>CM068745.1:88681392-88798892 GCA_035084275.1 Hydrolagus colliei | reverse complement strand
GTGTGAACTTGTGACTGTGAGTGTAGGTTTGAGTGGGGAACAGAATAATATAACTGTGAGAGTGTGATAGCGAGTGTGGATTGTGTATGACAGTGTAAGTGTGTGTGGAGGTGGTCGGAGGTAAGAGTCCGTGCACTCACTGTTGCCGTGATGATGGATGGACACGCACACGGAGAGAGGGAGAGCAAGAGAGCGGAGGGGGGAAGGAGAGAGAGAGAGAGAGAGAGAAAGAGAGAGAGAGAGAGAGGAGGGGAGATAGGGAAAGGGTTGGGGTTAAATAGAGAATAATATGATGTTGGAGGTGCAAGGATTGATGTGTGTGAGAGGGAAGTGATGTGTGTGAAGGGGAGTGATGTGTGTGAAGGGGAGTGATTGTGTGAAGGGAGTGATGTGTGTGTGTCAGGAGAGGAGGGACCTTCCCTCGCTCCCTCGATCACTCGCTCCCTCCCTTGATCACTCCCTCCCTCGATCTTTAGAGTCAGGTGAAAGGTCACGATTGAGATAAATGGCAAAGAGTGGGTTCATTAGGTATGGAAATCATCCCTCCCTCCCTCCCTCCCCTTTCTCCCCCTCCCTCTCCTCCCCCTCCTATCTCCCCTTCCCCTCCCCCCCCCCCCCACAAACTGACACCCTCAGTCAAGTCTCCCACACCAAGGTGGTGAATGAGGAGCATGTGATGGAGCGAGTGACTGGGGAGGAAAGAGAAAAGGAGGGAGTGGGAGGAAGAGCGAGAGAAAGAGAGAGGTGGAGAGGAAAGGAGTGGGGAAGAGAGGGAGAGAGGGAGGGAGGGAGTGAAGGAGTGAGTGAAGGAGTGAGTGAAGGAGTGAGTGAAGGAGTGAGTGAAGGAGTGAGTGAAGGAGTGAGTGAAGGAGTGAGTGAAGGAGTGAGTGAGTGAAGGAGTGAGTGAGTGAAGGAGTGAGTGAGTGAAGGAGTGAGTGAGTGAAGGAGTCAGTGAGTGAAGGAGTCAGTGAGTGAAGGAGGGTGACGGAAGGAGGAGAGGGAGAGAGGGTAGATGGGAGGGAGTGAATGAGAGAAGGCAGGAGGGAGGGAGGGAGGGAGTGAGTGAGTGAGTGAGGGAGGGAGGGAGGGAGGGAGGAGAGGAGAATAGAGGGAAGGAGACACTGTTGGACAAGCTGTTTCGCTGCTTGTAGACCAGTCTACCAATATTGAGGGGGAAGAAGGGAGTCAGGAAGGGAGGGAGGGAGGGAGGGGGAGGCCGAAAGAGGGAGAGAGCAAGAGAGAGAGTGAGTGAGTGAGTGAAGGGGTGTGATGGAGCCCGTGACCTGGGGTAGTACAGGTTTCTGGTGTAGCTGTTACTCTTTCGCTTCGGCTAGTTTGTTGTGATCTCAGGGGTCTTGACGGGCTCCTGTGGTGGGGGGTCCGGGTTCGCTGTCTCCCCTACCGCCTTCTTCTTGGTGGCTCGGCCTCCCCCCGCAGTCCTCTCCTTGTCCTTGCCTTTCCGAGGGGCTTTGTGGCTCAAGGGCTTTTTGGGTTTCGAAGTCGTCACGGTGGGTTTGTCTGGCTGTTTGTTCAAGACAAACAGGGGGGGTGGATGAGAGTAGTGGGAGGGACAGGGACAGAGGAGAGGGTGCGGGGGAGAGGGAGGAGGGTGGAGACAGTGGAGGGGAGAGGGGGGAGGGTTTTGGGGGAGAGAGGGGGAGGGTGGAGACAGGGGAGGAGAGAGGGAGGGAGAGGTTGGAGACATGGGAGGAGATTGGGTAGGAGAGTGGAGACAGGAGAGGGGGGGAGAGAGGAGGGGAAAGAGGGGTATTGTGGAGACAGGGGGAGACGGAGGGAGAGAGGGGAGACAGGAGAGAGGAGGGAGAGAATAGGGAGGGCAGAAATATGGGGGAGAGCGAGAGGAGAGAGGGGAAGAAATGGGGGCAGGAGAGGGGAGGGGGGTGTGTAGAGGGGAGATGTGAGGAGATGACAGAGGGGGGGGGAGGAGATTGGTGGGAGAGGGTGGGAGAGAGGGGGAGAGTGGAGACAGGGAGGGAAGAAAGGGTGGGGGGAGAGGTGGGGGAGAGTGTGGGGAGGAGAGGAGTGGGAACGGGGAGAGCGGAGGGGGAAGAGGGGGGAGAGAGCAGGTGGAGACAGGGGAGGGTGGAGATGGGAGAGGAAGGAAAAGTAGAGAGAGGGGAACGGGGAAAGAGAGGGAGAGGAGAGAGATGGAGGGTGAGAGAGAGGAGGGAGGGAGGGAAAGAGAAACAGAGCAGAGGGAGGTAGAGAAACAGAGCGGAAGAAGAGAGAGGGAAAGGATTGGGGGGGAGAGAGAACAGGAGGGAGGGAAAGGGAGGGAGGAAGAGGGAAAGAGATGGGAGGTGAGGGAAAAGGAGGGAGGGAGAAGGAAAGGAAGGGAAGGAGGGACAACAAATATTAATGCTGACATTGAATAGACTGACTTTAGTTTACGCAACTAGGGCAACAACAATAAATTGAAACATTGGGAGGACGTCCCAAAGCGTTAAGGATTGGGACCCGAGCTGGTGGTTTTGAGATCAGGAGGAGGCGGAGGGTGGAGAGTAGGTGGATGACCGGTCGAAGAGGACGATTGTGAGATGGACCTTGAAGGAGGCGGGGGAGGGGGAGAGGTGGCGAGTACATGTTGGCTTGGAGTTCCAGAGGGTGGGTGGCGGGGTGGGGCAGTGGGGGGCAGAGAGACTGAAGCTTGACTGCCGATGGTGAGGTGGGCCGAGCAGGGGAGGTGGACGTGGAACAGACCGGAGACCACTGAGTGGAAGAGCGGACGGGTTGATAGGGGGGTTAGCAGGTCACAGAGGTGGGAGGAGCGAGGCCGTGGAGGACTTTGAAGACGCATTTGTTTTATGCGGCTTCAAGGACCTCCATGACCTCTCTCTCTCTTACCCTCCATCTCTCTCTCTTTCTCTTATCCTCCATCTCTCCAATTCTCTCTTTCTCCATCTCTCTTGTCTCTTTTGCCCTCAATCTCGTTCTCTCTCCATCTCTTTCTCTAACCATATCTCTCTCCTCTCACTTAACCTCCTTCTCTCTCTCCATCTTTCCATCTCTCTCTTTCTCTCTCATTCTTTCCCCACTCTCTCTCACTCTCCATCTCTCTCCCCTCTCTTACCCTCCATCTCTCCCCTTTCTCTTACCCTTCATCACTCTCTCTCTCTCTCCATCTCTCCTTCCCCACTCTCCCTCTCTCAACTTCCATCCATCCCTCTCTCTCTCTCTCCCTCTACACACTAGGATAGTGAATTGATGGGAGGCCGGTACCTTAGTGGGCTCTATATAGGCCTCTCTGTAGAGACTCCTCATTCTCCTTCTCTCGGAGACCTTGTTATCAGCAGTTCCTGGGCGGATGATTTCGGCGCGTTGCTAAACTGTCCCTTGAACGTGGTGTTGTAGCTGGTTTCGTGCGCAACTTTGTCCTCTGGCGGATGGTAGAGCTGCTTGGCTTTGGTCACCTTGCTGGATTTGACATCCGCAGTCCAGGGTCTGAACTCGTTTCTGAGAGGGCGAGGGATGTGTGGGAGTGGGTGTGAGGGTGTTGGGTGGGGGGGTACAGAAGGGTGGGGAAACACACCAGACAGGCCATGAGCAACACACACGCACACGTACGAAACAAAGAACTATAACATCAAATAATAATCCCTCAAACAAACAGTAATAATCTGGTCACTCAATCCACGACGGTTTTGTGAGGACGCTGCTGTGCGCAATCGGCTGCCACGTTGCGCACACAAAAGATGCAGTCACTTCCCTGGACGGTGAAGCGCTTTGAGGCGTCTAGAAGAAGTAATAAGGCTCTATATCAAACGTGAGAATTATTATCATTATTATCAACAATAATAACGCTCGCATTTCTTACAGCACCTTGTCACATCGTCGAGACGTCTCAAAGCACTTTTTAGAACCTACTGTAAATCGGATTGACTGTGGGGGGATGTTTTGTGGGAGTTACACGTGCATATACAGGCACAGCAGCGTGCCCACAAAGTCGTGGATTGAGTGACCACATTGAAAAATCTATATATTTTTGAAAGGATTCTTACCCCAGGAAAAAGCGATCCGCTAGTCAACTAGTAACCGGGTTTCTACCTACCGCTGGCTAAATGGAGATGTGTGCGTGTGTGTGTGTGTGTGTGTGTGTGTGGAGTGAGGAAACTTGCCCAACGTTTCGCTCTGACCTAGTCCGGGAATCAAACCCAGGTCCTCTCGCTTGCGAGTTGAGGGCTCCAACCACTGAGCTACAGTTCTCCAATAACAACATTGATAGCTGTGTTTCGCCCCCAATCCACCTGATACTACGTTCTGTGAAGCGCTTTGAGACGCTGCATCAAATGCAAGGATTATTATTAATATTGTCAACATTATCAATAACATCGTTAACAATACGATGTGATAATAATTGCATTTGATATAGCGCTTTTCACGTCTTCTAGACGGTCTCAAAGCGCTTCACAGAATAATACACTGTAAAGTGAATCGACTGTATATTTGTGGGCGAAACACGGCAACCAATTGCGCACAGCAGCGTCTCCCCACAAACAGTCCTGGATTGAAATGGACAATTTTTTTGGGGGGGCGATGGATTATTATCAGGCGTGTGGAGTAGGTAAATTTGCCCAAAGTATCGCCAGCCCTTGCTGGGATTCGAACCCAGGTCTCTCGCTTAATGTCACGAAATATAAGAATAACTTGAAATGGTTCATGTTTTACACAGCGAGAATGGGAAAGCAGCAAATATGAACGGTTGTTCGTGGAGTGGCAGATCGCTTTCCCGGGGATAGTAACTCTTCAAAAAAAACATGATGATTATTTGGTCACTCAACCCACCGACTGCTTGCGGGGACGCCGCTGGTGCGCAAATGGCTGCCGCGTTTCTGCACTTTCTGTGAAGCGCTTTGAGACACAGTCGAGAAGAAGGCGATAAGGCGCCGTCTCAAGCGCAAGGAATGCTCTTATCATTATTCTAATCCTTGCATTGGATACGACAGCGACAATTTACACAGCTCCAGTCACTCGAGATCGTGTCTCAGAGAGCACCACAGTCTGATAATGAGCCAGGGGTTGGAGATGAAGCGAACCATAAACACTATCAAAGGGAAGGTCTTTAATAATAATACTACCAATAATCCTTGCATTTGATATAACAACAACAACAACAACAATTTACATTTATAGAGCGCCTTTCACGTCGGGAGGACGTCCCAAGGCGCTAAACAAGAGGCGTGTGACCCGAGCTGGGAGGGGAGTGTTCGGGAAGGGGTGAAACACGAAGGGGAGGTAAAAGAGTTCGGGGTGGAACAAAAGGCACGATCGAAGAGGAAAGTCTTCAAATCGGCCTTGAAAGAGGAAAGGGAAGAGGTGAAACGGAGGGATTGAGGGATGGCATTCCATAAGGTGGGAGCGGAGAAACTGAAGGCCCGGCCTCCGATGGTGGGGCGGTTCGGGCGGGGGGCTTGGAGCAGGCCAAGTCCTGTTGAACGGAGGGTCCGGGTGGGCGTGTAGGGGAGAGTAGATCGGCTAGGTAGGATGGGGCAAGGCCGTGCAAGGCCTTGTAGGTGAGGACGAGGATCTTAAATTCGATCCTCTGGAGGATGGGGAGCCAGTGGAGACGGGCGAGGGTGGGGGGTTATGTGGTCACGGAGGCGGATGCGGGATAGTACACGGGCTGCAGAGTTTTGGATATAGCGCTTTTCACGTCTTCTACCTAGACGTCTCAAAGTGCTTCACGGAATAGACTGTAAAGTGAATTGACTGTGTATTTGTGGGCGAAACCTTTAGGAATGATTTGAAGTTTGGGTAGGGAGGGAGGGAGGGAGGGGAGGGAGGGAGGGAGGGAGGGAGGGAGGGAGGGAGGGAGGGAGGGAGGGAGGGAGGGAGGGAGGGAGGGAGGGAGGGAGGGAGGGAGGGAGGGAGGGAGGGAGGAGGGAGGGAGGGAGGGAGGGAGGAGGGAGGGAGGGAGGGAGGGAGGGAGGGAGGGAGGGAGGGAGTTCCAGAATTTTAGGGCATAGTCACTGAAGGCACGGCCGCCGATGGTGGAGTGGAGGGACAAACATGGGGGCCGGAGCCAGCCGAGCGGAGGCAGCAGGTGGTGGAGTGACAGAGGTAAGCAGGTCGGGGAGGAAGGGAGGGAGGGAGGGGAGGGAGGAGAGGGGGGGAGGAGAGGGGGGGAGGGGGGGGAGGGAGGGAATTTGAAAATGAGTGAGAGGATCTATGAAATGGATCCGTTCAGTAATTGGGAACCAGTGGAGCCTGGAGAGGGCTGGGAGATGGTAGCATTCTGTATACAATGGAGCTGGGGAGACCAGTGAGGAGGGTGTTGCTGTAGTCCAGCCTGGGGGTGAGGAAAGGATGCTCAAGGGTTTTGGCTGCTGTGGGTGTGAGGTACAGAGAGAGGCGAGCAATGTGACAGAGGTATAAACTACTAGAGCACCAGCACACACACGATGGGGAGAGAGAGAGAGAGAGAGAGAGGGAAAGCAGGGAATAGGGTTAGAGTAGAGAGCTCGATAGGGGGAGCGAGCACCAGCCTCCCTGAACAGCAGTGCTATTGGAGTAAAGCACTTAAACCCGCCAGTAATTTCTGTATTTGCTGGGATGTTGTATGTAGATCATGATTTTATGGATCTCCAGCCTCCAGTATTGAGAGCCTCTCCCTCTCACAGTTTCTCTCCCACTCACCCACCCAAACCAATTGGAAAATATTTCATTTCGGTCTCTCCCACTCCATAGTTAATGGAGACAGGAAGGATTTTGCGTTTAATTCAATTGCCGGAAAGATCCTTATTTAATTTCTCTGACAAAGCACAGGTCTGTTCCTGTTGTCTGGTCTATGGGGAGTGATTCTAGCTAGAATTTACTAACTTGATCCAATAAAATACAAGCAGTAATAATGATAGCGCTTGCATTTCATATAGCGCTTTACACGTCTCCTAGCCGTCTCAAAGCCCTTCACAGAATATAGTGCAAA
Organism: Hydrolagus colliei; assembly: GCA_035084275.1. Taxonomy (NCBI): domain Eukaryota; kingdom Metazoa; phylum Chordata; class Chondrichthyes; order Chimaeriformes; family Chimaeridae; genus Hydrolagus; species Hydrolagus colliei. The sequence continues at coordinate 88,791,949 of CM068745.1, read as the reverse complement.
GTTAATTAATTGTACATTTTGGGAGCAAAATGCGGCAGCCAATTGCGCACTATAGGCCCATGGCGTAAAAGGGACAGTGGCAGCGTGGATCCACAACTGGCTGCGAGACAGAAAGCAGAGAGTTGTAGTGAGCGGCTGTTTTTCAGATTGGAGGGAAGTGAGCAGTGGTGTGCCACAGGGATCAGTTTTGGGACCATTGCTGTTTGTAATCTATATCAATGATCTGGACTTGGGTGTACGGAGTACAGTTTCCAAGTTTGCAGATGACACTAAGTTAGGGAGAATAGTAAATAGTGAGGAGGATAGTAGCCATCTGCAAGAGGATATAGACAAATTGGTAAAGTGGGCAGACACATGGCAGATGAAGTTTAATGCAGAGAAGTGTGAGGTGATGTATTTTGGGAGAAGAAATGAAGGGAGGCAATATAGGCTAGATAGTACAATTTTAAATGGTGTGAAGGAACAGAGAGACCTGGGGATTTGTGTTAGTGACTCGTTGAAGGTGGCAGGACAGGTAGACAAGGCTGTTAAGAAGGCATATGGGATACTAGGCTTTATAAATAGGGGTATAGAGTACAAAAGTCAGGAAGTGCTGACTAACCTCTATAAGACTTTGGTGAGGCCTCAGCTGGAATACTGTGTTCAATTCTGGTCACCACACTACAGAAAGGATGTGAAGGCATTGGAAAGGGTACAACGAAGATTTACTAGGATGGTGCCAGGATTGAGGGACTTCAGCTATGAGGAGAGGCTAGATAGGCTAGGGTTATTCTCTCTGGAGCAGAGAATATTGAGGGGAGACCTAATAGAGGTTTATAAGATCATGAGGGGTTTCGACAGGGCAAATAGAGAAAAACGATTTCCACTCGTGGGTGAATCTGTGACTCGTGGTCACAGATTTTAAATAGTTTCAAGGCGAAGTAGAGGGGAGCTGAGGAGAAATTTTTTCACTCAGCGAGTTGTTCGAATCTGGAATGCATTGCCTGAAAAGGTGGTGGAGGCTGATTCGATAACAACTTTTAAAAGGGAATTAGATCTTTATTTAGAGAGAACAGGTCTATTAGGCTATGGGGAGCGGGCAGGGCAGTGGGATTCAATCGCTCTTTTCAAAGAGCCGGCACAGACTAGATGGGCCGAATGGCCTCCTTTTGTGCCGTAAAATTCTATGATTCTATGAATCTATAAACTGCAGCGTCCCCACAAACCAGTCGTGGATTGAAATGACCAATTTATTATGGTTTTATTTTCGGAGGGAATATTATCAGGCGTGGTGGTGGAGTAAGGAAACTTGCCCAAGGTTTGGCCCTGACCCGAACCCGACCTGCCGGGAATCAAATCGAACCCATGTCTCTCGCTCGCCAGACCCGCAGGACTCAGAACTGTACACAAGCTGCCGAAGTATTAAATAGTAGTTTTTCTGTACCTGTAAGAGGTGCTCCCGGTCTCTTGTTTGATCTGCCGGTTCAAGGCGTCCGCGGCTTTGCCCTTTGCGGGGGGAGTTGGAGTGGGAAATGGGGTGCCCTGCTCCCCGCCGACAGGGATTAGGCTTTGGTTTGCTCGCTCTGGCTTGGGGATCCAGGGGTGATCTCCTCTCTTGGGGATGGGCCAGGCTTTGAAATCCTTCTTGTACTGGCTCTCCTTCTCTAGGGGAGTGTCCGCTGGGGTGTACTCATGCTTGGGCTTACAGCTGGGTTCCGGACGCACCTTCCAAGCCCTGTAATCGTGCCTCATCACCGACTCCCGCTTCGAGCCGGGGCGAGAATCAGCCAGTGATGGGGGGACATCAGCTGTCGCTTCAGAGCCAGCCTGCAACCCAACAACACGGCAGCCATCAACCAATGTCTTCACATCAACAGCAACACCACCAACAACAACACCACAGCCATCAACCAGCCTCTTCACACCAACAGCAACACCAACACCAACAACACCACAGCCATCAACCAGTCTCTTCACACCAACAGCAACATCAACAACATAGCCATCAACCAGCCTTCTCACACCAACACCAACAACACGGCAGCCATCAATCAGCCTCTTCACACCAAAAACAACATAACAGCCATGAAACGCCTCCTCACACCACCAACAACAACAACTTGGCAGCCATCAACCTGCCTCCTCACACCATCAACAACAACAACTTGGCAGCCATCAACCTGCCTCCTCACACCAACAACAACAATATTACACTTGTATAGTGCCTTTCATATCAGGAGGACGTTCCAAGGCGCTGGACCGTTATTGTTTCAGACCCGAGCTGGGGACAGGGAGGGGGATGGAGGCGGGGGATTAAGAGTTGCCAATAGGTCCATCAAAGAGGAGAATCTTGAGGCGAGACATGAGGAGGCCAGGGATGCGGGGGTGGAAGGACTGTTAGATGGAGTTCCAGAGGTTGGGGGCAGAGTGGCTAAAGGCTCATCCGCCAGTGGTGGAGCGGATGGTTTGGGGGACATGGAGGAGGCCGGAGCCTGCTGAGTGGAACGGGCAGGCAGGGCGGTAAGGTGTTAGAAGGTCAAGGATGTACGGTGGGATGAGGTTATGGAGGGCTTTAAATGTGAGGACCAGGATCTTGAATTGGATCCTCTGGATGATATGGAGCCAATGGAGTTGGGCGAGGATGGGGGAGATGGGTCATGGAGTTTGGAGCAGTAGAGGACACAGGCCGCAGAGTTCTGGATTATCTGCAACCTGTGGAGGGAGGAATTGGGAAGGCCGACAAGCAGCGCATTTTCATTGCGGAGCCAGGATGTAATGAAGGCATAAATTACGGTTTCAGTGGCTTTGGGGGTGAGGTAGTGGCGGAATTGGGGAATATTGCAGAGATGAAGAAAGGCAGAGCGAGTGGTTGCTTGGATGTGTGGGAGGAAAGACAGTTGAGGATAGAACAAGATACCTAGGTTCCTGACTGGGTTGGTGCGGTTGAATGAGCAACCATGGAGGTTGATGCTGCCAGCACATGATGCATGAAGGCGCTGGCGTGAGCCAATCAATAGGGCTTCTCTTGACATTCAACTGTAGAAAGTTAGTTCTCATCCAGGACTTGATGTCTGACAGACTATCTGTCAAGATAGTAGTAGTCCTGGAGTCGAGAGTGAGGCAGAGAGATGGAGTTGGGTGTCATCCACATACATGTGGAAGTTAACCCCATGTCTACAGATGATGTCACCAAGTGGGAGCATGTAGATGTTGAAGGGGCCAAGGACAGAGCCCTGGGGGATGCCACAGGTGACAGTGCAGGGGCTGGAAGAGAAACTGTTGGTGGCAACAAATTGGAGAGGATGGGAGAGGTGGGAGTCAAACCAGGCGAGGGCAGGTCCATGGAGATTGAGGAAGGAGGAGAGGCAGTGTAGGAGGATGGAATGATTGACAGTGTTGAAGGCAGCAGAGAGGTGAAGGAGGACAAGGAGGCAAAGAGAGTCCTGGTCGCAGATGTTTAGAATGTCATTAGGGACTTTGCTTTGCTTTGGGGCTATCGCTTAGGGGCTATCGCTTTGCCTTGGATGGCACTGAATCTAGATTGAAGGGATTCGAGGAGGGAATGCCGAGAGAGAAAGCAACTATGTTGGGAAGCAACACTTTGTTCCAGGGCCTTGGAGAGGAATGGGAGGTTGGAGATGGGGCGATAGCTGGAGAGTAGGGATGGGTCCAGAGAAGGTTTTTTCAAGATGGGAGTGATGTTAGCAGTTGTTAGAGGGGTAGGGACACTACCGGTGGATAGGGAGAGGTTGATGACATCAGTTCGGAGAGGGACTAAGAGATGGAGCTGGCAGATGAGGAGAGAGGTGGGGATGGGAGTCAAGGGAACAGGTGGTGGGTTTCATTTTATGGAGGAGAGCAGAGAGGGTGGGGAGAGGGGAGATAGGGTCGAAGGTATGTGGTGGGGGATGGGAGAGGAGGGAGGTAGTGGGGAGCTAGTGGAGGATGGGGTAGAGGTGGCTGAATGGATCCCCTCGATTTTTGATTCGAGGAAGTTCAGAATCTCCTCTCAGCTAGAGTTAGGGTGGACCGAAAGATGAGGGCCACACCGGCCCCACAGCGGTTAGGCCGTGGGGTTTGGAGAAAGGTACAGCCGTGAGGTGTGGCCTTGGTCAGGGGGAAGGTGTAACCCAGATTTCAGTCAGGTCGAGGATGTCGATGGTTTTTTCGATGATAAGGTCACAGATGGTAAGTGTCTTGTTAGCTAGGGAGCGGACATTCTGGAGACCAATGTGGAGGGGGCAGTTTGTGGTGGGGGAATTGGGCAAGATGAGGAGGAGGGTTGACAGGGAGGGTGGAGATACGGATGAGGGAGGAAAGGTTGGTCCCCACGGAGAAGGGGACCGATAGACTTTGTGGCGAGAGTGGGGGATGGGGCAGTCAGGGTGGGTGCTGTCGGACAGCCGGCGGTGTCTGCCACGGTGTGCGCGACGGAGAGCGGAGGGACGGTCTTCACATCAACAGCAACACCAACAACACCACAGTCATCAACCAGCCTCTTCATACCAACAGCAACAACAGCCATCAACCAGCCTCCTCACACCAACAACAACAACAACACAGCCATCAACCAGCCTCCTCACACCAACACCAACAACAACACATTCATCAACCAGCCTCCTCACACCAACAGCAACAACACATTCATCAACCAGCCTCCTCACACCAACAGCAACAACACATTCATCAACCAGCCTCCTCACACCAACAGCAACAACACATTCATCAACCAGCCTCCTCACACCAACAGCAACAACACATTCATCAACCAGCCTCCTCACACCAACAACAACACAGCCATCAACCAGCCTCCTCACACCAACAACAACACAGCCATCAACCAGCCTCCTCACACCAACAACAACACAGCCATCAACCAGCCTCCTCACACCAACACCAACAACAACACAGCCATCAACCAGCCTCCTCACACCAACACCAACAACAACACAGCCATCAACCAGCCTCCTCACACCAACACCAACAACAACACAGCCATCAACCAGCCTCCTCACACCAACACCAACAACAACACAGCCATCAACCAGCCTCCTCACACCAACACCAACAACAACACAGCCATCAACCAGCCTCCTCACACCAACACCAACAACAACACAGCCATCAACCAGCCTCCTCACACCAACACCAACCACACATTCATCAACCAGCCTCCTCACACCAACACTACAATAGCCATCAACCAGCCTCCTCACACCAACAACACAGCAGCCATCAAACACCACTACAACAACTAAGAAAACAAATAATCCTTGCATTTGATTCAGCACTTTGTTACATCGTTGAGATGTCTCAAAGCACTTATAAATAATAATAATAATCCTTGCATTCGATACAGCCCCTTATCACGTCTTCAACACATCTAAAAGTGCCTCATAGGATGCACTGTAAAGTGAATTGACTATATACTTTGTGGATGAAATAAAGCAGCAAATTGCGCATAGCTGTGTCCCCACAAACAGTCGTGGATTGTGTGACTAAATTACTATTATTAGTTAGTACTATTAATGTTTTAATTTACACTAACAACAACTTGCATTTACACAGCGCCCTTCACATGAAGTGGTGTCTTGAAGTGCTTGCAGTGGCAGAGTCTAACCCCGAGCCAAGTGGGAGGGAGGAAGGGAGTGAGGGAGAGGGGCTGAGAGGGAGAGGGGCTGGGAGGGGGAGGGTGGCAGAGGGAAGGAGGCAGATTGAACGTGAACCAGAGTCAGCTCTCTTGCGAGGTGAGAGTACTAACCATTAGCTAAAACATTCCCATCAACTACTAACAATACAACAACAACTTGAATTTATAATCATTTCTCCCTCCAGCTGCTATCAATCCCATTTTAAAGACCTCTCTGTGGTCATTCCCTACATTTATCTACAAATACATAATCACTGCACTTTACTGCAGTGTATCAGAGTTAGAGCCCTCTCAAGTGAAAGGACCCGGGTTCAATTCCCAACTGGAGCAAAACCTTAGGCGAGGCAGGGGGGGGTAGGGGAGTGGGGGTTAATACACCAAAAAATGGACCCGAGCTGGAGGTTGGAATCAGGGGGCAATTTATTATTGTGTTTTTTTTGAGTGATTATTATCAAGCGTGTATGTATGTGTGTGAGTGTGTGTGAGAGGAGTAAGGAAACTTGCCCAAGGTTTCACCCTGACCTGACCTGACCTGCTGCTAAGCGAACCCAAGTCTCTCTCTCGCAAGGCGAGTGCTCTAACCAACTGAGCTGCAGGAACTCCGGGTAGAAGGGTAACTGAAGGCGCGTGGTCGGAAAGGAAAGTCTTGAGATGGGCCTCAAAGCAGGCAAGGTAGGGGACGAGGCCAAGGAACTATGGGATGGAGTTCCAGAGGATGTAGGAGGTTGAAGCCAGACAAGCAGAGGAGTGGGGTGGAGGGGTGTGAGGTGGTAAGCAGGTCAGAGAGGTAATAATAATAATAAAAATATAATAAATTATATTTGTTATACAATTAATTTTATTAATAAATATTATTTATTATAATAAATAATAAATAATAAATTAAATATATTTAATTTATATTAAATCCTTGTATTTAATATAGCACTTTTCACGTCTTCTGGGCGTCTCAAAGCGCTTCACAGAATATACTGCAAAGTGAGTTGATTGTATATTTGTGGGCGAAACGCGGCAGCCAATGGCGCACAGCGTCACCACAAACAGTCGTGGATTAAAGTGACCAATTTACAATAGTTTTATTTTGGAGGGATTATTATTAGGCGTGTTGAGTAAGGAAACTTGGCCAAGGTTTCCCTGCCCTGATCTGCCTGGATTCGAACACAGGTCTCACGCTTGTAAGGCGAGCGCTCTGACCACTGAGCTACAGGACTCCAACATAGTAGGGAGGGAGGGAGGGAGGGAGGGAGGTGCCAGGGTAGCGAAGGGCTTTGTAGACGGACGAGAGCACCTTGGAATACCAGCACAAGTTACTGAGGCTTCAGACAGCAAAGTCGACCAGGATGTAGGAGACGATGAAAACCACAGTTCACCTAACACAAACTGGCTCCATTATACAGACGTTTATCAGTTCTCACAAAGTGCCCCCAACCTCCCCCAGTAATATTTTAGTTCAATGACTGACTGGGTGGAGTGAGGGGTGGGTGGGTGGGGGGGCTGTTAAATTGCTTTGAATAAAGGAAAATCTCACATTTTTCTGAACAAAGGTAAAAATCCATGATCAATTATTTATCCTGGTTTATTCATCAATTCACTCCTGCCCAGCTCTCTGTCTGTGGGTAGTCTGTCTCTCTGTAAGGGATTTTTTTTGTGGGTGTGTGACACTGAGATAGGCTGTGTGTGCATGAGAGAGACTGTGAGATAGACTGTGCGTGTGTCAGTGTGTGTGTGTATGTATGTGTCTATGTGCAGATGTGTGAGAGACAATGAGATAGACTGTGTCTGTGAGACAGTGAAATAGTCTGTCTCTGCGTGTGTGTGTGTGTGTGTCTATGTGAGTGAGTGAGATAGACAGTGAGATAGGTGTGTCTGTGTGTGTCTATGTGTGTGAAATAGTGTGATAGACTGTGTGTGTGTATCTGCGTGTGTGGGTGTGAAACAGTGAGATAGACTGTGGGTATGTCTGTCCATAATAATAATGATAATAATCCTTGCATTTGATATAGCGCTTTCCACATCTTATCAACGTCCCAAAGCGCTTCACAGAATATACTGTAAAGTGAATTGACTGTATATATTTGTGGGCGAATCGCGGCAGCCAATTGCACACAGCAGAGTCTCCCACACACACAGTCGTGGATTGAAATGACCAATTTTATTATTGTGGTTTTTTTGGAGGGATTATTATTATTAGGCGTGTGTGTGGATTAAGGAAACTTGCCCAAGGTTTGGCCCTGACTGCCTGGGTTCGAACACAGGTCTCCCCAGCTTGGTCTCCCCAGCTAGCAAGACAAATGCTCTAACCACTGAGCCACAGGAGCTGCTAACGTTTATGTGTGTACCTATGTGTGTGAGAGAGAGACTGGGAGATGGACTGCGTGTCTGAGAAAGACAGTGAGTCAGACTATGTGTCGATATGAGAGACAGTGAGAGACAGACTGTGTGTGTATGCGCAAATATGTATGTTTGAGAAAGTGAGACACACTATGTGTGTGAGAGAGACAATGAGATAGACTGTTTGTGTGTGTGAGTGAGAGAGAGAGAAAGGAAGAGAGAGAGAGAGAGAGAGAGAGAGAGATGGACCATGTGTATATGAGATAGTGAGATACACTGTGTATGGGTTTGTGTGTGTGTTTGACTATGAGATCCAGGCTTGCCTACACAAACTCCCTGCCTGTCGGCCTCCCCAACTCCTCCCTCAATAGGCTGCAGATCATCCAGAACTGTGCAGCCCGTGTCCTCTCCTGCACCAGGCTCTGTGACCCCATCACCCACACCCTCGCCCGACTCCACTGGCTTCCCATCACACAGAGTATACAGTTCAACATCCTAGTTTTCACCTTCAAAGCCTTTCGTGGCCTCGCTCCCGCCTGCCTCCGTGACCTCCTAACACTCTACCAACCTTCCTGCACTCTCCAAACCACTGACTGTCTACCTCACAAAGCCAATCAGGAACCTCGGCATCATGTTCGATCAAAAACTTTCCTTCCTCCCCCACATCCGCGCCTTGACCGGCACCGCTTATTTCCACCTGCGCAACATTGCCAGGCTCCGCAACTATCTTACCCCCCGCGCTGCCGAAACACTCGTGCACGCATACATCACCTCACGGCTGGACTACCGAAACTCTCTCCTCGTCGGCCTCCCCAGTTCCTCCATTCACAGGCTGCAGGTCATTCAAAACTCTGCAGCCCGTGTACTATCCCGCACCCGCCTCCGCGACCACATAACCCCCACCCTCGCTCGTCTCCACTGGCTCCCCATCCTCCAGAGGATCGAGTTCAAGATCTTCGTCCTCACCTACAAGGCCTTACACGGCCTTGCCCCGCCCTATTTAAATGATCTACTCTCCCCCTATAAGCCCACCCGGACCCTCCGTTCAACAGGACTTGGCCTGCTCCAAGCCCCCCGCCCGAACCGCCCCACCATCGGAGGCCGGGCCTTCAGTTTCTCCGCTCCCACCTTATGGAATGCCATCCCTCAATCCCTCCGTTTCACCTCTTCCCTTTCCTCTTTCAAGGCCGGTTTGAAGACTTTCCTCTTCGATCGTGCCTTTTGTTCCCCCCCGAACTCTTTTACCTCCCCTTCGTGTTTCACCCCTTCCCAAACACTCCCCTCCCAGCTCGGGTCACACGCCTCCTGTGCAGTGCCTCGGGACGTCCTCCCGACGTGAAAGGCGCTCCATAAATGTAATTTGTTGTTGTTGTTGTTGTCTAGCGCCTTGGGACGTCCTCCCGATGTGAGAGGCACTACACAAATTTTTTGTAATTTTGTGTTGGTTGTTGATGATAGACTGTGTGCGCCCTCAGACTCTGCCTGCCATATGGACACGTGTGTGTGCGTGTGTGTGTGTGTGAGGGAGATGTTGGGAGATATAGTGTGTGTATGTGTGTATGCGTGTGTTTGCGTGTGAGTGTACGCCTGTATGCGCGGCAGGGAGATATAGTGTGTGCATGTATGTGTGTATGTATGCGTGTTTGTGTATGCTTGTGTTTGCGTTTGTGTGCGGCTGCATGTGTGGCAGGAAGATATAGTGCGTGCATGTGTATGCGTGCTGGTGTATGTGTGTGTTTGCACGAATGTGTGCGCCTGCATGCGTGGGAGGTCGATACAGTATATAAGTGTGCATGGAGGCCTGTGTGAGGGCCTGTATGCGTGGCAGTGAGATACAGTTTATGTGTGAGGGAGACAGAGAGAGAGATGCTTAGTGCATCCACAATGTATATGACTGTGTGGCGGGGGTAGAATTGAGCATGTCATTGATTCGGGCTGGAATCTAAACCATGGTTAATGTCTCTATGTCTCGTTATCTCTTGTTTATTGACAGGGAACAGGTAGAGAGAGGAAGAGAGAGAGAGACCGAAGGAGAGAGGGCATGGAGGAGAAAGGAAAACACATAATATTAATAAAATAATAATCCTTGCATTTGATGTGTGTGCCTTAGCACATAATATAATGATAAAATGAATTGACTGTATAAGTTGTGGGGGAAACATCGAACGCTAATAAAAACAAGAAGGGTGTGGAGAGAAGTGGACAGAGAGAGCGAGAGAGAGAGTGTGGGGGAGGGAGGGAGAGAGAGAGAAAGAGGGAGGGAGGGAGGGGAGGCTAGACAGATGCCCAGAACCATGTCTGCCAAAGCCATGACCCAGAGGAATTAGAACAGAAAGGACATCTTCGAATATGCGTTTAGGTTTTCAGTTTGTGTGTGTCTATCCCGCAAGGCTGCATTATTGGAGGCAGTGTGTGTACGTGTGTGTGTGTGTGAGTGTGTGTGCGAGGGGGGGGGGGGAGGGCGAGGAAAGAAGAGAGTTTTAATTAAAAGACTGGAGCTATTATGTTGCCTTGATAGAAACAATCTCAGCCCATTCATCACAGAAACCAGGGTGTGGATTCTGGGGGAGGGGCGTATGTGTGTGTATGTGTATAACAAATCTATTTATCTGTAACACACATTTACACACACACACACACAAGCACGAGAGAGTTCTAACCAGGAAAGGTAATCCACCTTTTTATTCTGTGTGAGGTTTTTTTTTATTTTGTTGTATTTTTTTGTTTGGGCGAGGAGAAGGAAAAAGCACCTTTGCTAAACAGATACATTTACTAACTATACTATATATGGACTATATACATACATGACATATATGTATAGATGCAGCAATATGCATTGATATATAGACACACACACAATATATACGTAAACTGTATACACACACATATATGCTATTATATATGTGTATAGTCTATATGTTTGTGTGTTTATTGTGTGTACGCAAGACGTATGTAAGTGCAATGTATATTATATGTATGCATGTACACACAAAATGTATTGTACATGCAAGGTATCTATATACACATACACAAGACTATATATTTATATGTTTAAATCATAGCAACAACAATATATGCATAAGAGGAATATATGTGTATATCTTATATAGACACAAACATCATGCATATACACATACTATACGTATCCACAGACACAATGCATATGTATATGCACACACACAATATGTTTTTACATACACACACACACACACAATGTATCCACACACACAATATGTTTTTACATACACATACACACACACAATATGTATATCCACACGCAATATATCCATGCACACACAATATGTTTTTACACACACACACACAATATATCCAAACACACATACACACGCAATATATATCCACACCCATACGCAATATGTATTCACACACATATAATATGTATCTCCACACACATACACACATACAATATGTATACACACACACACACACACAATATACATATATATACACACACAAGGCGTGAATAGAGCTATATCAAATGCAAGGATTATTATTAAGATGTATATACATGATAGAGAGATGTAATAGGGTACCTCGGTTGCCTTGGCAACAGCATCCTGGCTGGCTCTGCTGGGATGTGTATCGGTGGCTGGGGGCCGGGGTGGGGACTCAGTCACCTCTGAGTACTTGGTGTAGACCAAAGGGACAGCGATGTCTGCTTTGTCCAGCTGGCTCCAGAACCGAGCGATGCAGCAAGCTCGACTGATACACGGCCAAGCCATAGTCCTACAGCACCTCAACCCAACCTCAACCCAATGTCCACCTCCACCCAACGCCCCAACTCAACCTCTACCTTCCAACTCAACCTCTAACCCCCCAACCCAACCTCTAACCCCCCAACCCAACCTCTATCCCCCAACCCAACCTCTAACCCCCCAACCCAACCTCTATCCCCCAACCCAACCTCTATTCAACTCAACTCAACCCCCTCCAACCTCTACCCTTAACTCAACCTTTATCCCCCTCCCCTCCACCAGCCACTATACTAGGGTGGACAATACACTATCTCATGCAGACACCCCCCTCTCTCTCTCTCTCTCTCGGTCTGTCCTTGTCTGTCTGGCTGTCTCTCTCTCTCTGTGGCTATCTTGCTCTCTGTCTGTCTGGCTGTGTATGATCGAGATCTCTCCGCCCTTTTTTGGTTAATGTAAAATAGATCCCCTTCCTCTCCTCTCCCTCTCCCTTTGAAATACAACACGAACAGAAATCACTGCGAGCTGCTCCTGTTGGCAGAGACGAGGCCAGTCGAGACAAAAAGAGGGGAGGTGGCTGACAAGGGGTGGTGGGGGGGGGGGGGGGGGGGAGAGATGGAGAGAGATGGAGAAGGCGGATAATTGACTAGAAAATGATTGAGGTTGTCACTGTACCACCTGCAAATCAGACAATCACCCACCACCCATCCATCCTCTCTCACACACAACACACACACAGACACCGAGAGAGAGAGAGAGAGAGATAGACACACACACACACAACAAGAAAATTACATTTGTATAGCGCCTTTCACATCCAGAGACACACACAGAGCTTCCCACAACAACAACCTCTGAGGTTGGATTAGATGTATTGGCAAATCTCTCTCTCTCGATCTTGATCTCTCTGTCTCTCTCCTTGCCTCTCCCAATGTCCTCTCTTAGGCTTATCACCACACAGCCGTGTAAAACTGCAGAGAGGAGGAGAGGGAGGAAAGGGGGAGTTGGGTGGGGGGAGGAAAAGCTATGTTGTTAACTGATTCATTGCTGGAACCATGTAAATCCATCTCTCCAACTCCCCGATATCCATCACCCATCGCTCCACTCCGCCTCATCTTAAATCATCCACTCGTTTCATCCAGGCATTTAATCCTTATTTGTGTGAGGTTCTGTTCAGCACCCGGCCTCAGCCTGGCTCATACCATGTACAAAATGCACAGTCAGTCCTGTAGTGAGAGACCTGGGTTTGATTCCCTGCTCCACACGCCTGATAATACTAATAATAATAATACTAAATACATTGCATTTGATATAGCGCTTTTCACGTCTTCCCGACGCCTCAAAGCGCTTCACAGAATATACCGTAAAGTGAATTGACTGCGTATTTTGTGGGCGAAACGCGGCAGCCGGTTGGACACAGCGGCGTCCCCCCACAAACAGTGAGGGATTATTATCAGGCCCTGTGTGCGGAGTAAGGAAATTTGCCCACGGCTTCGCCCTGACCTGGCCGCGAATTGAACCCGGGTCTCTCGCTTCTAAGGCGAGCGCTCCAACCACTGAGCTGCAGGACTCCAGGATCCAAAAGATCCGCACGGGGTTTGGGGGGCTCGAACCCATGACCTTCCGATCGGATAACGTGATGGAACAGGCTTTAGAGGCTGAATGGGTTCCTCCTCGTCCTTTGTTTCGACGCTGATGTAGCCAATGTAGCCAGGGAATCCTCCCACTACAGCTACTGTTAACCCTGCAGCCAAAGCACGCACTAACTAACTAACTTAACTAACTAACTAACTAACTAACGGGGAGGGTGGTCCTAGCTGGACAAGCAGCTGGACAGCTTGGCCAGGCACTGATATATATCAATGCCCGAACTATGTGGCACTCGCCTTACAATTTGACCTGTGTTCGAATCCAGGCAGGGTCAGGGCGAAATCTTGGGCAAGTTTCCTTACTCCACACACACGCCTAATAATAATCCGTCCCCAAAAAGAACACAATAATAAAAATTGGTCATTTCAATCCACGACTAGTTTGTGGGGGACGCTGCTGTGCGCAATTGGCTGCCGCGTTTCGCCCACAAATATACAGTCAATTTACAGTATATTCTGTGAAGCGCTTTGAGACGTCGATAAGGTGTGGAAAGCGCTATATCAAATGCAAGGATTATTATTATTATTGTTATTATTATGTCGTGGGTTTAGCTGGTTAGACTCCAGCAAGTTACCCCAACACACACTCTGGGCTCCCCACCCCCGCACCCCTTCTTCCACCCCCCCGCCCCAAGCTTTGGCTCTCGCCAACCTGCACCTAATACTCTCCTGAATTAAGTAAACAGCATGCATCCCTCCAGAGAGAGAGAGAGAGAGAGAGAGAGAGAGCGCATCCCATTCCAGCAATCTTTTCGATGCGTATGTGGGATGCAGGGATTTCTCAGTTTGGTTCGGAGATTGTTAAACACGGTGATGGGTTTCCGCTTGTGTCATAGGCTGGCCAAAAATAAATCGCCCTCCTACTCCCCCATACACACCCACCAACCCTCTCTATTCTAACCATCCCCCCCCACCCCCACTCACACTCCTCCCAGCTCACTGCAAACCCTTGAGTGTCCAGCACCTTGGGACGTCCTCCTGACGTGAAAGTCATTTGCCTTGTCGGCCAAATTGAGGAGCTAAAAGCTAGGATGTGACTGACATGCGTTTCCCATCAGTCCAGCCCAGAATTGGCATTTATTGGGAAGGGAGGATAATGTTGGTGGAATTTCAGTCAGGACATGAATTATTCAAAATAATTAATTTCACCTTTTAGCAGCCGCTTTGGCTTAAAAGGGCAACGCGCGCCGGCTCGCAACACACGTATAATCCGCTGTGTGTTTGGAACGAGCATTCGGAGAGTAGAGCTTGTTCAGTCAACACCCCCCTCCAGCCCCCACCCCCCCCCCCCCCCCCACCCACCCACCTTCCCCCCCCCCCTCTCCCCGGCAGAACTCAAACGACTGGCTCTTTGGTGTTTCGACCTCTCTTCTGAGTTCAACCACCAACGCTCCCCCCACTCTCAAAATGATCAGGTGGATGTTGAAGACCTGTTTACCCAGCGGTAAGTCAGTAGGGACCCCCGTCGATTGACAGATTGCTTCTCTGGGGGTAATAATTCCTTCCACAAAAGATACTAAATTGATCACCCAATCCACGGCCGTTTGTGGGGACGCTGCTGTGATCAATCGGCTGCCGTGTTTCGCCCACAAAACACGCGGTCGGATCCACTTTGCAGTATATTCTGGGGAAGCGCTTTGAGACGTCCAGAAGACTTGATAGTCAAACGCAAGTGTTATCATTGATTATTATACTGTGACGCTGTCGGGAAAAGGGAAGGCTGTTTCTCTCTCTCTCTCTCTCTCTCTCTCTCTCTCCTGCTGTGTTTGCACGTAAAAAATACACAGTCACTACACCCGACAGTAAGTGTTCACTCTGCGGTGAATCGAACTTGATGTTAAATTATGAATTTGATCCGTATTGAACTGGAGGCAGGGGGTGCGGGTGAATAGAATAATAATAATGATAATAATAATAATGGAAGGGAAGAGCACGGGAGGGGGCAATGTGGGAGTGGGAGGGTCAAGCAATGTGGGGGAGTGGGGGTGTCAGGCAATGGGGGGGGGCATGCGGGCCTCAAGCGATGGGGGGAGTGCGGCGGTGGGGAGCAGAGAAGGGGGGCAGGCAATGGGAGGGGAATGGGTGTGTCCGGCGTTGTGGGGGAGGGGGGGGGGTGTCAGGGGATAGGGCTAGTGGGGTAGGTGGGGGTGGTGCAGGAGGTAGGAGAATGGGCTTCCACACCCTAAGCTGTCACCGCTGGCTGCCTGTGCACATCATTAGTCCTTATATATAAATAATTCCCATTTAATGATTGGTTTCCATCTGGTGGGGAATGGGAGCAGCTGTGTTTGCCAATGGAGAAATGGCATCTCTAACACACTCCCTCCCTCCCTCCTTTCTCTCTCTCTGTCCCTTGTTTCCCTCTCTCTTTTGTTTCTTTTCCCCTTTCTCCCTTTCTCTCCCCCACACCCACCCTTCCCCCACCAACTCTCTTTTCTCTGATCCTCTTTCTCTCTCTGTTTCCTTTTTTTTCCCCTCTTCCTCATCCACTCCCTCATTCCTCTTTTTCTCTATTACTCTCACTTTCTCTCCCACCCTTCCTCTTTCCTTCTTTCCTTCTTTCCTTCTTTCCTTCCTTCCTTCCTTCCTTCCTTCCTTCCTTCCTTCCTTCCTTCCTTCCTTCCTTCCTTCCTTCCTTCCTTCCTTCCTTCCTTCCTTCCTTCCTTCCTTCCTTCCTTCCTTCCTTTCTTTCTTTCTTTCTTTCTTTCTTTCTTTCTTTCTTTCTTTCTTTCTTTCTTCCTTCTTTTCTTTTCCTTCCTTCCTTCCTTCCTTCCTTTCTTGTCTGTCTGTCTCCCCTCTTTCTCCGTCTCTCCATCCCCTCTCCCATTCTCTCCCTCTCTCTCTGGGTGTCTGTGGTCAAAGAGATGGGCTTGAAGGGTTATGAAAGTGAAGACAGTTAGAGGGGTAAAGAGTGCGTTTTGGGGTGGGGAGACAGAGGGAGGGCACGCTTGAGGTGAAGACTGACAGAGGGAGGGAGGGAAGGAAGGAGAGAGGGAGGAAGGGACGGAGGAAGGAAGAGAGGAAGGGAGGGAGGGAGGGAAGAGGGGAGGGAGGGAGCCTGAGTCAGGCAATCAGAGTGGAGGGTGGGGGCAGGAGGAAATAGGAGAGGTAAGTGCGGTGGGAGTGAAGTTTGTGCAGGTGAGGATGATAATAAAAACAATAATTTTAATCCTTGTCTCTGATGTCGTTGAGAATTCACAATGTGCTTCACAGGGTCCACTGCAAAGTCTGATGTGGGACACTGCTGTGCGCAGTTGATATATACAGACTACAGTCAGTTCACTTTACAGTATGTTCTGTGAAGCGCTTTGAGATTCTCGAAGACGTGAAAAGCGCTATATCAAATGCAAGGATCAAACACAAGGATTATAATTGGCTGCCGCGTTTCGCCCACAAAATGCAGTCACTACACTTTAACAGTATATTCTGTGAAGCGCTTTGAGACATCTCAATGACATGATTAGGCGCTGTATCAATCGCAAGGATTTTTATTATCACCCTCACTCCGAACCGCTGAACTCGTCCCCTCACCTTCAAAGCCGTGACCTTGTCCGCTCCCACAACTCTGCAAACACCTAACCCTCTACCAACCTGCCCGCTCAGCTCGCTCCGACCTGCTCCACATCCCCTGACCCACCTGCCCTATCAACAGTGGGCGAGCCTTCAGCCACTCTGCCCCCAACTTCTGGAATTCCATCCCACAGTCCCTCCGCCTCGCCCCCTTCCTGGCTTCCTTCAAGTCCCGCCTCAACACCCTCCTCTTTGACCGTGCCATCGGTCACCACCACCCCCCACCCCCACCCCCCCCACCACCCACCCCCTACATCCCTCCACCCTCCCCGTTCCTGACCCCAGCTCAGGTCTGAAATACTGTGCAGCACATTGGGATGTCCTCCAGACGTGAAAGGCACGATACACAATAATAATCCTTGCATTTGATACAGCGCTTCTCACATCTTATCAACATCTCAAAGCGCTTCACAGAATATAGTGTAAAGTGATTTGACTGTATATATGTGGGCAAAACATGGCAGCCAATTGCGCACAGCAGCGTCCCCACAAA
This sequence comes from Hydrolagus colliei, assembly GCA_035084275.1. Classification (NCBI taxonomy): domain Eukaryota; kingdom Metazoa; phylum Chordata; class Chondrichthyes; order Chimaeriformes; family Chimaeridae; genus Hydrolagus; species Hydrolagus colliei. The sequence continues at coordinate 88,774,564 of CM068745.1, read as the reverse complement.
CAGTCATGGGTTGAAAACGACCAATTTTTATTATTGTGTTGTTTTTGTAATAATAATAATCCTTGCATTTGATATCGCGCTTTTCACATCTTCTAGGCGTCTGTTGACGGGTTTCTGAGTGTGTTTATGTATATATACACTGTATATATATTATTTTATGAATTCTTCCCCCACCCCTCTCCATGTTAATACTTCTCATTGCAAATTTCCCATGTCATGCGTCAGCACGTCTCAATGCGCTTCACAGGATATACTGTAAAGTGAATTGACTGTATACTTTGTGGGCGACAACGCCGAAGCCAATCGACCACAGCAGCGTCCCCACAAACAGTCGTGGATTGAAGGGACCAAATTACTATTCATCATTATTTGGTTTTTCAAAGGATTATTATCCCCTAGAAAGCGATCTTTACTTACTGCACGGTAAACAGAAGTGCGCGTGTGGGTGTCTGTGGAATAAGGAAACTTGCCCAATGTTTTGCCCTGCCTGGGGAATTGAACCCGGGTCCTCTCGCTCGCCAGGTTCTAATTGCTGAGCTACTCGACTCCCCTGATGCAAGACAGTGACCGTCCGGAGGCGAGAGAGCGACTAAGTGAGCCAGGCTGGCACTCAGTCATTTGGCAACTATTCAAGGTTTTTATTTCCAGCAAAAATATAACGCAACTTCTAGTATTTAGTTAGTATTACTAAAGTGATGAATAAAGGGAATTTTGAAATAAACCTCACTGTAAATAGTTACTGTAAATAGTTACTGTAAATAGTTACTGTAAATAATTACTGTAGTGGCTGGACAAACACTGATCTCTCAACAGTCTCTGACCTGCCATGGAGGGGGGAGAGGGGGGGTTTGGGGTTTGGTTTAAACCTCAGAGTCTCCGCTGTTGTTATGCAGCACCAAGGGCGGGGGGGCAGGGGGGAAGGGGTGGGGGGGGGCGTTGGAGGTTAAAGCATGCGCTGTGGAGCCCTGCAGCTCAATGGTTAGAGCACTCGCCTCGCAAGTGAGAGGACCTGAGTTCAATTCCCAGGCCGTGTGAAACCTTAGGCGCGGATCCTTACGCCACACACAGACGCACACGCCTCTGTTTACCTAGCAGTAAGTAATGATAAGAATCATCCTTACCTTAGATATAGCGTCTTATCACGTGTTCTAGACGTTTCAATTCACTTCACAGAATGTACTATAAATTGGATTGACTATATATATTGTGGGCGAAATAACTGCGCACTGCAGCAGCCTCACAAACAGTCACTCAGCGCCTTGGGACGTCCTCTTATAGAGTGAGAGGCCTCTATAAATGTCATTTTGTTGTTGTTGTCGTGGGTTGAAATTATTATCGTGTTTTTTTGGTGGGGAGGGATTATTATCAGCCGTGTAGAGTAAGGAAATTTGCCCAAGGTTTCGCTCTGCATGGAATCAAACCCCAGTCTCTCCCCTGCGAGGCGAGTGCTCTAACTACTGAGCCTCAGGACTCCACAACATGCACGTGTAGTGACTGTGAGCTTTGTGGGCGAACGCAACAACAACAACAAAATGACACTTGTGTAGCGCCTTTCACGTCGGGAGGACATCCCAAGGCGCTGGACAGTCACTGTTTCAGATCCGACCTGGGGATAGGTGGGGGAGGGAAGGGTGGGGGTATTAGCAGTTGCCGATGGGACCGTCGAAGAGGAACACAGCCACCTATTTGCATCATGCGATGTCCCACAAATATTCGTCAAACAAACAACCAATTCTACTTGGGGCCAGGATATAAGGAGAGAACCCGAGAGAGAGGGAGAGTGCGCGCGGGAACGAGGGAGAGACAGCGGGAACGAGAGAGAGACAGCGGGAGAGAGTTAGAGAGAGCAACAGCGAGAAAGAAATTCCCTTCTGTTTGATTGTGATGTTACGTTAAATAAAAAGGTTAATTTTTTCCACAGGGCTATTGCTCCATGTAGAGCTGTCTCTCTCTCTCTCTCTCTCCCAGAACCTTTGTGGTCAAGACCCAGAAGGTTACTGGCTCGCACACCAATTGCCTAAGGCTCTCTAGCTCTCTCTCTCTCTGAAGCCCAATCTCTTTCCCAGCGACGACAAAATTATCTCAAGACAATGAAAGCTGAGAATCAGCCGTTTGCATTTAGTGCAGAGGTTAGACCCGTGGATTGATTTTAAAGCGTCAACAAGGCTGAAAACACACTGTCCGCATTCACAGCCACCGCTGGTCACATTCCAGGCTTGTGAAATCCTGTAGCCCAGTGGTTAGAGCACTCGCCTCGCAATCGAGAGGTACCCGGGTTTGATTCCTGGGCAGTGCGAGACTTTAATAATAATAATAATAATAGTAATCTTGCATTTGATATATAGCGCTTTTCACATCTTCTAGACGTCTCGAAGCGACTCACCGAACACACTGTAAAGTGAATTGACTGTACGTTTGTGGGCGAAACGAGGCAGCCAATTGCGAACAGCCAGCGTCCCCCCGTTCCCCCCGCCTCCCCCCGCCTCCCCCCCCCCCCCACCCCACCACCCCCCACAAACAGTCGTGGATTGAAACGACCAATTTCCTTTGAGGGATGACGTGTAGAGTAAGGAAACTTGCCCAAGGTTTCATCCCAGCTGGGAATCGAACCCAGATCTCTCGCTTGTGCCAGATCTCTCGCAAAGCACTTCACGGAACGCACTGGAACATGAATTGACTGCACATTTGTGGGCAAAATATAATGCTGTTGTCGTTGAACCCAAACTCGGTGGCCCTGGAATATTGTTGATTACACCACAGGCCCTTAAGTGTTCCCTCATTGATTGTCTTTGATTAAGGGAGTGTCTCAAAACTCACAGTCTTGGTTGTTGGACTGGAATGCTCTCTCTCTCTCTCTTTCTCTCTCTCTCTCTCTCTCTTTCTCTCTCTCTCTCTCTCTCTCTCTCTCTCTCTGGCGGACGCATCCGCATTTACCCAATTCCGGAAAGTATTCATCGCAGCAAGTTATGCAACTATTTTACGAAAGTGTTATGAGTGAATGTGCGCGTGAGAGGGTGTGTGTGTTTTGTGAGTGCGTGTGAGTGAATATGTGTACGGACGTGCGAGTGAGTGAGTGAATATGTGAGTCTATGTGTGTGTGTGTCTGGGTGAAAGTGAGTGTGTCTGAGTGTATATCAAGTGTGTATGTGTGTAAGTGAGTGAATATGAATACGTGAGTACAGGCACCCCTCCCCAACCGCGGGAGATACGTTCCTGAAAACCTCCGCGGTTGAAAAACACAGGGCTCTGTGGGAAACATGGGGATTGGGGGAATAAGTTTGGGAGCACCGGCTGCCAGGATCTTCAGTAATCAGTGAGGCTGTCTGACTGACTGAACTACACACAGACACACATTGCCCGACTCCACCACTACCTCACCCCAAAGCAGCTGAAACCCTAATTCATGCCTTCGTTGCATCCTGGCTCGACTATCCGAATGCCCTGCTTGTCGGCCTTCCCAAATTCTCCCTCCGCAGGTTGTGGATGATTTAGAACTCTGCGGCCCGTGTCCTTTACCGTTCCAAATGCCATGCTTCCATCTCCCCCATCCTCGCACGACTCCATTGGTCCCCCATCACCCAGAGGATCCAATTCAAAATCCTGGTCCTCACATTCAAAGACCTCCAGAACCTCGCCTCACCCTAAATACGTGATCTTCCAACCCCTTACCATTCTGCCCAGCCCTCTCTGCTCAACAGGCACTGGCCTGCTCCACGTCCCCATCCACCCCACCATTGGCGAGCGAGCCTTTAGCCACTCTGCCCCTAACCTCTGGAACTCCATCCCCCAGACCCTCCGCCTTGTCGCCTCCTTCAAGTCCTGCCTCAAAACTCTCCTCTTCGATGGTTCAATCAGCAACTCCTAATATTCCCTTCCCTCCCCCCCACCCCCGGGTCTGACACAGTGACTGTCCAGCGCCTTGGGATGTCCTCCTGACGTGAAAGGCACTATGACAAGTCATTTTGTTGTGGTTGTTGTTGTACATATGTGTATGTGAGTGAATTCATTTGTATTTTTGTGTGTGTGTGAGAATGTGTATGTTTGTGTGAGTGAGTAAATGTACTTGTGTGAATGTGTGCGTGAGTGTGTGATTTGTGAGTGTGTGTGAGTGAGTGAATATGTGTATGTGTGTGTGAGAGAGTGAATAAATGTATGTATGTGAGTGAGTGAGTGAGTGAGTGAGTGAATGTGTGTGTGTGAGTGAGTGTGTGTGAAAGACTGAAAGTGTATTTATATATGAGTGAGCTAATGTATGTATGTGAGTGAGTTAATGTGTGTGTGTGTGGTGGATGGGATATTGCCACATTTCCTTAAGTGTGTTCGTTACAGGAGACTTTGCCCTGTGGTATATGAGCGATCGAGCGAGTGAGTAAATGAGTGAGAGAGAGAGAGAGAGTCTCAGTCAGTCACTGATCTCAGTGTGGAGAGTTTGCTCGCAATGTGCATCGAGTTTGCTCCACTCCGGGTGCCCTTAGCTCGAAGAATCCAGACCTTGGTGGTGCTACAATGGGTCTTCTCTTTCCTCGGTTTGGGTGAGACAATCCTCTTTATCTTCCCCCTTTTCATACCTCCGCCACCCCACCCAACCCAACCCCTCCACCCCTCCAGCTCCCCCCCTCCAAACCCACCTTCCTGCGATCTCCCTCTGACCTCCATCTCTCTCCGATCTCCCGCCACTTCCTGAGGGTAATAATCCTTCCCTAGAAAAATTAATAATCATAAGAATAACAAATTGGTCACTTAACCCACGACTGTTTGTGTGGGGGGGGGGGGGGGGGGACGCTGCTGTGCGCAATTGGCTGCCGCGTTTCGCCCACAAAATATACAGTCAGTTCACTTTAAAGTGTGTCCTGTGTCAGGGCCTTTGAGACGTCTAGTAGACGTGATAAGGTGAGGTATTATTGTCGAGGTGAGATGTTGTAAAAAAAAGGTGAGGAAATAGCAGGCAGGTAGCGAGGGAGTTGGGCGGTGTCGGGGAGGGTGAAGGGGCAGGAGGTTTGAGGAGACATTAAATCTCGCTCTCTTGCCTGTGCCATGTTTAGCTCTCCCGCGTGCTATTTGAAAAGAGACGAGTTTCTTTCTCTCTCCCTCCCTCTCTCTCTCTCTCTCTCCTTTTCTCCCGTTCTCCTGGCCAACAATCACACAGATAAAATTGCTCCTCACTCCATGGCTATTTGTGGCATGTGGTTGTGTTGGCAAATTGGCTGCTGGGTTCACCTTTACGAAACCTACAGTCACTGCACTTTATAGCAGAAGGTGGGAAGCACTTTGAGACATCTTCCCGACGTGAGCGGGAAGATAAGGATTATTATTAATATCAATAATAATATTATTATTAGGACTTTATTGAAATAACACCTACTGAGAGCATCAATTACTTTACAGCCGTGTGTGCGGCGTCAATGGGCTCAAACTAACTGCAACAACTTGCATTTAAACAGAGGACTCCACGCGGGGTAGAGTCCGAGAGTGCTTCGCAGTGTTAGAGTGACTAACGCTGTCCCTAATAGACTGTGAACTGTGTGTTTTTGCGAGTCACGTAAGGTTTTCGCCTTGAAGAAAAGAACCGATGGGGTGGAACAGGCTAGATGGGCTGAACGTCCTCCGCCCCACCCTGTCCTCCACTTTCCTCCCTCTTCCGAACGGACGAATGTAGTTGTTGTAAACTTCCGGGCTTGATGATGGGCTCTTGTGACTCACCCGATCCATCACTTCTGCAAAAATTGTGGCTCAATGGATAGAGCGCTCGCATGTCAAGTGAGAGGACCTGGGTTTGATTCCGGGTACAGGGCGAAAACTTAGGCAAGTTTCCTTACGCCACACGCCTTTGTTCGCCTAGCAGTCAGTAGGAACCCAGTTGTTAGACGATTGGTGGATTATTTTTCTGGGGGTAATAATCCCTTCAAAAGAATAAATGTTAAAAATTTGGTCACTCAATCCACGACTGTTTGTGGGGGACACTGCTGTGCGCAATTGGCTGCCGCGTTTCGCCCACAAATATACAGTCAATTCACTTTACAGTATACTCTGCGAAGCGCTTTGAGACGTCTAGAAGACGTGATCAAGCACTGTATCATTGTCTAGATAAGACGTTGCTGTATCAAAATGCAAGAATTATTATTACTGTTATAATCAAACAGAACCTCAATACGTTTACCTAATGCAGAGGAAGTGGGGGAGGGTGTACAGTGCCGAGCTCAGCAGTGGGAGATGAACAGACAATTCAAATTGAATGACCTTCCCCAGAGACTGTGGTGATTGTGTGGGTAACTGAGGCAGATTGTGTCAGCGTTGCTGTGTATGCTTTTTATCCCCGGCCTGGGAGTGTGGACAGAGTGTGAACAGTGTAGAGGGAGCTTTACCGTATATCTAACTTTGACCTGGGAGTGTGGACAGACGCACAGTGTGGAGGGAGCTTTACTGTTTCCTTAACCATGACCTGGGAGTGTGGACGGATGGACGCACAGTGTAGAGGGAGCTTTACAGTGTCTCTAGCCCTGACCAGTGCGGACATACAGTTTAGAGCTGGGTTTGGAGACTCTTAAGCACGACGATAGGTTTCCCCAAATGTCAGACACCCAGCTGACTGAATTAAAAAAAATAAGATGTTAAACGAAGCTCCCGTCTGTGCCCTATTCAGGTGGATATTAAAAGATCTCCCGTAGCGCTATTGGGAAAGAGAAGGGGGCTTGTTTCTCTCTGTCTCGCTCTCCTGGAATCCAGGCAATGCCCTATGACCCTTCAGATCAAACTCGCTCCCAGCTGTAGATATTCTGTTGACTGATAAGCGAAATTTGCTGATACAGACTCATAGATGGACCTGTGTGACCCTTAATATTGCCTGACTCAGTCACCGATAAACACAGGTGGCTATTGTGGTGAGGGTAGAGTCCTGTGGCTCAGTGGTTTGAAGCACCCGCCTCGCAAACGTGAGGACCTGGGTTCGAGTCCCTCAGGGCAAAACGTTGTGCAAGTTTCCTTACTCCGTAATCGTCTATTTATTTGGTACTAAATACTGTCATAGTAATAATAATCATCATTGTGTTGGGTATCGCGCTTTTCGTGTCTCCTCGACGTCTCAAAGCGCTTCACAGAATATACTGTAAAGTGAACTGACTGTATATTTGTGGGTGAAGGGAAAGCAGGAACCCTGGTTGTCGTTTGTTTGACGGATTTATTTTCGGGGGATAATAATTCCTTCGCCCATAAATAATAAATTGGTCACTTCAATCCACGACCGTTTGTGGGGACGCTGCCGTGCGCAATTGGCTGCCGCGTTTCGCCCCACAAAACACCCAGTCAATTCACTTGACAGCGGATCCCCTGAAGCGCTTTGAGACGCCGAGAAGACACGAAAAGCGCTATATCAAATGCAAGGATTATTTTCATTCTTCTTCTTATTGTTGCTGTTGTGTGTCTGTCTCTCTCTCTCTCCCTGGGAGATAAGGAGCTCACCACTGTGGGCTGTGACGGAGGAGGTTTTAGGTTAAGGAGAGAATAGATTCAGTCACAGAACCCAGTGTGAGACCCTTTTTTATTCTATGCCAGCGTTGCTCTGCTCATTACTTTAAGTCCCATTCATTTATGCCGTGTTTACAACTCCGCAACCCTTAATTAATCACTATTATTATGAACAACAATAACCTTTGCATTCAGTGCAGCTCCTTATCAAACCGCCCACAAACATACAGTCGATCCACTTTACAGATTATTCTGTGAGGCGCCTTGAGACGTGAAGTAGAGGTGATCAGGCGCTGCATCAAACACAAGGATTCTTCTTATCATTGTTATTGTTACAACAACTCAAAGTCCTTGATAAAGCAGAGATCTAATCAGCTAAAACTGCATATCACAGCCTGGCAAAGCTTACCCGCTGCTTGTCCAGCTAGGACCACCCTCCTCGTCCGTCCATCCTTGCATTTGATAGAGCGCTGTTCACATCAACGTCTCAAAAGAATATACTGTACTGTAAAGTGAATTGACTGTATATTAGTGGGCGACACGCGGCAGCAGCGTCCCCACAAACAGTCGTGGGTTGAAGTGACCAATTTATTATTGTGTTTTTTTCCGAGGGTTGCGTCCTGCAGCTCAGTAGTTAGAGCACTGGCTGCCGCGTTTCATCCACGAATATATACAGTCAATTCAGTTTAGAGCATATTCTGTGAAGCGCTTTGAGACGTCTAGAAGACGTGAAAAGCGCTACATCAAATGCAATGAGTATTATTATTATTAACAGGCGTGTGGAGTAGGGAATCGAACCCAGGTCTCTCGCTTGCGAGATGAGTGCGCTTCCCACTGAGCCACAGGACCCCTTTGAATCCCCCACACACCTAGTTTGTTGGTCGTACACAGAATTGGCTGTTGTACCAGAAAACAGTCACTACTCTTAAGCACTACCTCCTACAGCTTAGAGAGAGACTTGTCTTTCATGTAGCGGGGTGGGGGGGCAGTTGGGTCTGGTAAGGATTTGGGAGTCTCTACACCATACCCCCATACCCTCCTTTATACCCCACATAACCCCATCTATACCTCTCCACCTCCTATAAACTCGATCCCTCCTCTACAACCCTCCTGTCTAACCACCCCCCACCCCCTCTTCCCTCTCTAATCCTCTCCGCAGCTCAGTGTTGTGCTGCCCTGATAGTGGTGTTGTTGTTCACACGGTTTTGGCCGCTGGGGTTACTGTACGTGACCTGGTGGTTCCTGGACAGGGAGACACCCTATCGGGGAGGCCGGCGATCACTCTTCGTCCGTAACCTGAGAATGTGGACCCACTTCAGGGACTACTTCCCCATCCAGGTGAGTTGGACATGGGTTCGAATCCCGTCAGCCACACAGCTCCGCAAATTGAATCAACGGTAATAATAATAATAATCCTTTCATTTGATACAGCTCTTTTCACATCTTCCAGACGTCTCAAAACGCTTCGCAGATTGTACTGTAAAGTGAAGTGACTGTATATCTGTGGGTGAAACGCACGAGCTAATTTGCCCACAGCAGCGTCCCCACAAACAGTGGCAGATTGAAACGGGCCCGTTTTTTTTTGAGGGATTATTATCAGGCGCGTGTGGGTGGAGTAAGGAAACGTGTCTCAGGGTTTCACCTTGGGCCTGGAATTGAACCCAGGTCTCTCACTTGTAAAGGCGAGTCCTCTAACCACTGAGCTACCGGGCCTCACGCAGGGAGGGGAATTTTCATCGAACAAGAAATGATTGATAATTCGAGCTCCTTCCAAGGAAACAAAACAAGTCCTTTTGAGAGACAATGGAGGCGGAACAGGTTTGGTTGTCTCTAGTGTGACCTCTGGTGGACACATGTGGACTATCCAATGGTTTCATTGTGTCTGGAGAAAGCATAGTCAGTGCTCCGACTTGTGTCTCAACCCAGTCATTGCAATATAATAACAATCTGATCAACACAATAATCCTTACATTGTACACGTGGCACCTTTCAAATATAAAATAATTGGACAAATCAAATATTTCCAAGCTTTTAGCCTCTGTCCCCACACTCATCCCACAGTCCCTTCACCTGACTTCCTCCCTTGCTTCCTTTAAAGCCTCCTCTTCGATCGTGCCTTCTGCCACCCTCCCACCTCTCTCCCTCCCTTCCCACCCGCCCTGCCCTTCTTGCGTGCTCGGGTCCCAATTGCTGACTGTTGGGATGTGGTTGCTGAATCCCCCAATGTTCGTGGGACCCTGCTGTGCTCAATTGGCAGCCGGGTTTCGCCAACAATGTACACAGTCATGCTGTCATGGTGACTACTCCATGCCGCTCTCCCTCTACCCTTCCCTCCTCCTTGCCGTCTTCCTTATAAGTTGTTATTGTATCACGTCCACAACCCTTCCCCCATCGCCCAACCAACGCCCCCATCCCCACTATGTTGTCTTTCAGTCACTGGACTATGTTTTGATTCAGAAATAACGCTGACTCTTTAGTGACCTAGGACCATGGCCCCCTCTCCTGCCCTCCCCTCCCCTCCCCTGCCTTCCCCACACCCTCCAAACAGTTGCTTTTGAGTATTCGTCCCTCCTCTCTGCTCCTCCGCCCCAGCTCGCTGACAGTTGACAAATCCAAGGTGATTGAGTGAAGCTTGCTATCTCGCACATGTCTCTCTCCCTCTCTCTCTCTCGCTCTAATGTCAACAATGTACACTTGACAACACCACGGGGAAAGTCAAGCCGCCGAGTGTAGTGACTGTGATTTGTGGGGAGGCAGCTGTAGGTGAGGGAATCCCTCCTCTTTGACCCCAAATTCAGTCACCCTCCTACCCCGATCCTCCATGCCCTCCCAGCCCCACCCGATGACTGACTGTACAGCACTTTGGCAAGTCCTCCCGATGTGAAAGGCGCAGTGTAAATGTCACTTGTTGTTGTTGTTGTTGTTGTTGTCAGAGTTGACCACTTTCAGGAAATCAAGCTGCAAGTGCGAGACCCGTGTTCGAATCCAGGTCAGGGCGAAACCTTGGACAAGTTTCTTTACTCCACACGCCTTAATAATAACCCCTCAACAAAAAACCTGCAATAAATTGGTCATTTCAATCCACGGCTGTTTGTGGGGGACGCTGCTGTGCGCAATTGGCCGCCGCGTTTCGCCCACAAATACACGGTCAATTCACCTTACAGTCTATTCTGTTCCGCGCTTTGAGACGTGGTAAGGCGCGATATTAAATTCGAGGATTATTATTATTATTATTTATAAATTAGTGTGAAATTGACGTTTCAAATTCCAGCCACGCTTTCCATCGCGCGAGGGATGCGTGGTGAACAACAGCCTTTCTCCCCGGAAAACGGGACGCGATTGTATTGGAAATCGCAGCACGCGATGGATCGGAGCCTCACAGTGTCTGCCCGCTTCCTGTTCATCACAGCCACCGTCTTTCCATCTACTGTAGTAGGGATAAAAACTCCCCCTATTCTCAGCCTGTCAGTGGGTGTCTCTCAACTATTCCTTTGGGGTTTGGCCGGGTTTCTGATCACGGTGACGGGTTTCCGCGTATGTGTCAGGCAGACACCCGGCTGCTCACGGTGGTGGGATTCCACGCGTGTGTGTGTGTGTGTGTGTGTGTGTGTGTTCGTGTGTTCGTGTGCGTGTCAGACACCCGGCTGATCGCAGCAATTCACTTTCGGATGGTGTCAGACGTGGAAGGTCATTGTTATATGACATTTAAAACCCACGTGACATTGTTGGGAAGAGAAAAGGGAAAGAGAAAAAGTTTCTCTCGGTTTCCAGGGCAACAATCTGACAGATTAATGGCCAAATCGGTCGTTCACCTCAAGGACTGTTTGTGGGTGTCTATAGCAAATAGTCTCGCTCGTCTGTCCGCAATAAATACTGTCTCCGACACGGGCTAATTAGATGTGAAGCCCTGTGAGATGTTCTGGCGTTACGCTGTTATAAAAGCACCACTTCTTCTCACCATCAAACCGCAAACACATTTTTCAGTGGCATTTTCACTGTGATCACGTAATACTGTAATAGTATTCCTTGCATTTGCTACAGCGCCTCATTGTGTTGTTGAGACTGTCTCAAAGTAGATGGATTAGTGCAGGGGGTGAAATAGAGTGGGTGGTGGGGGTGCGGGGGAAGAGAGTGAGGTGGGGAAGAGAAAAAGAGACAGGGAGAGACCAAGGGGGTCGAGGGAAAGAACAAGGGGAGGGAGGGAGGGAGGGAGGAGGGAGGAGGGAGGGAGGGAGGGAGAGAAAGAGAGTGAATGAGATAAACACAGCTTCAGAGGATGAGGGTGATGTGGGGGGTCGAATATTCCCCTATTGTGGCAGAGTAAGGGTTAAACAGCGACAGCCCAGCTGCTGAAAAATAGGCAGCGTATGTTACCATGGGGCTCAGTGTGACACAGAGAGAGGTCCAGCCTGGCAAACACAGGGACAAATGGGTTACAGAGAGAGAGGAACAAAAGAGAATTATTAACTGCTGCGAAATCCAAGGACCCTTTACACGCTGCTGTGAGGGAGCTCCCTCCCTCCCCCTCACCCCTGCCTTCCCCCCTCCCCCCCCCTCTCCTCCCTCCCCCTCTATTTCCATCGCCCCTCACTCTCCCTCCCTCCATCCCTCTCGCTCGCTCCCTCGTTTCTGTTCTTCCTTCCACTCCCTCCGTCTCCCCCTCCCTTCCACCCTCCTTTCCTGCCTCCCTCCCTCTCACATCTCCCCTCCTCTGAGTATCAGTGGGGTGGTCCTAGCTAGTCACGCAGCGGGAAAACTTGGCCAGACAGTGATATCAATAGCCAAGCTATGTGTGAGTTTAGCTGGTTAGACTCCAGCAGTTACGCTAACACACACTCTGGGCTCCCCCTTCCCTCCCGCCTTGGCTCTCACCAACCTGCGACTAACACTCTCTGGAATTACGCAGGATGAGAGAGAGTGAGAGAGCGCATTCCATTCCAACAATCTATCACTGGGATTTCCATGCACAGGTACAATGTGGGGATTTCTCAGTTGGGTTTGAAGACTCTTAAGCAACGGTGATGGGTTTCCACATGTGTCGGACACCCGGCTGACAAAAGTATCACCTGCCCTGATGCCCAGCCAGGATTGTCAGATACTTTGGTCCGTCCAGATGTGAAAGGCCCCAAGTAATTATGAATGAGATTATAATTTGTAGGGATGAGATCAGATGGGCCTGAAAGGCTTCCCTTCAGCCAAACCAACCTAGTAATCATGTGAAGGACTTTGTTTTGACCCCTCCCTCCCTTGCCTCCTAAAATTGGTTGCTCATTCCATAACTGTTTGTGGGGGACGCTGCTGTGCGCATACTGGCTGCTATGTTTCGCCCACAAAATAGACAGTCAATTAGCTTTACAATATATTCGGTGAGAGGCTGTTGAAACGTCTCAATGTCACTATATGGCAGTGTATCAAATGAAATGATTATTATTATTTAACATACGTGGAACTCTCACTCTAGTTTAGAGACTCTTAAGCACAATGAAGGGTTCCCGTGTGCGTCAGACAGACACCTGGCTGATCACGGTGACGGGTTTCAGTGTGTGACAGTCTCTTATCTCCCTCCCATCGTGAGTTGCTTTTTTTGAGTTTTCCATGTATAGATTAAAGATTAAACCAAGGCCTTTCCGTTCTTGGTACGGTTCCAATGAACTTCATTACATTACGGCCTTTGGCTGTGATTTCTCTTTGGTGGCGGGTGGGGTGGAGGTGGGGAAGTTGGGGGTGAGAGGAAGGTGGGAGGGGAGTAATTGATGGTGGTGTTTTTGAGAGGGAAGGTTGGGCCCCCCCTGATGCGAATGGTGTGAATATGGATGATTTGGGAGGGGATGGATGGGGGATTTTTTCCAGCCAGTCACAAAACAGCTTGTTTTACACAACAAATGTGCTACAGTGAAGTCCTGTAGCTCAGTGGTTAGAGTGCTCGCCTCGCAAACGAGAGAACCCCGGGTTGGATTCCCGGGTGGGACAGATCAGGGGCAAAACCTTAAGCGAGTTTCCTTTCTCCAAACACACGCTTCTGTTTAACAAACAGTGAAGAGGGAACCAAAGGGTTTTGGTCGATTAGACGATCGCTTTCCGGAGGGTAATAATACCTTCAAAAAAATAATAAATTGATCACTCAACAGCAACAACTTGCATTGATATCGTTTATGTAGGGTCCCAGAGCGCTCAATGCATGGCTGTTTGCGGGACAGTGCTGTGCGCAATTGGACTGCTGCGTTTCTCCCACAAAATGTAGTCAATTCACTGTGAAAACGTGTTATGATAAACAAGAATCCTTGCATTTGATATAGCGCTTTTCCCGTCTTCTTGATGCCGCAAAGCACTTCACAGAATCTACTGTAAAGTATATATTTCTATATTGTACACTTATGGTCGAAACGCGGAAGCCAATTGCGCACGGCAGTGTCCCCACGAACACTCGTGGATTGAACGATCAATTTTGGGGGGAGGGATTATTATCAGGCGTGTCTGTGAGGAATAAGGAAACTCGCCCAAGGTTTCGCCCTGGCCTGATCTGCCGGGAATCGAACCCAGAGTTGCCTTGCTTGCGATGCGAGTACTCTAACCACTGAGCTACAGGACTCCACATTAATATTATTATTATTATTGCTGTAATGATTGTTATATCGCATTGTGTCGTTGTCTGTTTGGCAGCTGATTAAGACGGAGGATTTGAGTGCCGAGAGGAACTATATCTTCGGGTTCCACCCTCACGGTGTGCTGGTAGCTGGGGCCTTTACCAATTTCTGTACCGAGGCCACTGGCTTCAGCCGACTGTTTCCAGGCCTCAAACCTCACTTGCTCATGTTGCCTCTTTGGTTCCGAGTGCCACTCTTTAGAGACTACATCATGTCTGCGGGTAGGTTTGCCTCTCCTCAATCCTGTGGCATGGTGGGTTGGCGCGCTCGCCTCGCAAGCAAGAGGACCTGGGTTCGATTCCCAACCTTAGACAAGTTTCCTTACTCCACGCACACACACGCGCACACACACGCACGCGCACACGCACGCACACACGCACGCACATACACCGTTGAGTAATTAGGAACCCGGCTGTTAGTCGATTGGCAGGTCACTTTCCTGGGGATATAATATTCCTTCTAAAAAAAACCAATCAATAATAATTCAGTCACTCCAATCCACGGCTGTTTGTGGGGACACTGCTGCTGTTCACAACTGGCTGCCATGTTTCACCCACGAAATATACAATCAGTTCACACTACAGCGTGTTTTGTGAAGCGCTTTGAGACGTCAAATAAAACCATTTTTTTAAAAATGTGCAACGATAACTATAATAAAAACAATACAACAGCGATCCTTGCGTTTGATAAAGCACCTTATCACGTCGACGAGACATCTCACAAGGCTTCACGCCATATAAATATACTGCCAAATAAATTGACCTGTATTTTGTGGGTGAAACACGGCAAGCAATTGCGCACAGCGGCTTCCCACAAACAGTCGGGGATTGAAGTGACCGAGATATTATTATTATTATTATTATTATGACTTTCGATAATAATTATCACATCACGGATAAGCGATCCGCTAGTTAATCGGAGGCATGTGTGCGGTGGTGGAGTAAGGGAAACTTGCCCAACGATAACGGCAGAGTGAACGGATTCTCTCGCAGGCTTGGTTCCCTCAGCCAAAGAGAGCGCAAAGTATTTGCTGAGGCGGGCGGGCGGGGGCAACGTGGCTGTGATCGCCATCGGCGGAGCCCCGGAAGCCCTGGATGCCAGGCCGGGAGCCCACTCCGTGCTCTTGAAGAACAGGAAGGGGTTCATCAAACTCGCTCTGCAGTTCGGGTGAGTGAGGAACACAAAACACACCATCACTACCCTCCCTGCCACCCACCTCCTCCAGCAGTGAGTCAACAACAACAACAATCAGTATTTTACACAGGCTGAGAAGCCTCACACACACACACACTCACTCACATACACACAGAGTAGTGCTTGACGGAAGCTGTGCCGGGGGGGGGGGGGGGGGGGGGGGGGGGGGGGGGCGAGGGAGGGGGTGGGTGGGTGGGTGAGTGAGTGAGTGAGTGAGTGAGTGAGGGAGTGAGTGAGTGAGTGAGTGAGTGAGGGAGGGAGGGAGGGAGGGAGGGAGGGAGGGAGGGAGGGAGGGAGGGAGGGAGGGAGGGAGGGAGGGAGGGAGGGAGGTGGGAGGGAGGGAGGGAGGGAGGGAGGGAGGTGACCATTCAAAGAGGAAGGTCATTAGCGGTGATCTAAGCGAGGGAGAGACGCTGTGTAAACGTAATGTGTCGTCTTTGCTTGCGCTCATGTTAAGTGCCTCGTGTGTTTGGTGTTGCAGGGCTCCCCTTGTTCCGGTCTTTTCCTTTGGTGAGAACGAGCTGTTTGACCAGGTTCCGAACCCCAAGGGCTCAAGGCTGCGGAAGATCCAGGAAAGCCTGCAGAAGATCATGGGGATCTCGCTCCCCCTCTTTCACGCACGTGGAATCTTCCAGTATAGCTTTGGTCTGATTCCGTACAGGAAGCCCATCTACACCGTGGGTAAGTCTCATTTGCGCTGTAGGTAAGTCACTGTAGGTAAGAGTGGAACCCTGCAGCTCAGTGGTTAGAGCGCTCAACTCGCAAGTGAGAGGACCCGGGTTCGATTCTCGGGCAGGACAAGAAACTCAGGAAAGTTTCTTTACTCCGCACGTCTCTGTTTACCCAGCAGTAAGTTGGAACCCAGTTGTCAGTCAATCGGAGGATCACTTTCTGGGCCCTAATAAACCATTCCCCCACAAAATAATAATAGTTTGGTTACTCAATCACATCTTTACATTTGACGTAAAGCCTTTAATCCTTGCACTCGATATAGCACCTTATCACGTCTTCTAGACTTCTCCAAGCGCTTCACAGAATATATACGTTGACGGGTTTCTGTGCGTGTCAGTCAGACACCCGGCTGATCACGGTGACGGATTTCCGTGTGTGTTAGACACTCGGCCGGTGACAGGAATGGGCTGTGGACCTTCCTGGATATCTCTCATTGGGAAACCCAGCTCTTTCTCTCTCTCTCTCTCTCTCTCTCTCTCTCTCTCCCCCACCACTGTGCTCACTGTCTCTCCTCTCTCTGTTCCCAGTTGGGAAGGCGATCGAAGTGGAAAAGAAGGAAAGCCCAACACAGGAAGACATCGATGTATTGCACCAGAAATACATGGAGGGACTTTCCAAACTCTTCAAAGATCATAAAACAAAATACAATGTCCCGGAGGAAATACAGCTGATTTTTATATGAACCACTTCACTTGTTCAACTCTTTATCTCTTCACCCTTTCACCTCATGGAGTCCTGTAGCTTAGTGGTTTAGAGAACTCGCCTCCCAAGCGAGTGAGTGGAGAACGCTGCTGTTAGTTGGTTGGTGGATTGATTTTCAGGGAGTAATAATTCCTTTGAAACAAAGTTTTAAAAAATTATAATTATTTGGTCACTCACTCCACGACTGTTTGTGGGAACGCTGCTGCGCGCAATTGGCTGCCGCGTTTGGCCCACAAAATGTACAGTTAATTCACTTTACAATATCTTCTGTGATGATGAGCTATGTGAATTCGCAGCAATAATAATAATAATTATCATTAATAATAATAATTAATAATAATAAGGATCATTAATATTTCAGAGACTCCCCTCTGGTCTCAAAAGTAAAATTCATTTCAATCCACGACTGTTTGTGGGACACTGCTGTGCACAATTGGCTGCCGTGTTTCGCCCACAAATAAATTGTCATTTCACTTCACAGTATATTCTATGAACCTCCCAGCCCCCTCTGTTCAGGTGGCTCCGGTCTGCTCCATGTCTCCCCCACCGACCTGCTCTGCCATCGGCGGATGATAATAATCTGATCAACACAATGATCCTTACATTGTATACAGCACCTTTCAAATAGAAAATAAATATAAAAATAAAATATTTCCAAGCTTTCAGCCTCTCTGCCTCCATACTCTGGAACTCCATTCCACAGGCCCTTCACCTCGCTCCCTCACTCACCCCCCTTTAAGGCCGGTCTGATGACCCTCCACTTCGACCGTGCTTTCTGCTGCCCTCCCAACTCTCTCTTCCAGCCTCCCCCCTACTCTGCCCCTCTCTTTTGCTAGGATCCCGACGTGAAAGGTGCTCTATAAATGTAATTTTATTGTTGTATTCGGCAAGACGTCTAGTAGACAGGAAAAACGTTACATCAATTGCAAGGATTATTATTATTAATAAGCAAACTTGCCCATGTTTTCGCCCTGCCTGGAATCAAACCCTGGTCTCTTGTGTGCAAGGTGAGTGCCCTAACCAAATCCAATTATTATTGTCCTATTTATTATTTCACCCACATCTCTTCACTCTTCAAGCCCTCATTACATCAAATGCAAGGATCATTATTATTACAAGAAAACCCTGGCATTTGATATTTTTGATGCATCGCCTTATCATGCATTGAGACAGATCAAAGTGCTTCCCAAGATGTACTGCCCCTTCACCCCTTTGATCTTCAAACTAAAGAGTAGATCTCCTCTATACATTTGCAATCTCCTAACCCTCTACTGACCTATCCATGTCTTCCGTTCAGCGGGCTCCGGCCTGCTTCGTATCCCCACCTCATCTTGTCTCCTTCAAGACCCATCTCAAGACTCTCCTCTTCAACCGTGCCTTTGGGCTCACTCCCACACCCCCATCCTCCCTGTCCTCCAGCCTCTCCTGATCCCAACCCCCAGCTCAGGTCAGATCCCTGACTGTCCAGCGCCTTGGGATTCTCCCCCTGACGTGAAAGCGCTGTGTAAACGTCACTCGTTGCTTTTATTGTTCAAACCCTCACCGCTTCATCTCTTCACCCTTTATAAATATAACCCTCACCTCACTACCTCTTCACCGCTTCACTATTTAACCTTGCTCTTTCACCTATCTCCTCTCGAGTCCTGTGGTGGGTTGAGCGTAATAAAAAGAAATGTGCGTACAAAGAGAGGAAAGAAAGTTTATCTTTAGCACCTCACCAGGCAAAATCACAAGCTAACTATTGCCCAACTATTCCACTACCAAATACACAATAAAATTGACATTGATATTGACACAGCAACCTTTCGCATCAGGATGTCCACTGCACATTGCGATCGTTTTCCTTGGGTAATAATGCCTTCAAAAAATCCACGACCGAGTGACCCACATCTAGGCTCGACCACACCAACTCCCTCCTTGTCGGCCTTCCCAACTCTTTCCTCCAAAAGCTGCAGATCATCCAGAACTCGGCAACTCTTGTCCTCTCCCGCACCAGGCTCTGTGACCACATCACCTCCACCCTCGCCCGACTCCATTGGCTCCCCACCACCCCCCACCGGAAAATATAGTTCAAAATCCTTGCCCTCGGCTTGAAAGCTCTCCACAGCTTTGCCCACGCCCCATCTCGGTAACCTGCTAACTCCAAACCAATCTGTCCGTTCACACCACTCAGCGGGCTCCGGTTCCATGTCCCCTGCTTAGCTTACTCCACCATCTGTGGTTGGGGCTCCATCCTCTCTGCCTTCACCCATTGGAACTCCAGCCAACTTGCTCCCTCCACTGCCTCAATGAAAGTGCTTCTCAAGAGCCTCTTCACATTTTTGGGGGTTGCAGAATGAACACGTTGAGCTCCATTTGCCACAGTTCCGCCCTTCCCTTTGAGTTTGCTTCATGCCCCCGCCTGACCAGCGGTGGATAGGCTTTCAGCCTCTCTGCCCCCACACTCTGGAACTCCATCCAACAGTCGCTTTGCTGCCTCCCTTACCCTCTTCAAGGCCAATCTCAAGACCCTTCTCTTTGATTAGCCCTCCCAATTCTCTCCCTCCTCTCACCTGACTGTTCAGTGCCTTGGGTGTGCGGGGAGGTGGGGAGTTTGAGGTTTATGTGGGGGTTATTGGAGGTGGAGTGGCAATTGTAAACGAGAGGACCCAGGTTCGATTAACCAGTGGGGCCAAACCTTAAGCAGGTTTCCTTAGTCCGCACACCTCTCCTGACCAAAAAATAAGTAGGAACAGGTAGTTAGTTAGTTGTTAGTTGACTGGCAGGTCACTTTGCAGGTGTCATTCATAATTCCTCCCCGCCAAAATGTGGTGATTCAGTCCACGACTGATTGCGGAAACACTGCGCAACTGGCTGCCACGTTTTGCCCGCAAACTACACAGTCACTACCTTACACATGGAGTCCTGTTGCACAGTGGTTATAGAGCACACGCCTTACAAGCGAGAGATCTGGGTTCGATTCCTGGCGAAACCTTAGGCAAGTTTCCTTACTCCGCACACGCGCGTCTGGTAATAATCCCTCAAGAAAAAACAATACTAAATTGGTTATTTCAATCCATGACTGTTTGTGGGGGATGCTGCCGTGCCCAATTGGCTGCCACGTTTCGCCCACAAAATATACAGACAATTCATTTTGCAGTACATTCTGTGAAGCGCTTTGAGACATCTAGAAGACGTGATAAGGCGCTCTATCAAAATGATTATTACTTTACAATATACCCCGTAAAGCCCTTTGATACGGCTCCACGATATGAGAACAACAAGAACTTGGATTTATATAGCTCCTCTCACGCTGGGTGGCACCCAAAGGTGATACATCACATAACAAGGATTATTAGTATAATTATTATTGTTGGAGGTGGGGATTGGTGGGTGGGGGGAGTGGGAGGGTTTGGGGGCAAGGCACAAAAACAAAAGTGGGAGTATTAGAGTGTACCATCAAGATAAACCCACAGTGGTGGAGAGGAGAGATCTTGGCAGCCAACTCACACATACATACACACACACGCAAACAGGTCTACAGCCACCAATTGTGGAAAGCAAAGACAGAGAGAGTCAAAAAGTTGTGGGAAGCCTAGTTGAAGTGTGTGTTGTTGGTGCTGTTTGGTTGTTGTTGGTGGCTGAGCTGGCTTTACCCCTCCCACCCCCCCCCCCCACCCCCCTTCCCCTGTTTTTTAACCCTCTTTCCAACCCACCCAGTGTTGGGGCAATGGTAGCACCCACTGG
Source organism: Hydrolagus colliei (assembly GCA_035084275.1). Taxonomy (NCBI): domain Eukaryota; kingdom Metazoa; phylum Chordata; class Chondrichthyes; order Chimaeriformes; family Chimaeridae; genus Hydrolagus; species Hydrolagus colliei. The sequence continues at coordinate 88,754,105 of CM068745.1, read as the reverse complement.
TATTAAAGGTCTCTCTCACCAGCTGCTCACTGCAGTTCCTGGATTAGGAGCTGTCACTGAGAGTGGGCTCTGTACATTGAGTTGTGCTTCGTACAACCTTGTAAAGCAGCCTCCAACCCTCTCTATCTCCCTCACAACAACAAGAATTTGTGAAAAAGTTCTTCTAAAAAAACCGAAATAAACCAAAGCCATGAAGACTATCATCGCAGCATATTCTGGGGTATTGAGAGGTAAGTCAGTTCACCCTGTTCATTCAGTCTCACACTGAATAAATGCCATTCATTTTGTTTTATTGAGAAAAATTATAATTTTTTACAGCCATGGGGAAAATACATTTGTTTGTCTTTGTGTGTATTTTTAAGCTTGTTATATCTTTTCTGTCTCTTTCATTTCGTATTTTGAGGGAATTCTCTCTCTCGCTCTCTGACTTTCTACCTATAAGTTACATATATATATTTGATTTGATATATTTGATTGATTTGATTCTCTTATGTGATTTTATCCTATGATTAGCAGACAAAAGCAGCAAACAATTCACAGATCCTGCCTTAAATTACAAAGCGTTTTGTAATCTGTATTACAACACATAAGTTTTAGACTTGAAAAACTAAGACTTTTTTTGTAAAAAAAAAGGTATTTATCTGCGTATTGCAAGTGTAATAATGCTTTGAGTTATCTTTTTCTGTGTGTGTTGTTTTTTAGGGATGTTGAGGGGGGGGTGGGGCGTGCTGGTAATTGCATTTATATATTAAGTGAAACGTTACTGAAAACTCACTTAAAAATCTAACTTTTTAGTTTTAAAAAAAATTTAAAGTATGAATAATTGACAACCCAGCAACAACTTGCGTTATATAGCGCCCTTCACGTCGTAGAGTCGTGGAGTCCTTAACAATAGTGGAGTCCGATGCTGACCGAAGAGGGGAGAGGGGTGTGGGGGGTAAGTGACGCGAGGTGACCAAAAATGTATATTTACACCACAGTAGAGACCTTTAGCTCAGTGTTTAGAGCGCCCACCTCGCAAGCGAAGAGGACCTGGGTTTGATTCTCTCGGGCAGGGCAAAACACTGGGCAAGTTTCCTTACTCCACCCGCACAAACACGCACGCGCACGCACACACACGCACACGCCTCTGTTTACCCAGCAGTAAGTAGGAACCCGCTTGTAAGTCGATCGGTGGATCGCTTTCCACGGGGAATGCTATTTTTCTGAAAAACAGCATCCAATTTGGTCACTCAGTCCACAACTGTGTTTGTGGGACGTTGAAGCTGCTATGTTTTGTTCACAAATACAGTCACTTCACTTAACAGTATTAAGTATTCTGTGAAGCTTATTGAGACGTCTCAACAATGTGACAAGGCGCTAAATCAAACCCTAGTATTTGATATTAATATAACACTCGTAATAATCCTTGTATTTCATATAGTATCTTATCACTTCTTCGAGATGTCTCAAAGGGCTTATTAGTATTGCTATTATTCACGTACATTTGCATTGTGTCGAACGCCGATAGTTTTATTTATTTACACTGCTCGATCTTCTCGTTAAATGTGAACAAAAAACAGGAACAAGCTGGGTCAGTCCTCCCACTGAATCAAAACTGTTGCGACCTTGAGCTCACAGCGCAGGCTGATATAAAGGTTCCACGGAGCGATTCGAAAACAGAGAAAGGAGTTTCTCCTCCCGGCCAACAATCCCTCAGATAAACAAAACAAAATTGATCATTTATTTTATGGCTGTTTGTTTGGTGCTCCTCTGCGGAGTTAGCTCGGCAGATAGGACAATGCAATCAGAGTGACAACTTGGAATTACACTACGCCCCGCACATAGGACAGCATCTGGGAGCGCTTTAAGAGCGAGCAGAGCCTGACTCTTAAGCGCGGTGGAAGCGGAAGATCTTGAATCGTGGAGCTCTCGTAGCTCAGTGGTTAGAGCACTCGCCTCACAAGCGAGAGACCTGGGTTCAATTCCAGGCAGGTCAGGGCAAAACCTTGGGCAAATTTCCTTACCACGCACAAGCACGCACACACACGCGCGCGCCTGATAATAATCCCTCAAGAAAATACAAGAATAAATTGGTCACTTCAATCCACGACTGTTTGTGGGGGACGCTGCTGTGTGCAATTGGCTGCCGCGTTTCGCCCACAAAATATGCAAACAGTTCACTTCACAATATAGTCTGTGAAGCGCCTAGAAGACGTGAAAAGCGCTCTATCAAATTGTAAGGATTGTTATTAAAGGACGGGAAGGAGGGTTGAGGTCGAGAGATCGAGGGAGAGAGCGTCAGAGTTTCGAGGCTCGGTGGAGGGGACGAGTGACAAGCAGAATGCCAGAGCTAGCCGAGCAGTGGCAGCGGGCAGCGCATTGGGAGTGTGGAAGTCAAAAAGATCGGATGGCGCCAAGGTGTGAACAGGTTAGAGTAGAGAGCTCCATTGGGGGGAGTGAGCATCAGCACACACACACACCAAACATTTGTTTTTACATGCCCTAGAAATTCATGCCTTGTAAAACAAATTGGTAACAGAGAGAGAGAGAGAGAGAGAGGCAGAGATGGCCTCGTGTCTGACCATCTAAAATCTATTAACACGCTGCATAGAGAATTTTTCTTTCACATAAGAAGTCATTGACTTTTCTCAGGTGTTTTAGATACGCACTTTTATCCAGTATTTTTCATTTTCCTCTCCCTCTCCCCCACTCCCCCCACCCCCGACCCACCCAACCATAAAAGCTGATGGTCATAAACTAAGTAGCACTGTCTGTCCGCCCAGTCACGGATTAATGTTGCGGGGCAGATTCCACCTGAATAACAGGAAGCTTTACGTCTCTCTTGCTCTTAAACCACCATTAACGGTCCCAGCCTGGGTCAAAGGATACTGCTCTTGCTTGTGAGTCAGGAGACTCGGGAACTTTAAATCCTCAAAAAAAACACAATCATAAAATTGGTCATTTCAATCCACGACTGTTTGCGGGGGACGCCGCTGTGCGCAATTGGCTGCCGCGTTCCGCCCACAAATGCACAGTCAATTCACTTTACAGTATATTCTGTGAAGCGCTTTGGGACGTCGATAAGATGTGAAAAGCGCTATATCAAATGCAAGGATTATTATTTATTATTATTAGGAGTCCTGTAGCTCAGTGGTTAGAGCACTCGCCTGGCAAGCGAGAGTCCTTGGGTTTGATTCCCGACAGGTCAGGTCAGGGCGAAACCTTGGGCAAGTTTCCTTACTCTACACACCTGATATTAAGCACTTTGAGACGTCGATAAGATGTGAAAAGCACTATATCAAATGCAGGGATTATTATTATAATAGGAGTCCTATAGCTCAGTGGTTAGAGCACTTGCCTTACAAGTGAGAGACCTGGGTTCAATTCCAGGCAGTGTGAAACCTTAGGCAAGTTTCCTTACTCTACATGCCTAATAATAATCCCTCCAAAAAACAATAATAAATTGGTAATTTCAATCCACGACTGTTTGTGGGACACTGGCGTGCGCAATAGGTTGCTGTGTTTTGCCTAGAGAGAAGTACAGTAGATAGTTATTTGGGGAGGACAGGTTTGCAGGGCTATAGGGAGAGAGAGAGAAAGAGGGCAAGGAGGTGGGAATGATTTGGAAAAACTCTTTTCAAAGCGCTGGGCGCAGACACGATGGGCTGAATTACCTCCTTTTGTGCCGTATAATCTATGATTCAATCAAAGCTCCGTAAAGAGGATTGATGTGTGCGTTGACTGAAGTAGCGACAAAATATATGCCTCATTCCATGTCTTGATGAGAATTATCCCATCATTTGATATGGCACCTTAAATGCATGTGATCCTTTGATGATCGCGTTGTCTGAACGCGTGCGAACGTGTCTGAAAGTGCATGTTGTAAAGCGGATGCTCTGTGTGCTGTGCGTGAAACATGGCAGCTAACTGTGCAGCAGTGTCCACACCCACCCACCCACCCACCCAAACAGTCGTAGATTGAATGACCTCATTCTTTTTTGAAGGGATTATTATCCCCCCAGAACGCGATCCGCAAATGTGGAGTAAGGAAACTCGCCTAAAGGTTTCAACCCTGGCCCGGGAATCGAACCAGGGTGTCTGTCTATTGAGGCGAGCGAGCTAATCCACTGAGCTACAGGATTCCACATTGTTTGAGGCCTGCCATTGTTTGCGAGCTGAACTCTGTCGCTCTGTTTCTCTGTCTGACTATCTGTATGTCTTTGTTATAGGGACGGTGTTATCTGCCCTCAGAGACCTGCTCTCACTGCCCTGGTCCTTTCGTTCCAAGATTGAGCAACAGCTACAGATCCTGTCTGTCCTCCACTGGGTGACCTGCTTCCTGTTGTTGGGTAGGGCTCTCTGTTTTACCTTCAATATCAACAAGGCCAAAGCTCTCCTGCTTGGCTCCCGTCAGTCACTCCGCACCTCAGGCCCTGACAGTACCAGGGAACAGGAATGCACACGCCACCTCGGTCTGGAAACCAGGGATCTTGTTTGACCCTCAACTGTCCTTTCTCTCCCAATCTGCGCCATGACCAGCTCTGCATTCCCCAACCCCCTCCACCAACTCCGCAGCACCGCCCGGCTCTGCCCTCATTCACACATTTCATCGCATCCAGACTACGCCAACTCTTCCCTCCACGAGCTGCAGATCATCCAGAACTCTGCAGTCCCTGTCCCCTCCCACGACTGGCTCCAACTCCACTGGCTTCCCATCACATAGAGGATACGGTTCAACATCATCGTCCTCACCGCCAAGGACCTCCACTGCCTTGCCCCCTCCTACCTTTCTGACCCGCTGACCTATCAACCTGTCCTCTCCCTCTACTTAATGGCCTGTTCCATGTCTCCCTCCCTCCCGACCTGCCCTAACACAATCTCTTCGCCTCCTTCAAGGCACACTTCTCAAGTTCGCTCCTAATTCTCCCCCGCTCCTTTGATTTCTCCACTGCGCCCTTCCTCTCTTCCCCTTCCTTCTCTCTCTTGCCCCTCCTATCTCCCCCCTCCCTCTCACCCTCCCTCTCTCTCTCCTCCATTCCTCTCTTTCCCCCCCTCCCTTTCTCTATCTCCCCCACCTGCTTCTCTTCGCCCTTCTATTATTTCCCCCTTTCTCATTCTCTCTCATTCTCTGTGGCAGGGCTTGCTTGTACACTGATCATGTTCTACACCTTCTTCACCGCCTGTTGGCCGGTGGCAGCTGCGTATGTGTCCTGGCTGGTACTCGATTGGAACACACCCAGACAAGGTAAGTGACCTGATCCATCCCATCCCTCCCTCTTTCCTTCAGATAAGTCATTAAATGTCCCCTTCGACCGCGCCCTGTTTGCGAGACTAACGCTGCACGCAATCGGCTGCCGCGTTTCGTCTACAAAAACACAAACTCACTACACTTCGCAGTGTATCCCATGAAGGGCTTTGAGATGTCCAGATGACGTGAGAGGGCCTGTATCCAATCCCAGGATTATTATGAAAACCAGCCTTGAGAACCATGCCTCCAGCAATGTCCTCTGTTGTTTGCGCACATCACTGTGAGGGGTTCAGACACTACGTTACATGACTGGAGTGGTGTGGGAGTGAGGTGGGCTTGTTAAATACCAGATGTTAACCCCTTCTCTCTCTCCTCTCCCTTGGTGTTTATTCGCCCCTACTCTTGCCACTGGCTCCTCAAGGGGATCGAATTCAAGATCCTCGTCCTCACTTTCAAGGGCCTCCACGACCTTGCCCCCTCCCTACCCTCTCCAACTTGTTGACCCCACCCCCTACCCATCAATCTGTCTGCTCCCTACCTTCACTGTCTGCTCCATGTCTGGTCTCTGCCCTCCCTCATCCCAATCCTGCACCCTCCACTAACCCCCCCCCCCCCCCCCCCCCCGCACTCTCCCCCTACACCCTTGCTTGGGTCCTTACCCCTGATTATTCAGCACTTTGGGACGTCCTCCCGATGTGGAAGGCGCTCTAGAAAATGTAATGTTCTCATTGTTGCTTTCAGGAGGGCGGAGATCTGAATGGGTTCGCAATTGGGCCACGTGGCGCTATTTCCGGGATTACTTCCCCGTGCGAGTGAGTACATCCTATCCCTCCCCGCCTTTCCCTACAGGTGTGATTCTGGATTTCCTGGTCAGCTGCGTGTCTGAACAGCCTGGATGCTCTTCACTGTGGAGTCCTGTCGCTCAGCGGTTAGAGAGCTCACCTATTTCAAGCGAGGGGAACTGGGTTCGATTCCCGGGCGGGTCAAGGTGAAACATTGGGCAAGTTTCCTTCCACCACACACACACACACACACACACACGCCTCTGTTTACCCGGCAGTCAGTAGGAATACAGTTGTTATTCGAACGATGGATCGCTTGGAGTGGGATTGTGGGGAGTGAGATTGTGGGGAGTGAAAGAATGCACATTCATTCCTGTTACAAAGGAAATTTCAGAGGCAGAGGGACTCAGTCTGAGTTGGAGCCTCTCAGGTCAGTGACAGGTTGTCAAGTCACCCGGCTGATCACGGTGATGCTTTTCTACGTGTGTGTTGGTGTCTGTGTTAGTGTGTCTGGGGACCAGGCTGTGTGTATGTGTGTGTGGGTGACTCTGGGGCCTTTGTCTCTGATCTGTTTGAAACCGTTCGTGTTTATCTAAAAGTTTCTCTGCTCAGAGTTCGATCCACTGTGTGCTGACTCAAACATTGTGTTACAGAGCTCGGTTTTTCTATCAATCATTTATAGACACATGTAGCTGGGGGATTTTTTGGGGTCTTTTATAGTAACATTAGTTTGGCCTGCAGCAAATCATAGAATCTTACGGCACAAAAGGAGGCCATTTGGCCCATCAAGTCTGTGCCAGTTCTTTGAAAAGAGCAACTCAATCCCACTCTCCGGCTCTCACCCCATAACCGCACAAGCCCGTCCTCCCCAAATAAACTTCTAACTCTTCTTTTAAAAGTTGTTATGGAATCACCTCCACCACCTTTTCAGGCAATGCATTCCAGATTCGAACAACCCGCTGAGTGAAAACAATTCTCCTCAGCTCCCCTCTGCTTCTTTTAGAAACAATTTTAAATCCCTGATCTCGGGTCACTGACATACCCACCAGTGGAAATAGTTTTTCCCTGTTTACCCTATTGAATCCCCTCATGATCTTGAAAAGCTCTATTAGGTCTCCTCGAAACTTTCTCTGCTCCAATGAGAATAAACCTAGCCTCTCCAGCCTTTCCTCATAACTGAAGACCCTCATTCCTGGTACCATCCTGATAAATCTCCTCTGTACCCTTTCCAATGCCTTAACATACTTCCTAAAGTGTGCCCAGAACTGAACACAGTACTCTAGCTGAGTTTCCTTAATCCGCACGCCTAATAATAATCCGTCCAAACAAAAAACACAGTGATGAATAGTTGTCATTTTCAATCTATGACTGTTTGTGGGACGCTGTTGTGCGCAATTGGCTGCCGCGTTTCGCCCACAAACATACAGTCAATCCACTTTGCAGTACATTCTGTGAAGCGCTTTGAGACGTCGATAAGACATGAAAAGCGCTATGTCAAATGCAAGGATTAATATGATCATTATTATTTATCTCTGGGATTTCCATGTGGAGATGCTTTGTAGGTGGTTTGAGCTCTGTGGGACTCTACCCTGCAAGACGGTCGATGTATAAATAAATGCAAGTTGTCGTTATGATGTGTCAGACACGAGACTGACCAAAAAATACGCAGCCGCAGCCTCCCTCCCTCCCTCCCTCCTCTCCAAACGCAGTTTAATATCTAGTATGAAGGATAGGGCTGAGGGAGTTGGAGGGGTGGAGGCTTGAACCCTAGCTTCTGATCGAGAGGTGAGAGAGAGCGGGACTGAGCCAATCCAGTGATGGTCAGTGTGCGTGTGTTTTGGAATTTCACTGTTATAGAGATGATGTAATTGTATTCCCAGTCAACATCTCTGTGCTGGTATCTGTGCTGGTATCTATGTTAGTGTTTGTGCTGATATCTGTGCTAGTGTCTGTGCTTAAGATGAGATCAATTGATTAATTGATTGACTAACTCACTGTGTCAACCAGGCCCGACCCTACTCAGGGCTTAGACCCCTCCCTGCCTCCCTTAACTCTCACCTTCAAGGAAAGACTCAAGTCCCTCCTCATCGACCATGCTTACCGTCATCCTCCTACCCCCACCCTCCCTGCCCTCCAACCTCTCCTGATGCCAACTCCCAGCTCGGGTCCAAGAAGAATTAGGGGGATCATATTGAAACATATAAGATTCTTACAGGGCTAGATAAAGTAGACACTGAGGGACTGTTTCCTCTGGTAGGAGAATCTATAACCAGGGGTCACAGTCTTAAAATTAAGGGTCAGCCTTTTAGAACAGAGTTGAGGAAACATTTCTTCACTCAGAGGGTAGTGAATTTATGGAATTCATTACCCCAGAAGGCTGTAGATGCTCAGTCCTTGAACATTTTCAAGGCTGAGTCTGATAGATTTTTGAAAAATAAAGGGATTAGGGGATATGGGGATAGGGCAGGTAATCAGAGTTAGGTGAGAAGATCAGCCATGATCTTATTGAATGGCGGAGCAGGCTCGAGGGGCCGAATGGCCTACTCCTGCTCCTAATTCTTATGTTCTTATGTTCTTAAATCAGTGACTGTCCAACTCAGCGCCTTGGGATGTCCTCCCGATGTCGACCATTTGTATTTACGCAGCGCCCAGAGGCTTGGCAGCCTCTCAGAGCATTGAAGAGTAGCGGGCCATGACGCTGAGCCCAGGGGGAGATACCCACAAGCTTTCACTTAGAAAGATATAGGCTAATAAAGGACAGTCAACATGGATTTGTTAAAGGCAAATCTTGCCTTACAAATCTGATAGAATTTTTTGATGAGGTAACGGAATGGGTGGATAATGGTAGCGCAGTTGATGTAGTTTACATGGACTTTCAAAAGGCATTTGACAAAGTGCCACATGAGAGACTTATTATGAAATTAAAGGCCCATGGCGTAAAAGGGATAGTGGCAGCGTGGATCCACAACTGGCTGCGAGACAGAAAGCAGAGAGTTGTAGTGAGCGGCTGTTTTTCAGATTGGAGGGAAGTGAGCAGTGGTGTGCCACAGGGATCGGTTTTGGGACCATTGCTGTTTGTAATCTACATCAATGATCTGGACTTGGGTGTACGGAGTACAGTTTCCAAGTTTGCAGATGACACTAAGTTAGGGAGAATAGTAAACAGTGAGGAGGATAGTAGCCATCTGCAAGAGGATATAGACAAATTGGTAAAGTGGGCAGACACATGGCAGATGAAGTTTAATGCAGAGAAGTGTGAGGTGATGCATTTTGGGAGAAGAAATGAAGGGAGGCAATATAGGCTAGATAGTACAATTTTAAATGGTGCAAAGGAACAGAGAGACCTGGGGATTTGTGTTAGTGACTCGTTGAAGGTGGCAGGACAGGTAGACAAGGCTGTTAAGAAGGCATATGGGATACTAGGCTTTATAAATAGGGGTATAGAGTACAAAAGTCAGGAAGTGCTGACTAACCTCTATAAGACTTTGGTGAGGCCTCAGCTGGAATACTGTGTTCAATTCTGGTCACCACACTACAGAAAGGATATGAAGGCATTGGAAAGGGTACAACGAAGATTTACTAGGATGGTGCCAGGATTGGGGGACTTCAGCTATGAGGAGAAGCTAGATAGGCTAGGGTTATTCTCTCTGGAGCAGAGAATATTGAGGGGAGACCTAATAGAGGTTTATAAGATCATGAGGGGTTTCGACAGGGCAAATAGAGAAAAACGATTTCCACTCGTGGGCGAATCTGTGACTCGTGGTCACAGATTTTAAATAGTTTCAAGGCGAAGTAGAGGGGAGCTGAGGAGAATTTTTTTCACTCAGCGAGTTGTTCGAATCTGGAATGCATTGCTTGAAAAGGTGGTGGAGGCTGATTCGATAACAACTTTTAAAAGGGAATTAGATCTTTATTTAGGGAGAACAGGTCTATTAGGCTATGGGGAGCGGGCAGGGCAGTGGGATTGAATCGCTCTTTTCAAAGAGCCGGCACAGACTAGATGGGCCGAATGGCCTCCTTTTGTGCCGTAAAATTCTATGATTCTATGATTCTATGATTCTAAGCAGGGTTGAAGAGGGAGGTCCTCAGAAAATGGGGACAGGGTGGAGTAAAGGCAGAGGGATTGATTGAGAGAGAGAGAGAGTTGCATAATTTATCTGAATTTAGCTGAATCGAATAATAGAATTTTGGGATTGTTTTTAACAAAATGATGCGCTGAGCTCAACAGGATCACGTACTCTGAGCCTAGTATACTCCGATTGACACATATATATACACACACACACACACACAACACTCTTATCTGCGTTTCCTCTTACAATGTTAACTAAGCTCTTCAGTTAATAGCTGTGAGATTGCTGACCACATGAGCAGCAGTTGTACTTTCACCTGAATCGATTCTGCTCCGAGAGATCTAGTACGTTGTGCAGTGTACTTTTAATGTAGCCTTGTGGTAAGCATGTTTGCCTAGACTCTGCAAATCTCTCCCTCAATCCTTCTGACTTGCTCTACCCTTTCCCTATTTTCGGTTGGCCCCGGCAAGCGAGGGGACTGTGGTTGCGTTTCCCGGGTGGGATGAAACATTAGGCAATAAACCCCATCCCAATTAGAAGGATGATTCAAAGATGACTCCCAGTTTGGAGGCCTGTAGCTCAGTGGTTACGGCACTCGGCTCGCAAGCGAGAGATCTGGGTTCGATTTCCAGCCGGGATGAAACCTTGGGCAAGTTTCCTTACTCTACACATCTAATAGTAATCCCTCAAAATAAATTGGTCGTTTCAATCAACAACTGTTTGTGGGGGACGCTGCCGTGCACAATTGGCTGCCGCGTTTAGCCCACAAATATACAGTCAATTCACTTTACAGTGTATTCGGTGAATCACTTTGAGACGTCTAGAAGATGTGAAAAGCGCTATATATCAAATGCAAGCATTCTTATTATTATTTGCCCAGGAATCAAACCCGGGTCCTCTCTAACCACTGGGCTACAGGATTTCACAAGCCTGGAATGTGACCAGCGGTGGCTGTGAATGCGGACAGTGTTGTGTTCAGCCTTGTTGACGTTTTAAAGTCAATCCATGGGTCTAACCTCTGCACTAAATGCAAACGGCTGATTCTCAGCTTTCATTGTCTTGAGATAATTTTGTCATCGCTGGGAAAGAGATTGGGCTTCAGAGAGAGAGCTAGAGAGCCTTAGGCAATTGGTGTGAGAGCCAGTAACGTTCTGGGTCTTGACCACAAAGGTTCTGGGAGAGAGAGAGAGAGAGAGAGAGACAGCTCTACATGGAGCAATAGCCCTGTGGAAAAAATTAACCTATTTTTTAACATAACATCACAATCAAACACAAGGGAATTTCTTTCTCGCTGTTGCTCTCTCTAACTCTCTCGCTGTCTCTCGCTCATTCCCGCTGTCTCTCTCTCGTTCCCGCGCGCGCACTCCCTTTCTCTCGGGTTCTCTCCTGATATCCTGGCCCCAAGTAGAATTGGTTGTTTGTTTGACGAATATTTGTGGGACATCGCATGATACAAATAGGTGGCTGTGTTCCTCTTCGACGGTCCCATCGGCAACTGCTAATACCCCCACCCTTCCCTCCCCCAACTGTCCCCAGGTCGGGTCTGAAACAGTGACTGTCCAGCGCCTTGGGATGTCCTCCCGACGTGAAAGGCGCTACACAAGTGTCATTTTGTTGTTGTTATTGCGTTCGCCCACAAAGCTCACAGTCACTACACGTGCATGTTGTGGAGTCCTGAGGCTCAGTAGTTAGAGCACTCGCCTCGCAGGGGAGAGACTGGGGTTTGATTCCATGCAGAGCCAAACCTTGGGCAAGTTTCCTTACTCTACACGGCTGATAATAATCCCCCCCCACCAAAAAAACACGATAATAATTTCAACCCACGACAACAACAACAAAATGACATTTATAGAGGCCTCTCACTCTATAAGAGGACGTCCCAAGGCGCTGAGTGACTGTTTGTGAGGCTGCTGCAGTGCGCAGTTATTTCGCCCACAATATATATAGTCAATCCAATTTATAGTACATTCTATGAAGTGAATTGAGATGTCTAGAACACGTGATAAGACGCTATATCTAAGGTAAGGATGATTCTTATTATTACTTACTGCTAGGTAAACAGAGGCGTGTGCGTCTGTGTGTGGCGTAAGGATCCGCGCCTAAGGTTTCACACGGCCTGGGAATTGAACTCAGGTCCTCTCACTTGCGAGGCGAGTGCTCTCACCATTGAGCTGCTCCCCCCCCCCTTCCCCCCTGCCCCCCCGCCCCTGGTGCTGCATAACAACAGCGGAGACTCTGAGGTTTAAACCAAACCCCAAACCCCCCCTCTCCCCCCTCCATGGCAGGTCAGAGACTGTTGAGAGATCAGTGTTTGTCCAGCCACTACAGTAACTATTTACAATAACTATTTACAGTAACTATTTACAGTAACTATTTACAGTGAGGTTTATTTCAAAATTCCCTTTATTCATCACTTTAGTAATACTAACTAAATACTAGAAGTTGCGTTATATTTTTGCTGGAAATAAAGACCTTGAATGGTTGCCAAATGACTGAGTGCCAGCCTGGCTCACTTAGTCACTCTCTCGCCTCCGGACGGTCACTGTCTTGCATCAGGGGAGTCGAATAGCTCAGCAATTAGAACCTGGCAAGCGAGATGACCCGGGTTCAATTCCCCAGGCAGGGCAAAACATTGGGCAAGTTTACTTATTCCACACACACACGCACACACACCCACACACAAACACACGCACACACACACATGCGAGATTGCTTTCTAGGGGGATTTTAATCCTTTGAAAAACCAAATAATGATGAATAATAATTTGGTCCCTTCAATCCACGACTGTTTGTGGGGTCGCTGCTGTGGTCGATTGACTTCCGCGTTGTCGCCCACAAAGTATACAGTCAATTCACTTTACAGTATATCCTGTGAAGCGCATTGAGACGTGTTGACGCATGAAATGGGAAATTTTCAATGAGAAGTATTAACATGGCGAGGGGTGGGTGGGGGAAGAATTCATCAAATAATATATATACAGTGTATATATATATACACATACATAGTCACTCAGAAACTCATCAACAGATGTCGAGAAGATGTGAAAAGCGCGATATCAGATGGAAGGATTATTATTATTATTCTTACCATGAACAGCCTTACATATGACAAACACAAGCCCATCACTGTGATTAGCTTAAAGTGTCTTCAAACCAGATATGTATGGTAATGGTTCAATATATGTATCCCACCTAATCACAGAGATCTCCCAGTGTCTGGAATGTCCTGCCCTCCCAGGTCCTGCTAGTGATTCAGGCTGGGATGGAGCGGTGCTGTCAGCACCAGTGGGAGCTCAGGATATACTGAGGACTCGGCCTGGCCTCTCTACCCCGAGGATATTTGTACTTGATACAGCACCTTAACACATCTTCAACATCTCAAGCGCTTTACAAGCTATACAGTACTGCAAACTGTAGTGACTGTGTATTTTGTCAGGTGAACACAGCAGCAAATGTACGCACAGCAACTACCTCAGTTGAAGTAGCGCCAATGAGATCTTTAACGTCCACAAAAGTATTTAGTCCAGGAAATGCCCGGTCGATTCTCTTTATAGAGTATAATCTGTGAAGCATCTTGAGATGTCTCGATGATGTGATGAGGCGCTGTAACAGTTACAAGGATTATTATTATTGTTGTCCACCCGAACAAGCACCAACGTCTGCTTGACCTCTCATCCGTAGGACAGCGTCTCTAACAATGCATCTCTCCCTCTCCCTCCACCCCCCCCCCACCCCCCCACACACCACCCCAGCATTGTACTGGAGTGTGAGACTAGACAAACATCAAACATCCCAACAACCCTGTAGCTCAGTGGTTAGAGCACTCGCCTCGCAGGCGAAAGACCTGGATTCAATTCCCAGCAGGTCAGGGAGAAACCTTGGGCAAGTTTTCTTGCTCCTTACTCCACACGCATGCGTGATAATAATCCCTCAAGAAAAAAACAATAATAAATTGGTCATTTTAATCTACAGTTGTTTATGGTGAAGCTGCTGTGCACAATTGGCTGCTGCGTTTCTCCCACAAATATACAGTCAATTCACCTTACAGTATATTCTGTGACACGCTTTGTGATGTCTCGTGTGGGCTATACAGGTGTAATTTTGTTGTATGTGTGTTGGGGGGGAAGTTTGGCTGTGTGTGGGGAGGGGGAGATAGTTTGGCCGTGAGTTTGGGGGAGATAGTTTGGCTGTGTGTGTTGGAGGTAAGTTTGGCTCTGTGTGTGTGTGTTGGGGAGGTAGTTTGGCCGTGTCTGTGTATGTTGGGGAGGTAGTTTGGCCGTGTGTGTGTTGGGGAGGGAATCTGGCTCTGTGTGTTGGGAAGGTATTTTGGCTGCGTTTGAGTGTTGGGGAAGGGGTTTGACTGTGTGTGTGAGGTGGGGGGGGGGAAGTTTGGTTGTGTGCGCGTGTGTCTGCGGGTGCAATGGTGGGGTCACTGTGCTAGCTGTCTCACACTCCCAGACTCGGTGGGGAAATCTTTGGCTGGAGTGCATGTGGCTGCTGTGCAGAATATTGGGGAATTGTATCAACTAAACCAGATAAATGAACTGAGAGTCAAGTGGCTGGATCACATAGTCTGCTCACATCAACACGATTGTGTGCCAGCCAACACTCACTCTTCCTGCGCTCACACTCCTTCCTGCCCTCCCTCCGTCTTACTTTCTCCATCTCTCCCCCCATCTCTCTCTTTCTCCTTCTCCCTCCTTTTACTTCCCTCACTCCCTCCTTCTTGCTATCTCACCTTCCATCTCTCCTCCTTCTTCTCTCCTCCTTCTTCTCTCCTCCTCCTTCTCTCGTCTCCCTTCTCTCCTCCTCCTCTCCTCCTCTCCTCCTCTCTTCCTCCCTTCCTTCCCTCCCTCCCTCCTTCCCTTCTCACCTTCCGCCTGTCTCCTTCCTCTTCCCTCTCTCTTTCTCTCACCATCCCACCTTCTTTCTCCCTCCCTCCCTCCCTATCACCTTTTTATCTCTTTAGCTCTTCTCTGTGCCTCTCTATTTAGAGTTACCTGGATAGTCCTGGGAATGAGCAGTTTGCCCTATGAGCGGAGACTGGAGAAACTGGGACATTCTTCACTAGGACAGAGAGGGTTGAGGGGTGACCTGATCGAGGTCCTGAAAATTATGAGTGTTTTGATAGTCCTGTGGAGTTGTGGAGTCCTGTTGCTCAGTGGTTAGAGCAGTCTCCTTGCAAGCGAGAGTCTTGGGTTTGATTTCAGGCAGGTCAGGGCGAAACCTTGGGCAACTTTCCTTACTCATACTTTTTTTTTTAAGTTGCAGAAGGGATGAGGGAGACACAGTTGATTCGCTTTACAATATATTCTGTGAAACGCTTTGAGACGTGACATCAAATGCAAGGATTATTATTATATCTGTATATTATTAAACATGCCAGTGAATTTCACTTTATAGTGTATCCCATGTGAAGCAATTTGAGACATCTAGCAGACATGATAAGGCTTTATTGTCAAATATAATAATTATTATTATTAACCTTGCATTTGATGTAAGAACAAATCAGATTTTGCCAGGCAAAAAGACTACCATCTTGGCAGTAGCTTGCCCATGTTGTGTCTCAAACTATATACAGTAAAAGCCCGTTTATCCGGCACCCGATCAACTGTAACTTCCATATAAGCGGCAACGCAAACAAAAAGGTCCGCATTCGATTAACCAAAATTCATCCGGAAAAATGCGTTAAATTTTTTTTTTGACGTTTTAGGTCGAACATCCGGCATGCACTTTCAACGGCATTATCCGAGGGTGCCGGATAAATGGGCTTTTACTATATACTGTTTATTATTATTAACATGGTTTTGCTATGGAATGCACGGACGATTATTTTGTGTCGGTTTCACTCTTGAGCATTTGGTTTATTGCAGTTGGTGAAGACCTACAATCTGCTGCCAACCAGGAATTACATCTTTGGTTACCACCCGCACGGCATCTTCTGCTTTGGAGCTTTCTGCAACTTCGGCACCGAAGCCACCGGCTTCTCCGCCAAATTCCCCGGCATTCGCCCGTCTTTGGCCACCCTGGCCGGAAGCTTCCGGCTGCCCGTTTTGCGAGAATATTTAATGAGCGGAGGTGAGTCCCGTCACGAACGCGACAACAAAGCTCCAGGGGCACTGCCCTGTGTGAAGGGCATTGTATTCTGTTGGTCAAATAACGCAATAGATTTCGCCCACGAATATACAGTCCATTCACTTGATAGTATATTCTGTGAAGCGCTTTGAGACACAGTCTAGAAGATGTGAAAAGCACTATATCAAATGCAAGGATTATTATTCTTATTTATATAATAACACAAGTTGTTCTATTATTGTTGTTGCTCCATTTTCCCCGTTCCCCACCCACACTCCCATTAATCTCCTCCATCACCGCTGGCCCACTCCACCATCGGCAGTCATGCCTTCAGCCTTCCTGCACCCCACCCTCTCAAACTCCACCCCACAGTCCCCTACCTCCCTGACCTCTCTCCCCAACACAGCACCCGTTGCCTTCACTCCTCCGGTTCTGGTCTCCTCCTTGTCCCCCGAATCCTCTGCTCCACCATCAGTTTTCGCCCACAAATATAGTTATTTTTTCTACTTTCTTTCCCCAAACTCTTCCCCAAGTGCTTTGGGACGTTGATAAGACGTGGAAAGCGCTATATAAACTAAAGGATTACTTACTTACTTACAGTGGCCGTGCCATTACTTACATCAGCCACTATGCCCCGAAGCTCTGGCACTCCCTTCCTCACTCCCTTCACCTCGCTCCCCTCCTCTCTTCCTAGTTTCAGGACTCAGCTGAAGACCTTTCTTTTCAACCGCCACTTCGGTCAACTTCTTCCCCCTTCCCCCCTGGCTCGTCCCCGGGATCTGTTATTGTGAAACGCTCTGAGACGCCATCCGACGTGGAGGACGCTACGTAAATCTAAGTTATTGTTGTTGAGCCCTCCATTGCCTCCTTCAGGGCCTGTCCCAAGACCCTCCTCTTCGACCGTGCCATCGGCCATCCTGTTACCATTATTCTACCTGCCATCCACCCCTGATGTTGATGCTGTTGGTGTTGTGGATGTTGGTTGGTGTTGATGTTGATGATGTTGATAACGTTGGTGTTGATCTCCCCCACCCTCTCACCCTTCGTCACTGTGTCCGTGTTAGCACTTGTCGGATTTACTGTCACCACGTACCTTCTGTACTTTAAACACAACGTGGAAATATCTCCCAATTCCCCTCAGCCCGACCAAAGGTCAGCTCTTTATCGGGGCCTCTTTATCGGGGCCATAAACCAGAGACAGGTGTGAACATCTCCAAGTGAGAGGCCACATTTAGAGCTCAACAATATCACACGCACGTTTTATGCTGGGTAAATTATCAATGTGTGTGTGTGTGTGTGTGTGTGTGTGAAGGTGCAAAAGGTGGAGTTGTGTAGCTTAGTAGTTAGAAAGCTCGCCTCGCAAGCAAGATGACCCGGGTTCAATTCCAGGCAAGTCAGGGCAAATCCATAGCTTATTCCACACATACACACACACACGCGCATGCTTCTGTTTACCATGCTTCTGTGGAGACATATAGCTCAGTGGTTAGAGCACTTACCTTACAAGCGTGAGACCTTGGTTCGATTCCAGGCAGATCATTGTGAAACCATGGGCAAATTTCCTTACTCCATATGCCTGATAATAACGCCTTGAAAAATATTTAAGCATAAATTGATCACTTCAATCCACAACCACTAGTGGTTGTGGATTGCTGTGTGCAATTGAACGTCGACTGCTGTGTGCAATTGAACGTCATGGTTTGACCACAAATATACAGTCTATTCATTTTGCAGTGTATTTCGTGAAGCTCTTTGAGACGTCTAGAAGACATGAAAAGCATTAGATCAAATGGAAGGATTGCTATTAGTAGATCAGTAGGAACCTGGTTGTCAGTCGATTGGCAGATCGCATTCTATACAGAGCTCGCAATTGCATTCTATGCATGTATAACTGGTTAGACTCCAGCAGTTACGGCGTGGAGGGCGCTATAGAAATCGAAGTTGGTGGTGTTGTTGACGTCAGGAGGACGTCACAAGGCGCTGGACAGTCATTGTTTCAGACCTGAGCTGGGGACAGGGAGGGTGGAAGGAAACAGGAGGGATTTGGAGTAGCCAATGGGGCCATTGAAGAGGAGGGTCTTGAGGCAGGACTTGAAGGAGGCCAGGGAAAGGGTGAGGCGGAGGGACTGCGGGATGGAGTTCCAGTGGTTGGGGGCAGAGTGGCTGAAGGATCCCCCGCCAGTGGTGGAGCGGGTAGGTTGGGGGACATGGAGCAGGCCAATGCCTGCTGAGTGGAGGGGATGGGCAGGTTGGTAGGGGGTTAGGAGGTGGCGGATGTAGAGTGGAGCGAGGTCATGAAGGGTTTTGAATGTGAGGACCCGGATCTTGAATTGGATCCTCTGGATGATGGGGAGCCAATGGAGTCAGGCGAGGATGGGAGAGATGGAGTCATGAAGCTTGGAGCGGTGGAGGACACGGGCCGTAGAGTTCTGGAACGTTTGGAGAAATAAATTAGGGAGGCCAACAAGCCTTTGTATATTCAAGCCTGGATGTAATGAAGGCATGAATTTAGCAGCCTTGGGGATAAGGTAATGGTGGAGTCGGACAATATTGAGGAGGTGAGCGAAGGCAGAGCGGGTCTTGGCTTGGATGTGGGGGAGGAAAGACAGTTGAGGATCGAACAAGATACTTAGGTTCCTGACTGGTTTGATGAGATCGAGTGAGGAACCACGGTGGTTGATGCTGCCAATGCCTGATGCGTGAAGGCGCTAGTGTGAGATAATCAGAAGGGCCTCGGTCTTGTTGACATTCAACTGTAGAAAGTTAGCTCTCATCCAGGACTTGATGTCTGACAGATAGTCTGTCAGGACAGTGGTAGTCCTGGAATCGAGGTTAGAGGCAGAGAGATAGAGTTGGGTGTCATCCTCATATATGTGGAAGTTAATCCCATGTCTGCAGGTGATATCACAAAGGGGGAGCAGATAGATGTTAAAAAGTCAGGGGCCAAGGAGAGCCCTGGGGGACCCCACAGGTGACAGTGCGGGGTCTGGAAGAGATGCCATTGGTAGTAACTAAGTGGAGATGATGGGAGAGGTAAGAGTCGAACCAGGCGAGGGCAGGTCCACGGAGATTGAGCTGGAAGAAGAGATGATCTAGGAACATGGAGAGGTCAACAATATCGAAAGCAGCAGAGAGGTCGCAGAAGACAAGGAGGCAGAGAGAGCCCTGATCGCAGATGTTCAGAATGTCATTAGAGACTTTGACCAGGGCTGTCTTCGTACTATGGGCAGCACGGAAGCCGGGGTTCAAAAAGGGAATGGCAAAGGGGGAAAGAAGCGAAGCCAGGAAGCAACAACTTCCAGACACCAGACACGGGGAGATACATAGGTTGGATTCTCAGTCTTGTTTTGGAGACTATCAACCATGATATTGGGTTTCAGTGTGTGTCAGACACCCGGCTGATCATGGTGACGGGTTTCCACGTGTGTGTCGGTCAGACTCCCACCCGGCTGATGAATAGAAACGTGAGCATGTGAGCGGGTTGTTTGTTGCCACCTAGTGGCCATTCATTCAGAACCGTTCTGTGTTCATTCAATGAGACAAATTTCTTCCTGCGTTTTTCTCTCTCGTCCACCCACCCCCCCCAACTCGTTCGGTGGCTCAGGGATTTTCCCCGTCTCCCGTGAAGCCATCAAGTTCAAGCTGTCCAGGAATGGGAGCGGGAACGCTGTTGTCATCGTCATCGGAGGAGCGGCGGAGTCGCTGGAATGCTCGCCCGGGAATCATGTGGTCTTTCTGAAACAACGCAAAGGCTTTGTGAAGATCGCACTACAGAATGGGTGAGCAAACAGTGGCCCTGGCATTCTCTCAGGGCTCCAGGGCGCAGGAGTCAATGGAGCTCATTGGTTAGTGGGACGTCCTCCTGACGTGAAAGGCGCTCTACAACTTTGTGTCATTTTGTTGTTGTTGTTGTTGTTAGAGCGCTCGCCCGGCAAACGAGAGGACCCGGGCTCAATTCCTGGGCAGTGTGAAACATTGGGAAAGTTTTGTTACTCCACACACACACACACAACATAGACAGTAACTTCATTGTTCATAGGGACACACATATAGCACGCACACACACACACACAGATAGTCACACCCGCATCCTGTTCACACACACACACACACACACCCTACATAGATAGGAACCCAGTTGTTCATCAAATGGTGGCTCACTTTCTCACCGGAGGTAGTTATTTGGCCACTCAATCCACGACAGTTTGTGGGGACTCTGCCGTGCGTAATTGGCTGCCGCGTTTCGCCCACAAAATGAACAAGTTACCACACTTTATACAGTATGTTCTGTGAAGGGCTTTGCAACGTCCTGAAGACAAATGCAAGGATTATTATTATTATTATTAATATTATCCATGCATTTGATGCAAGAATAAGATAGTCAATCCACTTTAAGCTGAAGCGCTTTGAGACATCTCGCAGATATGATAACGCCTTTTTATCAAATGCAAAGAATATTATTATTAAATAATATATTATCCATCTCTCTCTCTCTCTCTCTCTCTTTCTGCTCAGGGCTGACTTGGTTCCTGTTTATTCCTTCGGGGAGAATGAGGTTTACAAACAGATAATCTTTAGTGAGGACGGTTTGCTGCGAGCCATGCAGAGGAAGTTCCAGAAGTTGATTGGATTCGCCCCCTGCCTGTTCAGGGGCCGCGGCCTTTTCTCTGACGACTCGTGGGGTTTGGTGCCTTACGGTAAACCCATCAACACCGTGGGTACATCACCATCACCATTCTTATAAGACCTCATAGATCTCGTAATCATTATTGCAACTGACTATGTGACCAACCGACCGACCATGTGATTGACTAACTGACCGACTGTGTGATTGACTAACTGACCGACCAACTGATCGACTGACTGACCGACCGACTGATCGACTGTGTGATTGGCTCGACTGACTGACTAACTTCTTGTTGTCACGCAGTTGGGGAGCCCATCACCGTTCCGAAGATCGAGAATCCCAGCCAGGAAGAGGTGGACACGTATCACGAGATGTACATTCAATCCCTCATCAGACTGTTTGATCGATACAAGACCAAGTTCGACTACACGGACACCGAGCACCTGGAGGTGATGTGAGAGGCACAGCCCAAGACAGACAGCTCCGTGTCTCACTCACACATTCAGCACGTCCTCTCTGGGACGCTCGGCCAGGACAATTTGCCAGATATAATTTGTGTTTGATCTTCATAGCATTGTTTAAACAAGTCATGATTTATATACATCCAGTGAAGGGTGGGCATGTGTGTGTTTGAGTGTGGATGTCTGTGTGTGTGTGTGTGTGTGTAACAACAGATTTATATAGCGCCCTCCATCCATGCCCTACGACGTCTCAGAGCGCTTCACAGTAACAGATCCCGGGGCCGAGCCAGGGGTGGGGGGGGGAGGGGGAGAAAGGTGACCAAAAGCGCGGTCGAAAAGAAAGGTCTTTAGGTGCGACCTGATAACAGGAAAGGAGGGGGCGAGGCCTGTGTTTATGCTTTTGTGTGTTGATGGATGTGAGTTTCAGTGTGTGCCTATGTGTGTGTGTGTGTGACATTCTCCTGACGTGAAAGGCACCATGCAAATGCAATTTTGATCAGTGTGTGTGAAAAGGATGTGTGTGGGTGTGTATGTGTGTGTGTGTCAGTGTGTGGATCAGTGTGTTTATGCGCCTGTGGGTGTGTATATGTGCGTGTCACTGTATGTCAGTGTGTGTAAAGGGTGTGTGTGTATGTGCGCCTATAGGTGTGTTTTTGTCTGCCTGTGTATGGGTGTGCGAATGTGTCTGTGTGTATATGTCTGTGTTTGTACCTGTGTGTGCCGTTGTGTGTGTACGTGGGTGTAAGTCAGTGTATGTTGGGGTTAAGAAATGTTATCGAGGTATCAAAAAGCCTTTTTTTTGTAAACAGGACACGATGTGTGTTTACCATGATCATCTCGGATTATTTTTATGAAAAAAATATAAATTTAAAAACAGACGGGTTTTATACAAAGTGCTTCTTTGTGTGTCTGTGTTTAATTGTGTGTGTGTTTAATTCTGTGTCTGTAATTTGGTTGCATTTCTGTGTATCTGTTTCATTCTGTGTGTATGTCTGTGTGTGTATTTAATTCTGTGTACGTTTAATTCTGTCTGTATGTTTAATGCTGTATGTGCGTGTGTAATTTTGTGTGTATGTTCAGTTCTGTGTGTCTAATTTTGTGTCCGTGTTTAATTTGGTGTGCCTATGTGTGTAATTCTGTGTGTATCTGTGCGTTTGCGTGGTCTGTGTGACAACAGACTGTCAAAATCGAGCCCCCACCTTCTGTGACGGTCTCTAGTCCCCGGTTCCTGAGCCAGGAGGGTCCTCAGTGTATCCCGAGCTCTCACTGGTGCTGACAGCACCGCTCCATCCCAGCCTGGCTCATCAGCAGGATCTGGAAGGGCAGCTTGACCAGACAGTGTTATAATAATGATGAATAAAATAATAATAAAATCATATTATAAAATAATAAATATTATAACAACCCTTGACACAGTGCCACGTCACGTCTTCTGGATGTCTCAAAGCGCTTCACAGAATACATGAGTCAGTCCAATGATGATAAACTAATAATAATTATAATCATTATTATTGCTATTATTAGTTTATCGTCATCAGAAACACACAGAGATTAAAGTCACGCACACACACACATATACAGAGTGACAGAGAGCCAGATAGATTCCACAGACAGTCATGAAATCAATGAGGATCAGGGCGAGATGGTCGGCCCGGACACTGGGAGAGAAAGAGAGAGAGACAGAGAAACTCCCTTGTCCTTTCCAACAGTGCCCAGGAGATCTTTCACATCCAACCAAACAGGGGCAGAGACAGGGAGTGAGGTTTAACGGCTCATCCGAAGGTTTCTGTCAATGTGGGACTCGATTCCCCCCAGCACTGTCCTGACAGGCTGGACTGTAAGCGAAAAAAGAATGACTTCTTGTCTATTAATAATCATAATAATCCTTTGCATTTGATCTCGCGCTTTTCATGACTTCTAGACGTCTCAAAGCCCTTCGCAGAATATGCTGTAAAGTGAATTGACTGTATATTTGTGGGCGAAACGTGACAGCCAATTGCGCACAGCAGCGTCCCCCACAAACAGTCGTGGATTGAAATGTTTAGAATTTCTTTTGAGGGATTATTATCAAGCATGTGGAGTAAGGAAACTGTAAAGTGAATTGACTGTATATATGTGGGAGAAACGCGGCAGCCAATTGTGCACAGCAGCGTCCCCATCAACAGCTGTGGATTAAAATAATCAATTTATTATCCTTTTTTGTTGAGGGATTATTATCAGGCGTACGTATGGAAACGTGCCCAAGGTTTCACCCTCACTAGCCAGGAATTGAACCCAGGTCTCTCATGAGTCTTCTAACCACTGAGTTACAGGACAATTGGGGGGGTTTGAGCTCATGGTCTAGTCTCACGCTCCAGCGCAACGCTGTGGTGGAGGGGGGAGTGAGCGAGAGAAACGCATTGTTAAGAGACGCTGTCCTACAGATGAGAGGTCAAACAGATGTCTGTGCTTGTTCGGGTGGACAACAATAATAATAATCCTTGTAACTGATACAGCGCCTCATCACATCATCGAGACATCTCAAGATGCTTCACAGATTATTCTCTAAAGAGAATCGACTGGGCATTTCCTGGACTATACTTTTGTGGACGTTAAAGATCTCATTGGCGCTACTTCAATTGAGCAGGTAGTTTCCCATCTCTCTCTCTCTCTCCCCATTTCTCTCCCCACCCCCCCCCGTGTCCTGCCCGACAATCCCCCAGATAACAGTTAGCTTTTCACTTCATGGCTGTTTGTGGAATGTTGCTGTGTGTAAATTTGCTGCTGCGTTCACCTGACAAAATACACAGTCACTACAGTTTGCAGTACTGTATAGCCTGGAAAGCGCTTGAGACGTTGAAGCTGTGTTAAGACGCTGGATCAAGGGCAAATAACCTCAGGGGGGTGGGGGGTAGGGGCAGGAGGTTCCGCGGTATATCCTGAGCTCCCACTGGTGCTGACAGCACCGCTCCATCCCAGCCTGGCTCATCAGCAGGACCTGGAAGGGCAGAGCAGTCACTGGGGGCAGGGAATCCTCCCACTACAGCTCCTGTTAACCCCGCAACCAAAGCACTCACCCACCCCACCAATCAACAAACGAGGAGGGTGGTCCTCGCTCTACAAGCAACGGGAAACCTTGGCCAGTCATGTGCTAAAGAATGCCGAATGTGCTAAAGAATGTTGTGTTTTGTGCTATAGTTATTTTTGCCATAAGAGGTCCCTCTTTCTCAGCTAATCCCTTCCTTACAATAATAATCCTTGCGTTGATACAGCGCTTAATCGTGTTGTTGGTACGTTTGAAAACACTTCACAGGATATACTGTGAAAGCGCAGTGACTGTATTTTGTCACTGCAAAAAAAACACGCAGTGGCTCGCTCACAACAGTATATCCCCCACAAACAGCCATGGACACAAATATACGGTCAATTCTCCTACTCTCCTTCATCCCCACCCCTGCTCTTGTCCCAACCTGACTGTGCAACGCTTTGGGACATCCTCTCGATGTGAAAGGCACTATATAAATGCAAGTTTTGATTGATTGATTGGAGTGAGTGGTCAATTTAATTTGGGAGATTGTTGGCCAGGACACCAACGTCATCGAAGGATCTTTAACATCCCCCTGAACAGGCAAACGGGACCTTGGTTTAACATCATATCCGATAATGCAACAACCCTCCCACTGCTGTGTTGGGCGCTTAGACTGTAATTCTAAGTCCTGACGTGGGACTGGAACCCTCCTGACTCAGAGGAGAGAGAGCGACCACTGAGCCAGGCTGACACACACATACACACACACAAACTGAGCCAGGCTGACACACACGTACACACACACAAACTGAGCCAGGCTGACACACACGTACACACACACACACTGAGCCAGGCTGACACACACACACACTGAGCCTGGCAGACACACACACACACACTGAGCCAGGCTGACACACACACACACTGAGCCAGGCAGACACACACACACACTGAGCCAGGCTGACACACACACACACTGAGCCAGGCAGACACACACACACACTGCGCCAGGCTGACATACACTCTCACACACACTGAGCCAGGCTGACATACACTCTCACACACACACACACTGCGCCAGGCTCACACACACACACACTGCGCCAGGCTCACACACACACACACACGCAGAGCCAGTCTGACACTCCTCCTAACACTGTCAATAACAGCAACTCGCATTTACATTGAGCCCTTCTCACAGGGTAGCGTCTCAGAGCGATCATGTCCTCAAATGTTCAGCAAATCTCACAGCAAATTTCCTGCTTATTTCCTGGTCTGCTCCCCTCCCTAGTGTACAGAATATACTGTAAAACAGATTGAAACATGGCAGCACACAGCAGTGTCCCCCCCACAAAGAGCTGTGGATTGAGCCACCAAACAATTTTCATTTTAAAGGGATTATTACGCCCGCAAAAGCCATCCACCACCTAGCTAACAACTGGAGTCCTACTTACTGCTAGGTAAACAGTAAACTGGTAAACAGGTAAACTACGTGTGGGGTAAGGAAACTTGCCTGGGAACGTCAAGGCCATAGCTAACACATTGGCTACAGGACTCCAGTATTCAAAGAGATAAGAGCGAATGAGCAAGAGAGAGGGAGACAGATAAGAGAAAATATGAGCAAAGCCACAGTTACATTTAGAGTGTGCCCTTTGCATCGGGAGGACGTCCCAAGTCCCTAGGGGGGGTCGTGAACAAGGGGGTGGGGCGCGAGAGGTGGGGACGGGGACACGGGGAATGGCCGAAAACGCAGTTGTGGAGGAAGGTCTTCAAACAGAACTTAAGGCTGAGATAGAGAGACAAGTGAATCAGAGAGAGCTGGAGATAAGAGACTTTTTGTTTCTAACAAACAAGTTATCTTCAACAAATTTTATGACAAATTTACACAGATTTATATCAAACAATAATAATATGGCAAGTAACGTAAACACTTTTTGTACCAAAAAAAGGACATTACAGATAATAATAGTAATAATTCTTGCATTTGATACAGCGCCTTATCATGTCGTTGAGACGTCTCAAAAGCGCTCCACGGAATATATTCTAAAGTGGATTGACTTGGGTACATTTGTGGGCGAAATGTGGCAGCCAGTGTCCCACAAACAGCAGTGGATCGAGTGACCAATTTTTTTCAAAGAAGGATCACTACCCCTCGGAAAGCGATCCCCAATCGACTGGATTCCAACGAACTGCTAGACAAACAGGTATGTATGTGTAGTGGGGAAACTTGCCTAAGGTTTCATCCTGACACCCCTGGGAATCAAACCCGGGGCCTCGCGCTTGTGAGGCGAGACGGAGACTCTATATATACCCAGGAGCACTAATTGACAGTGCATGTCAGGATACAGAGAGGAAGTCTTCTCTTTATCCTTTCACCCAGCGTTGAAGGAGCTTTAATGTCCTTTAATAGGGCACGGACAGGGGGTGGGGTCCTCAGCTTAATGTATCATCTGAAGTCTCTGACAATAATGCAACAACCTAGACTTTTGAGCTCAAAGTCCCTGATGTGGGGACTTGTACCCTTCAACCTTCTGACTGGGAAACAAGATCAAGACAGGCTGATGGAAGCTCAAAGAGGTAGGTCCTTTTTCCCCCATTCCAACACCTCACTAGTGTGGTATGCGGACAGATGGGGTGGGAGAGAGAGGGGATGGTGCGGTTTGAAGAAGAGATGAGAGGGAGTACCAGAGAATGGAGGCGTAATTAAGACATAGTGAGAGAGAGCAGACATTAACACTCGTGGAGACCCGTAGCTCGGTGGTTAGAGCACTCGCCTTACAAGCAAGAGACCTTGGGTTTGACTCCCTGCAGGTCAGGGTGAAACCTGGGCAAGCTTCCTTACTCCACACGCCTAATAATAATCCCTCATGAAAAAAAAACAATATTTGGTCATTTCAATCCACGACTTGTTTGTGGGGACGCTGCTGTGCGCAATCGGCTGCTGCGTTTCGCCCACAAGTATACAGTCAATTCATTTTACAGCATATTCGGTGAAACATGTTGGGACGTCTGTAAAACGCTATCTCTATCAAATGCAAGGATTATTATCATTATTAAACACCGCCCCTCCATGTACAACATATCAAAGCACTTCCTGATCAATCGAGAAAAAGTGAGAAATGGGGAAAACATGGGAGTATTGAGAAGTCTCAAAGTGCTTCACAGGGTAAAGTGGAGCGGCTGAGCATTTTATGGGTGTAACCAGTTGCGGGGTTGACAGGTATGTGAAGGACAAAGGCTTGAGGGAGGATAGGGAAGAGATTTGGCAGTGTTATTTTTTTTTTTTGGTCTGATGCAATTGGAAACCCATCATTGTGCTTAAGTCTCCAAACCAGACCAGGGCTCCACTCTGCACACAATCTCTGCACAGAAAGTTCCCTCATCTGGAATGGAATGCACACTCTCATTCTGGAATGGAGTCCCGCAGCTCCGTGGTTACAGCTCTTGCCTCGCAAGTTAGAGGACCTTGGGTTCGATTGCTGGGCAGGGCAAAAGAATAATGATAATCCTTGCATTCGATATAGCATATACACCGAGACGTCTCACAGAGCGCTTCACAGAATGTACTGTAAAGTGAATTAACTGTATATTTTGGGGGTGAAATAAGGGGCAAAATAATGCAAGGATTATTACTATCATCTTTTGCCCGGAAATACCTAAAAAAAAATGGGTCAGTGGCTTAATATTTACAGAAGAAAATCCCCCCTCAGATAAAAAGAATCCCCCACCACCCATAGATTAAAAAACAAAGGTTGCATTTGTTATGGCACTTTTCATGTCTTCTAGACGCCTCACGGAATATACTGTAAAGTGAATTGATTGTATATTTGTGGGAGAAATGTGACAGCCAATTGCGCACAGCAGTGTCCCCACAGTCGTGGATTGAAATGACCATTATTGTTTCTTTCGAGGGATTATTATCAGGCATGGTCGTGGAGTAAGGAAACTTGACCGAGGTTGCGCCCTGACCTGCCTGGAATTGAACTCGGTTCTCTTGCTTGTAAAGCGAGCGCTCTAACCACTGAGCTACAGGACTCCAAAAATGGCAGCACTGGTGAAACGGAGAGGTATCAACCGAGGCGGAGAAGGATTCTTACAAATAAGGGAATGTTATCCAGCCTCACACTAACATTTCTAAACAGTTCTAATCTTGTGAATAACCATGATTAATTTATTTATCATCAGCCGGGTGTCTGACACACACGGAAACCTATGCTTAGGAATCCCTAAACCAAGCTGAGAATTCCCTGCATCCCACCGACACATGGAATGGAATTCTCTCTCATCCTTTGGATTCATTTTGATCAAAAGTATTACCTTTTAAAACTTCCCACTGTCCCTTTTCCTCGCTCCCTCCCTTGCCACATTCAAGGTCCTTCACTTGGACCGTACCTTCGGTCACCCTCCATGCCCGCACTGCCCCAATTTAGGTCCAAATACTTGACTCTAATCCTCCTGACCTGAAAGGTGCTGTACAAATGCAATTTGTTGTTGTATTTGCTGCCAGTTGGCAAGTCAGGAATGAAAGGGTTTGAAAGGCTGGTGGAAACAGCTTCAATAGCTTTCAAGAGGGAAGTGGATAGGTACTCGAGAAGGGGTTTGGGGAAAGAAAGAGAGGGGGAGTGGGACTGATTGGGTTAGCTCTTCCAAAGAGCAGGCACAGACACGATGGGCCAAATGGTCTCCTTTCTGTGCTGCAATATTCTGATTGGAGTGGAGTCCTGTAGCTCAGTGGTTAGAGCGCACGCCTTACAAGCATGAGACTGGGTTCAATTCCAGGCAGGTCAGGGCAAAATCTTGGGCAAGTTTTCTGACTCCACACATGCGCCTGATAAAAATCCCCTCAAAATAAAACAAAATCTTAATATTTTGGTCAATCCATGACTGTTTGTGGGATACGACTGTGCGCACAATTGGTTGCTGCGCTTCACCACAAAATACACAAGTCACTACACTGTACAATATATTCAATGATGCGCTCCAAGGCATCTCCATGACGAGATAAGGCGACTATATCAAATGCAAGGGTTAATATTATTATTATTATTAGAATTATACGGCTGAATTGCTGCTTGTAAAAACCCACGCAGCGAAAACAAAATGGCAACTGAACTAAGGTGGACAGAAAAGAAAAAACTACAGATTGACAATAAAAACGTGTATTTTACAAGGATTACATTTCTTTAAAAATACAGAAGTGGATTAAAGTAGCTTTTACACAGGGTGGACAGAGATTTAACTGGACTCTCATCTCAAGTGGTGTGAGCACCCCAGGATCAATACGAGTTGGGCTGAACTCTTAACGGGAACCATCGCTCTCACTCCCTATACCTACCAAGCTGCCTGGAAAGAGAAGGTTCTTTGAATCTATATATATTTATATATATATATATATATATATAAATAAAAAGCACATCAATGTGAGTGAGTGAATGAGCGAGAGGAGGAGAGCGCCAACAAAGAACCAAACGGACAGAGGAGTGAACGAGAGAAGGAACCAGTGTACAGGGAGAACGGATTGAAATTATGTCTGCGTGATGATAATTGTCAACGAACTGCTGACTAAACCTCTCTCTCTCGTACATAATATATATATAATATATATTTTTAAAAAACTCATTAGACCAGGGCTACGGTTAAAGTAAAGGAAAATCTAGACTTGTTTGTTTGCTCCCTCCCTCACTCCAAAACCATTGCCTCCCCAACAAAGTTATACAAACTCTCCGAATTTTTGAACTGATAAGATGCTAAACATGAGTACAAATGGGGTGGGGAAGGGGGGGGGCAAGAGGAGAAAGGGGAGGGAGAGGATAACCCACGATAGTTTTGTGTGCGGAGGATGGGAGGGAGAGTGAAGGGGTTAACTGTTAGAAAAGACTGTGTAGACTATGTGTAGTGACTGCTGTTTTCCTTGTAAACAGACCGTGGCGGCTATTATGTGCATAACGAGGTCCCCACATTACAGCCGTGGCGAGGGCCAAGAATAGATCATGGGGGCAATGGTGGGTGGGGGGAAGGGGGGGGCGCGGGCAGGGATTTACATCTAAGGACTCTCCTCGAGAAATTCCCCCCTACCCTGGCACCATCATATCCACCCCAATACAGGACTCAGACTTCGCACCTCCTTGATCAAAAATCCCAGATAGATTGTTGGAATGGAATGTGGGCTCTCTCGACCCACCCTCTCCCACCCACTGTTTACCTAATTCCAGAAAGTATTAGGCGCAGGTTGGCGAAAGCCAAAGCTTGAGGTGGTGGGGGGGGGGGTGAAGCCTAGAGTGTGTGTTGGGGTAACTGCTGGAGTCTAACCAGCTAAACCCACACATAGCTTGGCCATTGATATCATTGTCTGGCTAAGCTTTTCCACTGCTTGTCCAGCCAGGACCACTCTCCCTGTTAGTTACTTAGTTAGTTAGTGCTTTGCCTGCAGGATTAACAGGAGCTGAGTGGGAGGATTACCTGCCCTTCTGATGAGCCAGGCTGGGCTGGGGCTGCAAAGCAGTCAGCCTGGCTCAGGAAATGGACTACCCAGGGCTCCATTCTGAATTTTGTTGGCCAACATAATCAGTTCAGCTTTGAGGAGACCCCAATTCTCTCCTCTCCCCCACCCCCACCATTCAATCATTTGACATGTACTGCACTAGTGCTGCCAGAATGTTTCCGTTCTTGCCCACAACGTATAAACAAAGATTGGAACACAAGGTGACAGACATACTGACTGAGATGTAACAATGAGAGGCTGGGGGGAATTTTAGAGACCGCTTGCTTTGGTGGGATCTCGCTCCCTATCCTAAACTTGCTTTAGGAGTTGTGGAGGGGGATATTCTAGTTTCTCCTGATCCCCCCCACCCGCGCCACCCCCCCCCCCACACACACACACACACCCCCTACCCCAAATTGGCTTTGGTCTTTTTTGGTTAATTTGTGGTGGGGGAGTGGGCCGCGGAAAGATTGAGTGGCAGCAATAGAAAGAGTTGAGGTTGAGTGATGGGAAGTAGATGGAATGAGGAGAGATGAAATAGAAGAGAAAGACAATAATATAATAACCCTTGCACTAGATATAGCGCCTCATCACATCAGTGAGACGTCCAATAGCGCTTCACAGAATGCACTGCAAAGTGGATTGACCTTGGATTTTTGTGAGCGAAACACGGCAGCCAATTGCGCACAGCCATGTCCCACAAACAGTCGTGAATTGAGAATGGGGGGAGAGAAAGAGAGAGAGAGAGAGAGAGAGAGAGAGAGAGAGGGGAAGTGGGTGATGGGGGTGGAGAGAAAGAGAGTTAGAGGGAGAGTTACTCTGGACACGACACACTCTCTTCACCTCTCTCCTTTCTATAATCATCGATAGAACGGTGAGAGTTGGCAGCTATTTTTGTTAAAAATAAATCATTTGTTAAAAAAAATTACAGGGCTAATTGATTCTTTTTTAAAAAAGGACAACTTCATGTTTAGAGCAGTCACAAGCATCTTTCTCACACAAGGAAGATTGTTTAACTCGCTCCCTCTCTTCCTTCATCCATCCATTAATTCATGCATACAACCATCCAAATCCCACCCTCTTTCACTCCTTCCATCCCCATCTTCCTCTGTCCCTAATTCACTCCCTCTATTGAAGGTTACATTTTTAATTAATCAATGGATGAATTACTAGATTTAAAAAAAATTCATCTTGGGGGAGTGAGCACGCATTTCTATATATATATATACACACATATATATAGAAAAAAAGGCAAGTGGTGGGGGGATCGGGGGGTGTGGGGGGGGGGGGGGGAGGGGGGGGGTGTGCGGAGGGAGTGAAAATAAAGAGTATATCTCTGCCAGTACTTAAGTCACTTCAAAATTGGTCATTTTATGAAGAGGGAAAGGGAGGAGAGGGAGAAGAGAATCTCCCTCGCTTTCTCTCTCTCTCACCCCGTCTCTCACTTGGGCGTAGTGAGCAATGGAAAAAGACTGTCCCCCACCCGCCACTTTACTTACGCCCCCGCCTCCTACCCCACCCTCCATCACCACACTCGTGCGCACACACACAAAAGAAAGTCACCATAACTGGTTCAATTTACATAACTACTGTGGAATAAATTAACTAGCGTTATAAAGTCTTATACTTGTTCATTGTTGCAAACGTATTCTACAAGGTCAGTAACTCCCAACAGGTCGTCCTCATCCTCCTCCCCTCCCGCCCCCACCCCCACCTCGGCCGGCGTGGCAGCGGCGGCTGGCCCCTCGGGGTTAGCGCTCGGCTCCAGAGACACACACTCTCGCGCCCCATTCACCGCAGGGCTCTGGGGGGTCGCGGTAGAGTCCTTGTCAGCCTGCCCCTTCTCGCCGGCCTGGCTGTTCGCGCACTCAGTGGCCTTGTTGGGACTCTGTCCATTGGTGGGGGGCAACTTTCTGTCCAGGGGGGTCAGAGCCCCCTTTGGCATCGCCACCTCCATCTCTCCCTCATCATCGTCCTCCTCCTCCTCCTCCTCCTCCTCGCTGCTCAGGAAGAAGTTGGTCTTCCTGCTGCTCTCCCGCTGACCCCTGCCTGCCCCGGCCGCTTTGTCACCTTCATCATCATCGCCAACATCAGCATCATCATCCTCGTCCTCAATCCTGTGGAGGCGTTTACGGAATGGCTTCCCTCTCTCCCGCTCTTCGTCCGAGCTTTTGTTCCCGGAACTCCCTGGAAAACAAACACAGAATTTTTTGAGAACGATCAGCCCGTGAGTGGTTCAAGCCCCCCGCCACACGCCCCCTCACACACAAAAAAAGTGGAGTCCTGTAGCTCAGTAGTTAGAGCCTTTGTCTGACAAGGCACAATCCTGTAGCTCAGTGGTTAGAACACTCGCCTGGCAAGGAAGAGGACCTGGGTTTGCACTAGTTTACCAGCAGTAAGTAGCTACTCGCTTGTTATTGAATTGGTGGATCGCTTTCCGGTTGCCCCCCACCCTTCAAATCAATCAATCAATCATCAATCATCATCATAATAATAATAGTTTGGTCACTCAATCCATGAGAGCAGTGTCCCTCCCACAAACAATCATGGGGTGAGTGATCAAATTATATGGAGACAAAGAGAGAAATGCGCAGACAGACACGTATTATGAAGAAGAGTAAAGCCCGGTTGGTGTGTTAATGGGATCCCTACCATCGCTTTCTGAAATGTACAGCAGGCGTTTGTGTCCTCGTTGAAGCTGCTTTTTACCGATGCCGCTTTTCAAGGATTTCTCTGAGCCAGAGTCCTCCCGGTAATCCACTTTCTTAGTCTGGTTGCGTTTGGATCTTCTCCTCCGCATGTCCAGCAGGTCACTATAACAACTGGAGCCCTCGCTGCCTGCTCAACGCAAAACACAAGCCAGGCTGAACACAGGACCTCGCCAACCCCCCAGCTACACACATACCCTCCCAACTCATCCACACACAGAGAGAGATAGAGAGAAAGAGAGAGGCAGGCTGACACCCACCCACATCAGTAGTGAAGGACGACTGAATAACAATTGAGGCATTTCTTACCCTCGTTTCCTTCATCAAACTCCTCCCCCTCCTCCTCATCTTCCTCGTCAGAGTATTTTCTCTTGACCTCTCTCCCCCTTAACCTGCGGCTGCGTCTCATGGGCTCCGCGAATCTCCTCCGCCGTCTGCTCCCCCCCACCTCGAAGGTCTCGTCGTCCTGGTTGGAGCCGGCCTCCCCGTCGCTGTGCTCAGACAGCTCAAACTCACTGTGAGTCCAGAACAGGACAGTCAGCCAAAGTCACAGGGAACATCACAGCACACAAGTTCCCTGCCAAGGTTTACACTCCACACTCATCTCTGTCCTCACTCTCTTTATCCTCACTCCTCTCTCTAAAATTAATAATAATGCTTGCATTTGATATAGCGCTTTTCACGTCTTCTAGAGATTTCAAAGCGCTTCACGGAATATACTGCAAAGTGAATTGACTGTATATTTGTGGGCGAAACGTACCAGCCAATTGCGCGCAAACAGCGTCTCACAAACTTGGATTCAAGTGACCAAATTACAGTAAAAGTCCATTTACCCGGCACCCGCGGGACCTGGCTATTGCCGGTTAAAGCGCCTGCCAGATATTCGGGCGGCCCGCTGTCGAAAACCCACCGCAAAAAAATTAAAAGTCCTTTTAACACACCACACACACCAGACTAAATAATAACAGATAATAACAGAATATTGTATTGGTACTTATTGTTAAAACTACTCTCTTGCGCTTCTTACCTTTACTGATTGAGGTTTACAGTCCAGTGATTCTTTTTGTAATGGAGGATGCCGTGCGGGTGAAAAAAATGGCAGCGCGACTTTAAAGCCTTACTAGCGGCAAGCCCATAACCCTAGACTCTACTAATGGCAAACTGAAATACTGCACCTGCACGACAATAATTACAAATATCGAATGAGGACTTTGTTTTGGCGTGCCAGTTATACGGAAGTGCCGGTTCATCGAGTCATGGATACACGGGCTTCTATTGTATTATTGTTTATGTATTGTGCCACCCACCCATCCATCCATCGTCATACCCCTCTCCCTCTGAATCCTCTGTCCGCCCCCCCACCCAACTGACTTCCAGCTGCCAAACACCCCACTCCCCCTCCTCATCCAAGCGCCTTATCACGTCAATCTGACGTCACAGAGCCCTTTGCGCAATACACTGTTTGGTGTATATACCTCTCGCTGATGCGGAACTCGTCCTCACTCTCCTCACTCTCGGCCGTGCTTTCGCTGTCCAGGTCGTTCAGCCGTCGCCGTTTCCTACGCTTGCAGGTAGCCGCGCGGGCGGGCCGTTTGCTCTCCTTGGCCTCCGCCAGGATAGTGGAGATATCCTTCCCCAGAGACTGCCCCGTGATGTTGGACATGTCCTTGCCTTTGCCAGCACCTGCTCGAACATCATTCAAAATAATCACTGAGTTTTACATTACAATGTGGAGGGAGTGAGTCCTGTAGCGCAGTGGTTAGAGCGCTCGCCTCGCAAGCATGAGGACCTGAGTTCAATTCCCAGGTGGGTTAGGGTGAAACCTTAGGCAAGTTTCCTTACACCACACGCATGCCTGTTTACCTAGCAGTAAGTCGGAACCCGGTCGTTAGCCGATTGGCGGATCACGTTGCCAGGGGTAATAATCCCTTCCACACAAAAAAAATAATAAATCGGTCACTCAATCCACAGATAGTTTGTGGGACGTCACTGTGAGCAATTGGCTGTTGCTTTCCGCACCACAGAATACATAGTCAATCTACTTTATGAGATATTCTGTGAAACTCTTTGAAGCGTCTCGAAGACATAATAAGGCACCATATCAGATGCAAGTATTATTGTTAGATTTGATATAGTGCCAACTCCAAAAACGTAGCAAACCTACCCCCCATCACAGCACAGGAGGGTTAGCCAAGATTTGTGGAGTCCTGTAGTTTAGAGCGCTCGCCTTACAAGCATGACCTGGGTTCAATTCCAGGCAGGTCAATTCAGGGCGAAACTTTGCGCAAGTTTCCTTACTCCACATGCCTAGTAATAACCTCAAAATAAAACAATAATAATTTGGTCACTCAATCTATCACGGATTCTGGGACACTGCTGTATGCAATTAGCTGCTGCATTTCGCCCACAGATATTCAATTGATTGATAAGTCAATTCAATTCATTTTTATAGTGTATCCTGTGAAGTGCTTTGAGTCTAGAAGACATGAAAAGCGCTATAACAAATGCAAGGATTATTATTAAGATTGTGCGTTTCCAGGTCCGGATGTGGGGATTGAACCCACATCAACAAAATTACATTTGTACAGCGCCTTTCACGTCGGGAGGACGTCCCAAGGTGCTGAACGTTCTGATTCAGAGACAAGTGCTACCAACTAAGCCAAGCTGACACACACATTTCTTATTGCAGGAGGACACTAACACAATACAATCCAGACACACTGATACACTACCCTCGACTCACAAGCGAGAGGATCAGGATTCAATTCCCGCAAGGGGGAGAAGCCTTGTTTGGGACATGACGGCTGCCAGGATGGTGGAAGCTGAACTGAATGGACCTTGGTCTTCTTTCAACTAGCAATACTTATGTGACCTGAGGTTTGTCCCTCCACACTCTCTGTTTACCTAGCCCAACGGAGGAACCCGATTGTTAGCTGCGGTGGGGGAGGGCGGGCTGGCGGGGTGGGGTTGGGGGGAATAAACCGATGCGGAGGGAGTTCTCCTGCCAGCCACTTACCTTTGCCCTCCGCCTCCTGCAGGTCCTCTTGTATTGCTTCATCAATGGCTTCATCAAAGTCGTCAAACCTTGGAAGAGGAACAGGGGCAGAGGGTTAGCTTTCCCCCACAGCTTTACCTGCTGATCACGCAAAGAATGCAAAGGACAAATCAATCCAGTCATTCAGAGAAACGAGCTTCACAACTTACTTTTTGGGTCAGCTGGGTGTGTGACGCAGGAACAAGGGGGAGGCCATTCAGCCTCTTGAGTCTGTTAATACAGCCTATTCTATAAGATCATGGCTGATCTGTACCTCAGCAGATATATCTAAGCGAGCAGCGGTTAAACCTTACCTGTAATTGATAGATCTTCGAGCTCTTCCCGATCTCCTTTCCAATAATTTGACATCTTTAATTTCTGGCTCTTCAGGTATTGCATCCTGGGGGGTGGGGAACGAGGGGGAAAGAAAGGTGGAATTCAGTTATCTCACAGGATATAATAAAACTTGCATCTGATATTGCGCCTTGTCACAATGCCATGGCACCTCAAAAGTGCTTCACAAGATTTGCTGTAAAGTGAAGTAACTGCGTATTATGTGGGCGAATCCCAGAAGCCAATTTTGCACACAAGCAGTGTCCCAGTTAATAATAATAATAATCCTTGCACTTGATATAACGCTTTTCACGTCTTCTAGACGTTTCAAAGTGCTTCACAGAATATGCTGTAAAGTGAATTGACTGTATATTTGTGGGTGAAATGCCTTAGCCAATTGCCACAGCACCGTCCCCACAAACAGTCGTAGATTGAATTGACCGATTTTTTTTCCGAGGGATTATTATCAGGTGTGTGCGTGTGTGTGTGAAGGAAGGAAGGAAAGTTGCTCAAGGTTTCTCCGTGACCTGTCTGGAATTGAACTCATGTCGCTTGCTTGCTTGAGACTGAGCCAGGCTGAGGTTTAAGCCCATGGTGGTGGTGGGAGGAGTGACGGTGGGTAGTTTGGAATATTGTTGTCTGTGAACAGTGTGACCAATCTTACCAGTCTCTCTAGGTTTAAAGTCCACTTACTTTTGGAGTTATGATGTTTTCAATGTTAATGCCCACAAACGCCAACCTCTCTTTCCTGGAAAGAGAGAGAGAGACACAGACAGACAGAGAGAGAGAGAGACAAAGACACACACAGAGGGAGAAAGAGAGACAGAAGAGAGTGGGAAACAGGCAGGCAGATAGAGAAAAACACAGAGAGGGAGAGGAAGAAAGAATGTACAGGTTACTCCTGGTGCTATAAATCACATTATCTCCAACCCATGCACAGCTCTCTCAAGCCCCCCAACACAAGAAACCTCAATCTTCCCCCACCCACCCATGCACGTAATCACCCATTCTCATGCCACACATATAGCAAACAGCCACACACACAACAGCTCTATCCCCACTCCCTCTCTCAGAACCCATGCACGTAATCCTATGTATACCATGCCCCTCCCTCTCTCTCTCCCCCACCACCAATCCATTCCAAACACCAACCCTCGTATACCCACAGCCTGTAGGAGCAGCTCATCTAAAGGCTTTAGCTCAGTTTCCTCACCTCCTCTCGGCTCTTTCTTTCTTTTTTATCATCACGTCCAGGTTCTGCAGTTGTTCTTCCAGTTTCTCGCACAGAAATTTCTGTCAAAATACACTACAATTAAAAAGCATCGAGGAATTTTTTTTCAATTTAAAAAAACGAACAAAAAAACCCAACTGTCTTGAGTTTCAGGCAAAACAGTGCAAGTCGTATGAAATCCGATTTAATCATTAACCTACACCAGGTGCGTGTCCACAGAAGCCAGTGCGCATGCTGTAACCGGATAATAATATTAATTCTCGCATTTGATGCAGCGCCTTATCACGTTTTCTAGACGTCTCAAAGAGCTTCACAGAATATACTGTATACTTTGCGGGCGAAACTCGGAAGCCAGTTCCACACAGCAGCTTTCCACAAACAGTCGTGGATTGAGTGACCAAAGTCTTAATTTCATCTTAATTTTAGGAATTGTTACCCCCCCAGTAAAGTGAACTGCCAATTGACCAACAACCGGGATCCTACTTACTGCTGGGTGTGGTCTAATGAAGAAAAAGATAGAGAGAGCTTACATGCTGACAGGGTGGGCAAAACCATTCTCCGTCCGGTATGGTCATAAGTGGAGGGCGCAGGCACGCTGTGTGATAGCCACTGTCACACGAGTCACACAACAGGATCTAGAGAAAGGTTTACAACATCATGAAAACCCAGTAACCACAAATGACATTTACACAATGCCTTTCATGTCGGAACGACATCCCAAGCTGCTGCACAGACAAACAAAGGTTTGGAGCTGATCTAGGGATCAGGAGGAGTGGAGGGCAGGGAGTGTAGGGGTAAGAGTAGAAATAGAAGGGTGACTGCAGGCACAGTCGAAGAGGAAGGTCTGCCGTGAAGAAAGAAAGGGAGGAAGCGAGGCAAAGGGACTGTTGGATGAAGTTCCAGAGGATGGGAGCAGAGAGGCTGAAAATGTGACTGGTGATGGTGGCGTGGGTGGGTGGAGGACATGGAGCAGGCCAGAGCCTGTTGAGTGGAAGGAGCGGACATGTTGTTATGGAGTGAGGTCACATAGGTAGGGACGAGCAAGGCTGCGGAGGGCTTTGAAGGCAGCAGGACTGCCTGTTCCAAAGAGAGTCTTTCACTGAGAGGAAAATCCTGTGAAGCTCTCCGTACTCCTAACATCAAAGATGATGTATTTATCCATGCATATTGTATTACAATACAATAACAACAAAATTGCACTTATATAGCGCCTTTCACGTCGGGAGGATGTCCCAAAGCGCTGAACAGTCAGGTCGGGATGCGAGCGGGCGGGGGGAGGGTCGAAGTAGAGGGAAGGGGAAGAAGAGTGGGAGAGGGGAAAGAGTTAGTGGGGCAGCCGAAGGCGTGTTCAAAGAGGAAGGTCTTGAGACCGACCTTGAAGGAGGAAAGGGGGGAAGCGAGGCGGAGGGGATACGGGATGGGAGTTCCACAGTGTGGGAGTAAAGAGGCTGAAAGCCCGGCTGCCGATGGTCGGGTGGTTAGGGCGATGGACGCAGAGCAGGCCTGAGTCTGCTGAACGGAGGGTGCGAGCAGCCTGATAGGGAGACATTAGGTCAGAGAGATAGGCGTGGGCAAGGCCGTGAATGGCCTTGAAAGTGATTGTACAATTGTACTGTATTCTTCTCAACGGTTCGCCCTGCCCAGGAATTGAACCCAGGTCCTATTGCTTGCGAGGCGAGCGCTCTAACCACTGAGCTACAGGACTCCACAATGGAGCATAAAATGTCAGAATGTCTTTTGCTCTTGCCAAGAGCTCGAGTGGGGTAGCGAGCACCAACACAGATATGAGGGGAGGGAGGGACGGGGTGAGGGAGAGGTGGAATGGGGATGCATGAGTGGGATGATTCCCTGCCCGCAGTGACTCACAAGTTCAGGGTGGTTTGAGAGGCCACACTTTTTACAGGGCTCATCATCCTCGGCTGCTCCTTCCTCCTCATCTTTCTCTTCCTCCTCATCTTCCTCTTCCTCGCTCTCGCTCTCCTCGCTGGATTCCTGTCGTCGGCGCCTGCTCCTGGATTTGGTCCACCTGGCTCTCCTCCTGCTTTTTGGCTTGCGCTGGAGGACGTACAGACCAGACCAAACAACAGGATGTAATATATTATTTAATAAATGGGTTCACTCGTAGTAATAATCTTTACATTGGATGCAGTCAAATGCGTAAAGGTAGCACATTATCACATCATTGAGACATCTCAAAGTGCTTCACATAATGGTGTGGACAATGGAGTACGACAATGGTGTTATTGGCTTACCTTGGTTCCTCGAGATGTGGGCATCTCTTTCTCCCCCTTCCTCAGCTCCTCATCCTTGTCCGGGGGGCTTGGCGGTCCGGAGTCCTCGCCAGCCTTCCTGCCAACCCTCTTCTCTTGGTTCTCAGTCACCTTGACAGTGGGTTTAGAGATCCTCACAGACCTCCGCAAACACCTTCCCTCACTGGGCTCGGCCTCTTGCGTCAGCTCGCATCGCTGGCTGGCCTCCGCTTCAGAGTCCCGCTCCTGAACCTGCAACTTCAACGAGGCCCTTGTTCTCCTATTCAAGACCTTGACCTCGCATTCCTGCACGTCTTTGGTCTCGGTTTCTATCGGTTTCTCGGATGCAGCGACCACGCAGGGCGTGAGGTCTGTGGAACTCTTTGATGGCTCTTCCTGGCTGTGTTTAGCCAAAGCTTCCTTACTCAGCCTATCCTGGTCCAGAACAGCCTCAACCTGGTGCTTCTGAGGGTCTGCACAACCTTTGTCCTGACTCGAGACACCCTTGGGCTGGTCTGTACCTTCTTTGGCCTGACTCTTAACCTGGTCTAAATCACCTTTGGCCTCACTCTTGATCAGATCAGATTCACTCCTGGCCTGATCCTTCATCTGGTCTGAATGGTCCTCAGTCTGAATTCTGACCTCATTTGAATCACTCTCAGCCTGATCTTTGGGGTGAGTTGAACCTTCCTGGACCTGGTCCAAATAACTTTCCCCACTGCCCGCTGCCCCCTCCCCACTGCCCACCACCCCGTCCCCATTGCCCCCCACCATCTTCCCTAAGCTCTCCGCCCCCTCCACTCTGCCCGCCGCCCCCTCCCCTTGGCTCACCGCCACCTCCACTCTGCTCGTAGCCCCCTCCACTCTGCCCGTCACCCCCTCCAATTTGCTTGCCGCTCCCTCCATTCTGCCCGCCACACCCTCCCCTAAGCCCACAGCCCCTTCCACTTTGGCCACCACCTCATCCACTTTGCTCACCACCCCCTCCTCTCTGCCCACAGCCCCTTCTCCTCTGCCTGTCGCCCCCTCCACTCTGCCCGCCACTCCCTCCCCTAAGCCCGCAGCCCTCTTCACTTTGCCCGCCACCTCATCCACTTTGCTCGCCGCCCCCTCCCCTCTGCCCACCGCCCCCTCCCCTCTGCTCGCCGCCCCATCCCCTTTGCCTGCTGCCCCCTCCACTCTGCCCGCCACTCCCTCCCCTAAGCCCGCAGCCCCCTTCACTTTGACCGCCACCTCATCCACTTGCCTCGCCGCCCCCTCCCCTCTGCCCACCACCCCCTCCCCTCTGCCCGCCGTCCCCTCCACTCTGCTTGCCGCCCCTTCCTCTCTGCTTGCCGCCCCCTCCTCTCTGCTTGCCGCCCCCTCCTCTCTGCCTGACAACCCCTTGTCCTTACCCGCACAGTTCTCAATGGTCTGGTTTTGCCCCAGAGGGAGTAGGACGGTGTGTGGACCTTCGCCAGCCGACACATCAATGCCATTTTCCTCCTCTCTGAGCAGCCGGGCATGTGACAGGCACGATACGGTACCCGGGTCTTGCCTGGCATCGTTCTGCCTTTCGGTCTTTCCCGCCAGCGGAACCTCCCCCGGGATTTTCCCGCAGTGTATGATTTGGGGGCTTGGGGCAGTCTCGCCGTTCACCAACTGCCTCTCGGGGGCCGGTTTCTCCACCGCGACTACCAGCTGCCCCCCCTCGGCACTCGACTTCTCTCTGACCGGGATCCTGGTGCTCGCAAGAGGGGGGCTGTCGAAATCCTCTGTCAGTTTAATCTCTCTTTTCTTGACGGGGAGTTTGGCTTGCTTGACATTTTTCAGAGCTCGCTCCAGCTCTTCAGGAGTCTGCTTCACCTCGTCAGGGGGCTCCACCTTGATGCTGATTTCCAGTTTGTCGCCCTCAGACACCCTCGGGCACTCAGCATTCCCAGAGCCCTGCCCGCTCGGCCACTCCACCCCACCCTCCCGCTTCACTCCTCCTTGAATGACTTTGTCGTTCTCAGTGCTCTCCATTTTGGGCTGCCCCACTCTCCTGTCCTCCTGGCTCTCAGGCGGAAGCCCTGCTATCTTGACCACCTGCTGTATTCTGGTGCTCCCCTCCTCCTCCGTCACCCTTCCCTCCTCGCTTCGTTCAGGAGGGATGGAGATTGGAGGTTTGTGCTCCACCTCCATTTCTAGTCCCTCTTTCATCTCCTCCGGCTCCTTGTTCTCAATCTTCATCTTCCCTGTTCAGAGTTTCATTTTAAACAAGATTATTTAATAAACCTTAACATCCTTATTACTAATAACAAAAATAATAAGTAACCCTTGCATTTGATATTGTGCCTTTCATATCAGGGGGACTTCTGAAAAGTGCTTCAAAAAATATACAGCACTATGGATTGACTCGATATTTATGGGAAAAACAGAGCTGCCAACCTTCAAGGAAGATTTTCAGGAAGGTTGTAGTAATTTTTCAGGAAGGTTTGTTACATTTTCAGGATGGATTTTGTTATTGCCTCTATCACTTCAGTATCAGCCAATAGTTAAGCCAGGGCTCGACATTAACAGGCATCCAGGCTCCCTGGACACATTAATTTTAGCGTTGGGCGCGCAAAGAAAAAAAAGTTATGATCCACAACACACTTGGGCGCCTTGAAAAAATCTGAGGGTCCAGCTGGGCCCCCTGAAATAAAGCTTAAGTGTGGAGCACTGGGTGAGCTTACCTTGTATTACTCTCTTTGGAGCTCCCACGCACGTGCGTGTACTACAGTGCAGCAGACACACAGTCACACACTGCAGGAGGCTGAGCACCATAGTGTCACTGCAGCCCTGCTGCCAGCAGAGAGCGCTGTGAGAGCAGCGGCGGCCCTGAGGGTTTGGCAGAGGTAGAGATCGATGGCGGGGGGGGGGGGGGGGGGGGGCTGATGTGATGACGTTTACCGGTGGCGGGGGTGACACCGACGCGCTGACATGTGACGCCGCCGACGTGGGAGCGGGAAGGCAAGATGTCGAGTGATTTCTACCCACGGTACATGTAGTAACTATACGGGTGGTGTAAGGGGGATTTAGCTTAAATTATGAAATGGCAAAAAATCGGAAGTTATTTATCTGGGATCGGGAGGGCGGAAGGGAGCACATAAAAGCAGAAGGCTTCCGCAAAAATTGGGAGGGTTGGCAGCTCTGGAAAAACATAGAAGCCAATTGCGCACAGTGTCCCACAAACAGTTGTTTTACCCCGCAATCAAATCACAACCAGGTGCTACACACTGCTAGGAGGCATGTGGAGTGAGGAAAGTTGCCTAAATTTAACCTCATGGTGGTTACACTTAGCTTGTGAAGTGCTTTGAGATGTCTCAAAGACATGACAAGATGCTGTATCAAACATAAGTATTATTATTACCATTATTAAAGATTTGTCCAGCCCAGGAATCGAACACGAGTCCTCTGGCGAGGTGAATGCACTAATCACTGAGCTACAGGACTCTCTAAAGCGGGGCGACAGCTGGGTTTGAGGGGAAAGGGAGGGGCCGTGGTTCTGCTGGGATGTCATGCGAGAGGGTCTATTCTGAATTACCTCCGAGGGCCTCCTCCATCGCTTTCTTCTGCTCTTCATCATCAGAGGCGGGGCTGGTTCGGGAGGCCCCATCCTCCTGCCCCAGCTTGGTCAGCAGCGCAGGGTCGATCTGGGCTTTCAGTAGCTGCAGCGTCTCAGCCAACTGATTCCGGTCCCTGGAGAGGAAGAACGCAGGGAAGTCATCACACACGCACAGCCACAATTACCAGCTCACGCCATTGTGCAGCCCAGTGGTTACCGCAGCCCAATGGTTACCGCAGCCCAATGGTTAAACCACTTGCCTTGCAAGTGAGAGACCTGGGGTCCGATTCCAGGCAGGGCGAAACCTTGGGCACGTTTGATGCCGCCGCTCCGCAAACCCAGTTATAATCCCTCAAAAAAAGGGTCACTCAACCCATGACTGCGCGCAATTGGCTGCCGCAACAAAATGATTATCACATCGTTGAGACGTTTAAAAGCACTTCGCAGAAATCAATGTAAATTGCCATGAATGTGTCTTTTGTGGGCAAATCCAGCAGCCAATTTGCACAAACAGCCATGAAGTGAACAAGCTGTTTTATCGGGGAATTTCTCCGGCAGGTCACTGGGGCAAGAGAGAAACTCCCTTCACTTTTTGAACAGCATTGCAGGAAATTTTCCAGGTCTAATAACAAAAAAAAAGTTTGTAAAATGGCTTTCAAGTCAGGAGGACATCCAAAGGTGCTGAACAGTCAGTGGTCTCAGGACCTGAGCATGGGGTGCAGGGTTGGGATGAGGGAGGGTTGTGTGCCGAGGGG
The DNA here is from genome assembly GCA_035084275.1 of Hydrolagus colliei. Taxonomy (NCBI): domain Eukaryota; kingdom Metazoa; phylum Chordata; class Chondrichthyes; order Chimaeriformes; family Chimaeridae; genus Hydrolagus; species Hydrolagus colliei. Next base: position 88,709,491 of record CM068745.1, on the reverse strand, counting down.
CCAGTTAGTGGTGCAGAACAGGAGCCTGGGGTTGTCATTTACTTCCAAGGTTATCTTGGAAGTAGAAGGAGGATTTGACAGAGGCGAGGAGGAGTGGTAAGATTTGATATTGTCCAGTCAGACTTGCCAGTGGACTGTTAGATCAGATTTGAGCCAGGTTCATTCGGTGGCCCACAACTAACCTTTCAGGGAGCAGAGGTAGCTGGTGTACCACAGCAAGGTTTGCGAATAGGAGGCCATTTGGGAGGTGAGGGGGGCACCTTCAGCGTCTCTGCTGTTGGGAGGGGGAGTTGTGGAGGAGTGAGCGAGGAGGAAATCAATACAAGAGGTAGTCCAGAGCGGGAGGAGTTTGATGACTCCAGGGCAGCGGAGAGGGATTGTGGGGAGATAGGAGAAGCCTGAGGAGATAGAGCAGGAGGGAATGAAGTGAAGGTTGAAATCGCCGAGGATGAGGAAGCGTTCAGAACAGCAGCAGAGAGAAGCTTGGAGGGCAGAGACATCAGAGATGAAGGTGGGAAGATTTTTGAGGGACACTGGCACGTTTTACCCACAAAATACACCCAATTCACTTTACACTATATCCTGTGAAGCTCTTCGAAACATCTCGAAGGCGCGATAAGGCCCTATAACAAATGCAAGGATTATTACTACAGTAGAAGCCTTTTTATCTGCTACCCAATCAACCGTAACTTCCGTATAACCGGCACCGAAAAAAAAATCACATTCGATAAACCGGAATTTATCCAGAAAAATGCTTTTTTTTGGTGTTTTGTGTCGCGTCAGTATTTTGGAATGCTGCTACTCGGTCCCTGATGGTGGCACTAGCTCAGAATGCTGCCGGTACTGTAAAGCAATGCATTCTCCAGAGTGTACTCTTTGAGGGATGAGTTGATTAATTTAGATTTAATTTAGCCACAAAACAGCAAAATACACACCCACCCTGAGCAAAGCTTGCAGATCAATCCATTGGCTTTTATTTTAATAAAAAAAGACTCATCCCTGCAATGCTCGTTTTACAGAGTGCACTGTTTCAAGTTAGAGTGTTGCACGCACACACACACACACACACAGGCATCGCAAGGCTTTTTGGAAAGAAAGTTAACTGAACGGCGGCCACTCACTCTCTGCTTTCTCAATAACACGAGTTTTCCTCTCTTCTGCCCCCAATGAGAACAGTGTCATTCAGAAGTGTAACTTTTGCACTAGTTTAAAGACCTCTCTGAACTGCCGGTCGCTATGTGTAAAATGTGTTTAATATATATATATATTATCCTATAAATGATTATTTAGTCGATTATTAATATGCTATCTTTAAAAAAATTCAATTAAAAACTTTTTTTAAATAATTTTTTTGTGTTGGGTTTTCTGCCGAATATCCGGCAGGCGCTTTAACTGGCACTGGCCAGGTCCTGAGAGTGCTGGATAAACAGGCTTCTACTGTATTATTGATGGCTGGGCACCCGAAGATAATAATAAGCCTTGCTTTTCAGGTCTTCGAAACGCCTTAAAGCTTTCATGGTTCAACAGTATGGTTGTCACAGACACTGTACCTGACAATAAGACTCCAGGAAGCACTATCTTGATCATCTTGTTCCTCTGTGTACACCCGTACGTTAAACTCCTGGTCCAGTTGATACCAATACATCAAGCCGTCCTTATCACGCCCGATGGGAAGCACCCGCATTGTCTCTGGCTCCTCCTCATTTAGTACGGTCTTGAACTTCACGTTATCGTCAAACTGACACTCGCACAAATACTGCACCAAAAGGAGCACAGCGGGGTTAAGAGAGGCCACTGTGTAGGTACCTCACCCATAAAATACAGTCAATTCACTTTACGGTATATTTTGTCAGGCTTTTGAGATGCCTCAAAGACGTGATAAAGGAGCTATATCAAATGCGAGGATTATTATTATTTATTATCTCTGTGTGATTTCTCATTAAAATTCCATGATCGATGCACAATTCTTGATGTCAATGTCGAGAGGTTTCCTACTTATGCTTTACCGAGCAGTAAGTAGGAACAAGGTTGTTAGTCGATTGGCGGATCGCTTTACGAGGATTAACAAGGAAACAAAAATGTGGTCACTCAATCCAAGACTGTTTGTGGAATCCCTGATGTGTGCAATTGGCCGTGTGTAGCCCTCAAATACATTATGCACCTAATTCTCCAGGTTTAGGCAAATGCATTAGGAGCGAGAGAGCTCATTCCTTTCCAGACATGAGAATTTCTGTTTGCAGATGGCATCAACATGGGGATATGTCAATCTGGTTTGCATACTCTTAAACATGATGATGGATTCCTCAGGTGTCAAAGACACACAGCTGACCATTAACATGGTTAGGAACTTGGCATTGACAATTAATTTGTCATAATGCATTCTGTGTTTTGTGTGTGTGTGTGTGTGTGTTTGTGTTAAAAAAGGTGAAGTCCCATAGCCTAGCGATTAGCGTGTTCACCTTGCAAGCGAGAGGACCCAGGTACAAATCTTGGAGGGGTGAAACCTTAGGCAAGTTTCCTTACTCCACATGCACTCCTCTGTTTACCTAGCAGCAATTAGGAAACCGTCTGTCAGTCGATTAATAGATCTGTAGCGTTACCAAGAACAGCACCAGAACGGATCTCAGTTGAATGTCTAATCGCAATGCCTATTAAGAGAAATGCCAATAGCTTGCAAGTTACCTTTAAGAGACCAAGTTTGCATTCGGCATCCATCTCTGTGTATCCAATTTTCTCCATCTCCCAGGCCCACGTACTGTTGTATTCCTGACAAATCTAGCAAAGAAAATATACATGTAGAAAGGCTTTTCCCAAACTAGTTTGCTCGATTACGCCAACTCCCTGCTTGTCAGCCTTCCCAACTCCTCCCTCCATAGGCTGCAGATCATCCAGAACTCTGCAGCCTGTGTACTCTACCGCACCAAGCTCCATGACCTCATCTCCCCATCGACCAACTCCATTCGGTCCCCATCATCCAGAGGATTCTGGTCCCCACATTTAATGCCCTCCATGGCCTTGCCCCGCCCTACCTTTGCAACCGTCTAACCCTCTACTAACCTATCCGCTTCCACCATCAATGGGCAAGCCTTCGGCCACTCTGCCGCCAACCTCTGGAATTCCATGCAGTCCCTCCACCTCACCTCCTTCCTAGCCTCCTTCAAGTCCCACCTCAAGACACCTTCTCTTCGATAGTCCCATCAGTCACTCACACGCCCATCCTTTCCCTCCACCCTCCCCAATTCCAGGTCGGATCTGAAACACTTGAATGTCCAGCGCCTTGGGATGTCCTCCCAATGTGAAAGGCGCTATACAAATGTAATTTTGTTGTTGTTGTAATTTGCTTAGTTTTACAAAAGTTTCCACTGAAGCCACAACAGCCTGATCAGCAAGATATTGGCTCAGTCCACCAACATTAAAAATAATCCTTGCATTTGCTATAGCGCTATCACGTCTTCAAGATTGTCTCAAAGCGCTTCACAGAATACGCTGTATGCAATTGACTGCCACATTTCGCTCACCAAAGCAGGTAATTGAGTTTATATTCTGTGTAGTGCTTTGAGATGGCTGGATGAAAGCCACTTGAACCTTCTGAGCATTAATAAGCCTCTCACCTTGAGGAGATATTTTTCCCATCGGTCAAAGCTCACAGACTTGCCAATCTTCCTCATCAACTTCAAGTGAAGATCCACCAGGGCTTGGGGAACTGTGGGGAAGAAAGATGTCATGAATTCGGAGTGCGTTTGATTTTGTTAAATAAAAAAGAACAACAATGAGCAGGCTCACGAATTCAGGAAACCTTGTGTCTGATACCCTTTGGAACTCCATCCTACACAGTACCTTAGCCTCACCCTCTCCCATAGCTCCTTCGAGACCTGCCTCTTTGACCGCACTTCAGTCAACCTCCCACCGCTACCTTCCCTCCCCCCTAATCACAACTCACGGCTCGGGTGCATATCACTGACTGTCCAGCATTTTGAGTCATGAAAGTTACTGTATAAATGTACTTTATTGTTTAAACAACACTGCTCATAGCAGGAGGATGTCTGAAAGCGCTTCACAGGATTCAACATGAAGTGACTTTTGCAGTTGAATGCAGCAGCCAATTTGCTCTCAGTGACATCCTACAAAAAGCTGGGAGTGATTTTAAAAGCTAAAATTCTTTTTTCGTGACTGTTTGTGGGGGACTCTGCTGTTCCCGGTTGGCTGCTGTGTTTCGCCCACAAATATACAGTCAATTCACTTCACAGTATATTCTGTGAAGCGTTTTAGAAAAACTCTATACCAAACGCAAGGATTATTATTATTTATTATTATTAGTGCCAAGGGACCTTCAGACCCCGCTCCAGAAAACTTTTCAGCTCACACTTCAGCACATTGGGACGTCCGTCCTCCACCGATGCAAAAGACACGACACAAATATAATTTAGTTGTTGATGTTCCAGCATAGTAGGAACTTAGGGCACAAGAGGACACCATTTAGGCCCACAAACCTGTTCCGCCATTCTATTAGATCATGGCAGATCTGTAATCACAATTCCAATTACCCGCCTTTGCTCCATATAAATAGATAATAATAATAATCCTTGCATATGATATAGTGTCTTATCACATTTTCGAGACACTTCACAGAATACAATGGAAAGTGAATTGACTACAAAAAGCTAAATCCATTCACAGCTCAGTCACTTACATATGGATTCAAGCAACAAAGCGGGGTTTCGAGTCCACTTAATGTCTGACGGAACCAGTCGCCCTCATCACTGGAAGATTTATATGATTACAAGTCACTGGTTGGGCCTCAGCTGGAGTGTTGTGTCCAATTATAGGAACCACATTTTAAGGATATCGAGCCCTTGGCGAGGATGCAGTGGAGATTGAACAGAATGGTACCAGAGATGAGGGAACTATAGTTAGGCGGAGACACGAGAGACACTACAGAAGCTAGGATTGTCTCTCCTTAAGGGGAGTTTTAATAGAGACGTTCAAGAATTATGAAGGGTTTCAGAGTAGATCAAAATAATCTGTTTTCCACTGGCAGATAGGTTGGTAACCAGGGGACATAAGATTCAAGATAATTGGCATAAGAACCAGCGGAGAGATGGGAACTTTTTTAATATATAAAACAGAGAGTTGTTATGGTCTGGAATGTACTGCCTGAAAGGGTAAGGCAACAGATTGAATAAGGACTTTCAAAGGGGAATTAGATAGGTACTTGAAGAGGAAAAAATTTGCAAGGATATGGGGATAGAGGAGGGGGAGTGGGACTGATTGGGTATCTAGGCACACTGGGCCGAATGGCCTCCTTCTGCAGTGTAATATTCTATGAATCTAAGATGAAAGCAATGGGTTTCGCTCATTTGACTGGACTAGACAAAACTTTCCAAGGGCACATGCTACCTGATATAGTTGCAATTATTGGGACACACAATATTATATTTGGTGACGTTAGCTGCTAAATCATTATTGGAAATAATTTAAATTAAAAAAAATTGTGGAGGACAGGTTTGCGGGGTTATGGGGAGAGAGCCGGGGAGTGGGATTGCCTTTGCATATCTTTTTTCAAAGTGCTGGCGCAGACTCGATGAACTGAATGGCCTCCTTTTGTGCTGTAAAGTTCTATGATTGTATGAAATATTACAGATAATAATCTATGACTGTATGTGGGACAGTACGCTATGCAATTGACTGCAGTTAAGCGCTTTGAGATGTCTCAACAATGTGATAAAGTGTTATATCAAATGTAAGGATTTTTTTGTTGGGATGGGGGGGGTGAGAGAGAGAATTTCTGATTTGCACTACCTTTTGTGGATGAAAAATACACATTCTAATTTCACTCCTAAATCAGTAGATTTCCTGATTTCCCCAACCAGAGAAAATAGTTCCCCTGTATCTACCCTAATAAAACCCTATCTTATTTTACAAGCCTCAAATCAGATTTCAACTTTCTAAACAAGAGGGAAGTGCTGCCTTGTTGGATGAAGCATCATTTGAAGTGCTGCCTCACTGTTGAGAAAGGATGTCAAAAGATGGACGCTGCCCTACATGCCTGCGGATACACATCCCACTGAACAGTAATGCCGTGCAATTTTCTGTTACTGTAAAATCACTGTATGAAAAGCCAAGATAGCCTCTGAAGCAAGAGAATCAGGGTTGAATTCCTGGACAGGTTGAAACCCTTAGGTAAATTTGTTTAGTTCACACAAACGTTCTTCTGACATCGAGTCCTGGACGAGGGGCAATTTTCTTCAGCTGAACGTCAGCAAGACTGAGGCCCTCCTGATTGGCTCACATCAGCGCCTCCGCACCTCAGGTGCTGGCAGCATCAGCATCCACGGCTGTAAACTCCATCTCATGAAGCCAGTCAGCAACCTGGGTGTCGTGTTTGACCCTGAACTGTCCTTCCTCCTCCACTTCCGCGCCATGACCAGAACTGTCTTCTATCACCTCCGTAACATTGCCAGATTCCTCCATTGCCTCACCCCTCAGGCTGCCAAAACCCTTATCCATGAATTTGTCACTAAAGGCTTGACTATGGAAACTCTCTTCTCGTTGGCCTTCCCGGCTCTTCATAAGCTGCAGATCATCCAGAACTCTGCAGTTCTCTCCCACACTTAGCTCCGTCTCCCATTCTCGCCCAGCTCCATTGGCTCCCCATTCTCCAGAGGATTGAATTTAAGATCCTCGTCCTCACTTTCAAGGCACAACGGGGTCTTGCCCCCTCCTATCTCTCCAACCTGCTGACTCCCTATCAACCCACTAGGCCCCCCTCATTCAGCAGTCTCCAGTCTGCTCCATGTCTCCCGCCCGACCCACCCTACCATCGGTGGCCGAGCTTTCAGCCTCTCTGCTCCGACACTCTGGAACTCCATCCTACAGTCTCACCTCGCTACCTCCCTTGCTTCCTACAAGAGCAGTCTGATACCCTCCTTTTCAATCGTGCCTTCTACCGCTCTCCCACTTCTCTCCATCCCCTCACCCCAACCCTGCACCTCCTCCATACTCAAGTCCTGACTGTTCAGCTCCTTGGGACGTCCTTCCAACAAGACGAAAGGTGCTCTATAAATTTGATTTTGTTGTTGTGCTGTCTACCAAGCAGTAAGTAGGAACCCACTTAATCAATTGGCAATTTCCAGCAAAATGTATTTGGTCACTTGATCGATTACTATTTGTAGGACACTGCTGTGTACAGTTGGTTGCTGCATTTCACCACAAAATACAGTCGTCAATTACGTTACAGTATATACTGTGAAACGCTTTGAGAGGTCTCAACAACATGATAAGGCGCTAACTAGATATAAAATGCAAAAGGCTAGGACTGTATCAAATGTAAGGTTTATTATTATAAATCAAACTCTAACAAATTACTTACTATATCATCCTGTCTCCCCCCACCCCCACCGAGGAAATGAGGGACAAGTTGATTTCAATTATGGAGTCTTATTTGGGTATGTGTGTGTGTGTGTGTGTGTGGGGGGGGGGGGGGGTAATGAGAGCAAGGAGAGAAAGTCACACGTTACAAATGTAAATATTGTAGTACAAAATACATCCCACACGTGGTGCCATTACATTGATGAATGAAATGATTTCACAGGCACAAGGGGGCGTTCCAAACAATGCTACAGCCTGAGATTGACTCCCCTCCCCCTGTAACATGACAACAGTAGAGATAAAAGGGATTATATTCTGCCTGGTAAACTGGTTTTCAGAATCTTAAGTAAACCATAAGCAAGTTTCCTTACTCCACATGCCTCTGCTTACCCAGCAGTAAGAAGGAAGCCAATTGTTGGTCGATTGACAGATTGATGGCAGGGGCAATAATCTCTTTAAAAAAATATGTGGATACAGGTCAGTCGAAGTAAATGTACATATTTGTGGAGAAAACCTGTTTTTTCCAGGGTTGATTATCCCTCAAAAAGCATCTAGTCACTCAGTGCACGGCTGTTTATGGGACACCGATATGTGCAATTTGCTGCGCTGCCAGATTTTGCCCACAAAATACAGTCACTCCACTTTACAGTATATTCTGTGAAGCACTTTCTGACGGATATACAAATGTAATTTGTTAGTATTGTCTCAACACCTTGGCAGACAGTGATATCAAGGAAAAGCAATGCAGTTTTAATGCAGGGATTATTATTAAAACCAGTGATCAGATCTAATTCAAAGTTGATTTGATTTGGCAGAAAAATAATCCTTTTTTAAAAAAACAAAATCAGATGTTGCCAAATAAATAAAATATTGCCACAAACCACAAAATAGTCTGGCTTTCACATTTTCTTTCCCCCCATCCCACTCTCTCTCACTGGGGACAGAAATCATCCCACTCAGCTCCTGTTAATCCTGCAGGCCAAAGCCCTAACGGTTAGGATGGACAAGCAGCGGGGAACCTTGGCAGACAGTGATATCAAGGAAAAGCAATGCAGTTTTAATATGAAGGGGAAATGATACTCCAAGCCAAAGCAAATTGACAGAAGAAATATGTGTTGAACATCCCTCCATCTCCTCTTTCCTTCCATAACTCCTCTTTCACCCCACCCCCAACCTATCTACGAAAAAAAACACTCAATTCAAAATGAGTAATGCTTCTTTACAAAAAAGAAGGGAGTTTTCTTCAACATAACTTAAAGCCAACAGCATAAGGGAAAGCATTTCATTGCCATCTAGCTAGATGGTGAACAGCACATGAAAACGCGCTGTGTTTTGCCATTGCAACAGCAGCGTTTATAATGTGCAATTTGCTGGCTGTTTGCTCTCTCTCTCTCTGTGCCAGAGGCCAGAACACATCTTGCTGTCAAAGTAAAAGGCCTCTCTTGTTATGGCATCAGGGATTGTTCTCCTTAAAGCAGAGAAGGTTAAGGGGAGACTTAATAGAGGCATTCAAAATTAGGAGGAGTTTTGATAAGAGTAGACAGGCACACTGTTTCCACTGTCACGTGGGTTGGTAATCAGAGGAGACAGATTTAAGATAATTGGCAAAAGAATCAGAGGGAGGCAAGAAGACTTTTTTTCCACCCCACATACAGGGAGTTGCTACACTCTGAACTGAATGAAAGTGTGGTGGAAGCAGATTCAATAACAACTTTCAAAAGGGAATTGGATATGTACTTTACCGAGTAAAATTGGCAGGTTGGCGAGAGCCAAGGCTTGTGTGGAGGGGGAGCCCAGTGTGCGCATTGGGGCAACTGCTGAAGTCTAACCAGCTAAACCCACATAGTTTGCCATTGAGAGTGCTGTCTGACAGGTTTTCACGCTGCTTTTCCAGCAAAGATCACCCTAGCCTTTAGGGCTTTGGCTGTAGGTTTAACCGGAGCTGAGTGGGATAACCCCCGCCCTGCCAGTGACAAGTCTGCCCCCCTCCCAGGGCCTACCGATGAGCTAGGCTGGGCTGTGTTGTGATCGGCAGTGCCCTGAAATACTGCAGACCCGCCTGGCTCAGGAGCTAGAGACCATCACAGAGGGTGGGCTGGATTTTGACATTCTATTCAAACATATCACCTTGCAGCCAGTTCAGCCCAAAGAGACACCACATATAATAATAATACTTGCATTTGATATCGTTCTTTTCACATCTTATTGACGTCTCAAAGCGCTTCACAGAATAAACTGTAAAGTAAATTGACTGTACATTTGTGGGCGAAACACGACAGCCAATTGCGCACAGCAGTGTCCCACAAACAGTCGTGGATTGAAATGACCAATGTTTATTATTGTGGTTTTTTTTGGAGGGATTCTTATTAGGCGCGCGTGTGTGGAGTACAGAAACTTGCCCAAGGTTTCGCCCTGATTTACCTGGATTCAAACACAGATCTCTCACACTTGAAAGGCGAGTGCTCTAACCACTGAACTACAGGAGTTACAATCTCCTCCCCAGGAGTTAATTTATGCAATTGCAGAAACTAATCAGCAAGCCCAGATTTTCTGAATGAGAGCCCTGCACATGTATGTTTCCTGTACACATGACTATTAATCTGAAATACTTCACTTTGCATTTATTAATTTTTATTATTTTTTTTAAAACGGTTTTCTCAGGAAATACATATGCATTTATACACACATTCCACTTCCAACCACCTGCACCCACTTTAAAAAAAAAGAGATTATTGCCCCTGCAAACAATATGCCAATCGACTAACAACCAAATTCCTACTTACTACAGTACTAGGTAAACAGAGGAAACTTTCGCCCAAGCCTGGAATCGAACTATGGTCCACTCGCTTGCTCTAACCACTACACACGAGAGGACTCCATGAACACTAGCAGTCATTAATTGCCCCAAGGCTATTTGTGAGGCCTTGCTTGGCACAAATTGGCTGCCCGTGTTCACCTATAAATACAAAAGACGTTCCAACCTTCCAGGCACTGTATCAAATATGAGGATTGTGATTCTTTGGGATGAGACTTTTGTTATTCTCTGGCAGTCAGCTATAAAGTAGGGCAGTTAGTAGGTGCATGTTGCTATGGTTGCAGCAGTCTTTGCTGCTGAACTAACACACACACACGGCTATTTTGATTGTTTTCTCAAACACCAGTGGGTTACGAGAAAGTGGTTGATTTTGCGTTTTCTGGACAAGGAATGGGTGAGGGGCAATCGATCGCTAGCCCCCAGGTACAAGTCAACTTGGCTCAGTCAGTAGCAATTACCTCAGTCAAAAGGGTGGGTTCATGCCCCATGTAAAGGCTTTGAACTCACATTGTCATAGATGACACTCCAATCCAGTGCAGGTGGAAGGAAGTGGGCTTGCATTGTAGCGTGGCATTAGAGCATTCCCCTCACAAGCGAGACAACCCGGGTTTGATTAATTTATAATCTTTTTATTTTTAAAGGATTATTGCATTTGATATAGTGCAAGTATGTTAGTTGTTGTTAGTTTCCATACTTTAAGGATGTGAGCAAAAGTCACTAAACTATTATTATAAAGCACTCCAGGACACCACCCTGTATGAAGGGTGCTATACCAATGTAATTTTGTTGTTGTAATAATATTTATCAAACCCAGCACAGAGCCTTTCACATCAGGAGAACATCTCAAAGTGCTTCCCGGGATAAACTGTAAAGTGAACAGTTTATACTTAAAATCCTCTCCCTCCCAACCTCCCAAAAAAACAACAACCATGTACAAAGACAGAGACACACGCACTCACCCATTCACTCAACACATAAAATGGGGCATTCAATCCACAACTATTCATTCAACGCTGCTACATGCAATTGACTGCCGCGTTTCATCCGCAAAATACATAGTTACTACATTTTACAATATCCTATGAAGCACTTTGTGATGTTGTGATAAGGCGCTGCATCAAATGCAAGGATTATTACTTGACCCTGGCATAATTTAGCACTACTCTTACAACAAGCGTTAACTCATCATGCTGTCAATATCCTGATACGTTTATGTATTTATACATATGCCAAACTCGCCACTCCGGGTAACTCATCACTGAGCTGTTTCCTCTTGATGCTATCAGGAGCTTACTGCACAAAGCGAGAGACAGGGTGGGCAGACAGAGGCAGGCAGTTGGAGGTTCATTAGCAAACATGTAGAGAGAGACAGGTGGCGTGAGAGACACGAACACAAAAAAAGTTAAATTGAAACCGCACAGGTTATAAAGAGGCCTTCAGGAATTTAACGACATAAATATTGTTCAACTAAAGAACGCAACTGCTCATCAAGTACCCATTGCACAAAATGATCAGTTTGATTAGATAATAAATAATTCCTTGCATTTGGTATAGCTGTAACATCAAAACATCTCACAAAGCACTTTACGACTTGTTTGAGGGACACTGCTGTGTGCAATCGGCTGCCGCATTTCACCCACAAAATATACCATCAACTCACTTCATAGCTTTTCCGCAAAGCGCTTTGAAATGTCTGAGATGTGATAAATGCAAGGATTATTATCATCAATAATCACTGTCAAGTTTTGTAGCCAGTTTAAGGTCTCCCTTCCCTCCCCAGGAAGCAGGCTGATTTAGCCTGAAGGCCCACATGGTGTTGTGTTTGCTGTTAAGGGATGGATTTACTGAATCCTTCCCCACAGATGAGCTGTGTTTACTGGCTGCTGCCTAGGATTTGGGGGGTGGGAATGAGTTTGATGGGGGATGGGGAGTAGCACGACGAGAGTTGATGTTGAAGAATTCTAATGCTGAATTACAACACACTGTCTGCACAAAGTGATTACTGAAAATTACTGATGACAAAACTATCTGAGAAACTTATAGAGGAGGGAGGTGCGAAGAGCAGTGGAACTTGCAGGAGGGAAATGTGGCTGGTGGGAAAGAGAGGCCGAGGTAATGGGGGGAAGGCCGATGGGTGAGGCAAGAAAGAAAGAAAGAAAGAGCAGGTAGCCAACCAGTGAAGAGAGAGAATGCTATCCAGGGAGAGGGGTGAGAAAGAGGGAGTGAGCGAACGGGGAACAGAAAGCGGCCAGTGTGGGAGAAAGAGAGAGAGAGACTGACCAAGCAGATGGGGGAGAAGGGGGATCGGTCAAGCTGGAGAGAGAGAGCAAATGGAAGTGGGGTTGAAGGGTGAGAGGGAAAGGGAATGAGGGAGAGGGAGGAAAGAGAGAGAGAAAAAGAGAGCTTACGGTGGGGGAAAGGAGGGCAAGGGGAAGAGACCTAGTGAGCAAGCAGACATGGGCAGAAGAGGGGGTAGAAGATGAATGCGGGGTGGGAGTACAGCCACCTACAGCGACCCCAGATATGAGCTGGGGGGAACAGATGGGCAAATAGATAGTGAGCCAGGGTTGGGGGAGCATGCGTGAAGCAGACAGGTATTGCAGGAGGTCATATACAGGCACTGCAGAGTGGGGGGGGGGGGGGGGGGGGGGGGGGCATAGACAAGGGCAGAAAGATACAGCGAGCAAAAGGCGGGTAATTGGAGTTGAGGTACAGATCAGCCACTATTTAATAGAACGGCGGAACAGGCTGAATGACCTGCTCCCATCTTGTTATGAGGAATGGGGTAGAAAACAAATGAGGCAAACAGGCATCAGCAGCGGGGCAGAGACGGCTAGACAGAGGCGAGGGACACAGGGGGGGGGGGGGGCAGAAGCAGAGGGCACCCGTGGGCAGAGAAAAACAACAAAGCATTGATATAGCTGCCCACATATGGGACAGTGTTTCAGAGGCTTTAAAGGGGCAGCAGAGTCAATGAGAGGAAGTGACTGAAGGATAGAGAGGGACCCCCAGGTTTGAGCTAGCACCAGGTACCACCAGCAGGGGGCAGAGGCTGGAGCACAGGTTGGCAGAGCAGGGGAGGTCGGTTAAAAACAACAACAGCTTGCATTGATGTAGCACTCCGCATGCAGGGCAATTTCTCGAAGTGGTTCAACGGGCAGCAGAGATGGGCGTGAGGAGGATGAATGGGGGGGGGGGGGGGGGCACGGGAGGGCAGAGCAGGGATGAATGAGGGTATATGGGAATGGGCGGTCGAATGGAGGGCGAGGGGGTGGATAAAGAGATGAGAAGATAGGTAAACGGGTGTGGGAGTGTGAGAGGGACTGGGAGGGTGGTGATGGGGTGACTGGGAGAGGTGGGGAAGGTAAAGGGATGAATAGGGAGGGAGGGAGGGAGGGAGCGCAAGGCGGGTGAAATGAAGCGTGAGTGAGGGTAAATAAGGGGGTAGGAGTGGGGAGGGAAAGATGGTTAAATGGAGGGACGATCAGCGAGTGGGGTGGGCAGCAGAGGCGGGTGGATAGAAAGGTGAGTGAGGGTAAGTAAGGGGTAGGAGTGGAGAGAGAAAGATGGGTAAACGGGTGGTGGGGGGGGGGGGGGGGGGTTAAGAGAGTGGGTGAGTGAGTGAAGGCACAGAGGTGGGTCCAATGGGAAGTAAACGAGATGGCTGAACGAAGGAGCTATGGAGAGGTGCGGGGGGGGGGACAGCGCCTCCCACGGATCTGGGCCTCAGTCTCCATGTTGAAGCTGGAGCCGGACTCGAGGAAGAGCAGAGGGGGGGAGGGGGGGGTGGGGGGGAGAGATAGGCACATGTTTACACCCCCCCCCCTCCCTCCCACTCACCCTCAAAACGCGTGCAGAAATAAATACCTCCCCCGAGAAAATACCTCGCTCCCCCGCCACAGCGCGGTGCCCCCGCCCTCTCTACCTGTCTTCTTGTTCTCCAGCGCCTGCTCCAGCTCGGGGAAGGTAAAGTCGGGCAGCTCCAGCCAGTCGCCATAACGATCCAGGAACGAACAGACGACGGCGAAATCGGGCTTGCTGGCCACCGACGCCATTTTGGATGTCGGGAGGACCTCCCCTCCCCCGCGGACTCCTAACAAGTCCTCCACGATCCCGACTGGCAGCGCGTGACTCTGCTTTTTTTCCCGCCGGGCGGCAGGCAGGCCGATATCAACAGTCGCAGCAGAGCATGCCATTCACTCACTGCGCGTGTAAGTGCGATAGCGTATGCAAACGCACGTCTGTGTGTGCGTTTAAGCGTACGTAGGTGCACGTTCATTCGTTTGTATATGAGTATGCCTGTGTGTGCATGCGAGCGCGCTTCTGAGTGCACGCTGGAGCTGAGGAGTCCTCCAGTATCCCGGCTTGCTTTGTTGGAACCGCCGTTCAGTTTTGCTCCGCTCAGGCGCCGGTCCTCCAGTATCCCGGCGTACTTTGTTGGAACCGCCGCTCAGCCTTGCTCCGCTCAGGCGTCAGCCCTCCAGTATCCCGGCGTGCCTCACCGGGGTGGGGCAAAACGGACTGCTCGCGCATGCGCGAGGGACCCACTTCGTTTCCCTCTCCCCGTTCGTTGCCCCTAGCAACGGGTCGCCGAGCAACCAGCAGCATCCTCCTTAGCAACGGGGCAGGGAGCAGGTGGTACCCACCTTAAACAGTAGTGATAACTACGACAACAAAAACAACCTAACCACCTTTGAATATATTAGCGGCTTTCAGGTTGGGAGGACATCCCAAGGCGCCAATTTTGGTCGGTGGGTACACAGCAGCCCGCCTGCCCTACCTCTCACTCGTGTCCCCACCGCAGCCGGTGCCCCCGCAATGTCTTGTCAACCATTTTCCACCCCATTCCCACCACCATCCTCGCCGTTCTCCACCTCTCCGCAAACTTTGTGGATACCTGTCTGTAGCTCAGTGGTTAAAGCACTCGCCTCGCAAGCAAGAGGGCCTGGGTTTGATTCCAGGCAGGTCAAGTCAGGGCGAAACTTGGGGAAGTTTCCTTACTCTGCGCACACAAACGCCTGATAATAATCCCGCAGTCTATTCTAAAGCGCTATATCAAATGCAAGCATTATTATTATTAAACTCCCAACTCATTCACTTCAAGATCCTCACTCGCTCTTGTAATTCAATCCCTCCACTCCTCTGCACCCCTCCTCCTCCTATCTCTCTAACCTCATCTCTCCTCACAGCAGTACCCGCTTCCTCCGATATACTATGTCCGGCCTCCTTGCCTCTGAATCCTTTGATTTTGTGAGAGTCGGCATGGATTTTGTGAAAGTGGGAACACTGCACAGGAATTGGATGTGAGTGGGAATTTGATGAGATTGGGAATTCTGTGCAGGAATTTGGTGAGCATGGTTATTTGGAATTCCTACACAGGATTCTACTCCTGTAGCTCAGTGGTTAGAGCACTCGCTTTACAAGCGTGAGACCTGTTTTGAATCCAGGCAGATCAAGAGAATACCTTGGGCAAGTTTCCTTACTCCACACGCCTAATAATAATCTGTCCAAAAAAACCACAATAATAAAATTGGTCATTTCAATCCATGACTATTTACAGGACACTGCTGTGCACAATTGGCTGCCATGTTTGCCCACAAATATACAGTCAATTCACTGCAGTATATTCTGTGAAGTGCTTTGAGACATTGATAAGTGAAAGAAGTCAAATGCAAGGATTATTATTACTCACCAAATTATTACACAGGGTTCCCACGCTCACCAAATTCCCAAACATAATTCCCATTCTCACCAAGTCCCTACCCAAGGTTTCCAATCTCTCCAAATTTCTGCAAAGGGATCCCACTCTCACTAAATGTCTGCCAAGGATTCCCACTCTCAATCATCAAGTTTCAGAATTCCCACTCACAATATCATCTCCTAGGATTACCACTCTCACAAGATCCCTGCACAGGTTCCCACGCTCACCATATTTGTGCAGGATTCAAAACCCTGGGTGGTGATATGGTACGAGTGGGTAGCCTGGGTATAATTTCCTTACTCCACATCTCCCTGTTTACCTAGCAGGTTCATCCACTGTTAAGTGCTCCGCGACACTGCCCCTGTGTGAACTGCGCTGTGTAAATGCAAGCTATTGTGTAGGTAAAATAAGCAGAGAAAGTAGGACAGACGATGCACTAGCCTTGATGTTAGGTCTGGATACACTGGGAGACAGGCTGCTCACTACAACAACAACATTACATTTATAGAGCGCCTTTCATATCGGAAGGAAGTCCTAAGGCGCTGAACAATTAGGTCGGGACCCGAGCAAGGGGGGAAGGGTCGGGGTAGGGGCAGTGGGACAGAGAGTAGGAAAGCAGGGAGATTTAGGAGGGTAGCAGAAGGCGTAGTCGAAGAGGAAGGTCTTGAGACCGGCCTTAAAGGAGGAAAGAGAGGAAACGAGGCGAAGGAATTGCGGGATTGAGTGTGGGGGCAGAGAGTCTAAAAGGCCACCAATAGTAGGGCAGTTCGGGCGGGGGGCATGGAGCAGGCCAGAGTCCGCTGAGCTATACTGCACCAGGCAACCACTTTCCTTTTATACTTTCCCGAACCAGTCTAGGGTGGTTGTTCATTGAATGTTATTAGCTCTTAAAGGTTTCTTTCAGCAGGATTTGAAAAGGAACCCATTTTACCTGAAACAAGGGGTGCTGCCACCTACTGGTAACTTTCTAATAATAATAATGCTTGCAATTGATATAGCGCTTTTCACTTCGTCTCCTAGATGTTTCAAATCGCCTTGACCACAACTATACGGTCAATTCATTTTAAAATAATAATAATAATCCTTGCATTTGACATAGTGCTTTTTACATCTTATCAATATCTCAGAGCGCTTCAACGAATATACTGCAAAACTAATTGACTGTATATTTGTGGGCTAAATACGGTAGCCAATTGTGCACAGAAGTGTCCCACAAACAGTCATGGATTGAAATGACCAATTTTTTTTTTTTTCGAGGAGCAAGGAGAAATAGGGACAAAGGAGTGGGGTAATAGTAGGAGCCATGTTGGAAGAAGTGTGTGATGTAGAAGGCATGGGGCAGTGGGGTGCTAGGGATTGCAGGAAAGAAAGAGGAGGCAGTCAGTGAGATGTTTTCTCTCTTTAGGATGAAGAAAACCAGGACCCGTTTGCACTTGTCATTTGAGATGAGAACCAAGGATGCTTTGGGAGCACATGGAGGAGGTGATATGTGGTGGTGAAGAGCACTTTGGGCTCATTTATCACCTCAAATTGGCCTGGGAATAAAGAGTTGCTTTGGCCTGTGAGACGAAGAGATAGTTAGTATGAAGATGCTCAAGCCACACCTGGCAGTGAACTGTGAGGCCATTCTTTGCCATCTGTGCTTGAGAGTCGGGGTTTGGGATTTATGGGAACAGAGATGGTTGTTATACCAGGGGGAGCAGTTGGTTTTGGAGACAGTCTTGAATTTCAAGGGGACAAGGGAATTGAAAGTTACTAAGAGGTAATCATTTAGCCGCTTGATGGTTGCACTGGGATTGTTGCAGGTGGAAGGCTAGAGTGAGAGGAGGTCCAAGGATAAGGGTATTTGTGAGGGACTTGGAAGCAGGGGTGGGGAACCTTCTTCCAAGCATGGTAAAAGATAGTGGAGGGCTTCGAGAAGGAGTGGGAGACACAAGAGGAGAGGGAGATGAGGAAATAGTCAAGAGATGACATGGACGTGGTTAATGACGAGGTGTGAATCGAGAAGTTTATCTGGAAGGTGAGTTTAGCGAGAAGAAAAAGGCAGCAAAATTGGAGGAGGAGCAGTTAAGGGGAAGGTTGAAATCACCCATGGCGAACAGGTATAATCTGTGAAGCACTTTGAGATGTCTGCAAGAAATGAAAAGTGCTATATCAAATAAAAGGATTATTATTAGTATGGGTGGATGTCAACGATATCCTCTTTCCACTCTTTCTAATATAATTCTAATAATATTGATAGTAGCTTGAGTTAGGCAGTTGTTAAAAGATGCCTCAATGCTATTCGGAAATAGAAGGGAGTTTCTCCCAGTGCCATGACCAACCATCTCCTCAGAAAAAAATTGGTCATTACCTTGTGGAACCTTGCTTGATGTGCCAAAAATTTGTTTCCGCATTTGCACACAAACACAGTCTAGACAGTGCTCAATGGTAAGCTACACAGTTTCAGCTGGTTAGATAGTTAGGCCAACACACACTCTTGTAGTCCTTTGGCTCTTGAAACACAAAACGCCCCCACAATCAACCCCCCACCTGCCCTTGTGTCCTGAACCTAAAAACAGAAAACACCTACTCACTCTGAGCCTAAAATACACAACCTCCTCCACCTACTTCCTGAACCTAAAAAACACACCCTAACACTTAAGTCCCAAGCCCCCAAAATATGCCCCCCCACCCCACCCTTTACATCTTGGGACACCAAAGGACACACAACACTCAAGCAAAGAGCCCAGCAGCATGAGGAGATAACTGAGTGAAATGGAATGGAGTATACAGGAATTTGATGAGTGGGAATTCTTCACCAAGAGAGCAAAATCTCTGATTCAGCAGAAGAAGGAAAACATTCTTAAGGAACCTTCTACTTCAGTAGGCAACCAAGTCCAATTGGCAGTTAGTCACAGGCCAGATGCTGGGGATTAATAAATTTGCTGACCAGTTGAAACATGGTGTGACTGAGGCCTATATATTGCAAGCACCTTACTCGAGCAGAGAGCCAGCAGAGTGAGAAGACCATTCAGTGAGGTGGAACACAGTGGGAACACTGACCCAATTTGGTGAGAGTGAGAATTCTGTGCATGAATTTGGAGAGAGTAGGAACTCTGTGCAGGAACTTGGTGAAACTGGGAAAACTAGGCATTGGTTTTGCAAGAGTGGGAACTCTTCACAGCAATTTGGTCACAGTGGGAACCCTGAGCAAGGATTTGGTGGGAGTGGAAACTTGGGCACAGATCTTGTTAGAGTGGGAATTCTGTGCAGGAAGTGGTGAGAGTGAACACTGCGCAGTGATTTGGTGAGTGTAAGAACCCTGGGAAGGGATTTGGTGAGAGTGGAAATGCTGGCCAGGAATTTGTTGAGAGTGGGATCACTAGGTGGGGATTTGGTGAGAGTAGAAATTCAGTGCAGAAAATTTGCTGAGCGTGGCAACCCTGTAGAACAACAAAATTACATTTACAGACTACCTTTCATGTAGGGAGGATGTCCCGAAGAGCTGAACAGTCAGGTCAGGATCCAAGCAACGGGGAGGGGCCCGGTAGGGGGGAGGGAGAGAGTTGGGAGGACGGCAGAAGGCACAGTCAAAGAGGAGGGTGTTGAGACCCACCTTGAAGGAGGCAAGGGAGGAAGTGAGGCGAACTGAGGGATGGAGTTCCAGAATGTGGGGGCAGAGAGGCTGAAAGCCCATCCACCAATTGTAGGGCAGGTCTCAGACCTGTACAGGAGATTAGTGAGAGTGGGAATGCTGGGCAGGGATGTAGTGAGGCTGGAAAACCTGGGTAGTGATTTGGTGATAATTGGATTTCTGTGCAGGAACTTTGGTGAGCATGGGAACCCTGTGTTGGAAATTGGAATTCCTGCCCATGGTTCCCACTCTCACAAAAACCCTGTCCAGGATATTTTACACATTCACCAAATCCCTGTCCAGGATATTTTACACATTCACAAAATCCCTGTCCAGGATATTTTACACATTCACCAAATCCATGTTCCCACACTCGACATATTCCTGCACTGAATTCACACTCTCACAAAATCCCCGCCCAAGGTTCCACTCTGATCAAATTCCTGCACAGGTTTCCCAGTCTCACCAACTTTGGTGAGTGGGGGAATCCTTTACAGAATTTGGTGACAGTGGGATCCAGGGCAATGATTTTGTGAGAGTGGGAATTGTGGGCACAGATGTGGTAAAAGTGGGAACACTGTGCAGGAATTGGAAACACTGGGTGGGAATTTGGTGAGATTGGGAATTCTGTGCAGGAATTTGGTGAGAGTGGGGTCCCTAGGTGGCAATTTGGTGAGAGTGGGAGTTCAGTGTGGGAATTTGGTGAGAGTGGCAACACTGTCCAGGTATTTGGAGAGGTTGCGAATTCTGTGCAGGAATTTGGTGAGCATGGGAATTTGGAATTCCTCCACAGGATTCCACTCTCACCCAATTTTTACACAGGTTCCCACATTCATCAAATTATCATACAGAATTCCTGCCTAGAATACACTCATCAAGTCCCTATCCAGTGTTCCCACTCTCTCCAAATTCTTGCACAGGGATCCCACTCTCACTAAATATCTGCCAAGGATTCCCACTCTCACCAAATCATTGTTTGAGGTACCCACACTCATCAAGTTCCTCCACAGAATTTCTACTCACAAAATTGCCTCCTAGGATTTCCACTCTCACCAAATCCCTGCACAGAATTCCACTCTCACAAAATCCTACCCAACCTCACCAAACCCCTGAACGGACTTCCTATAGTCACAAGATCCCTGCACAAGTTCCCATCCTCACCAAATTTGTGCAGGATTGGAAGCCCTGGTTGGTAATATGATGAGTGGATACCCTGGGCATAAATTTGGTGAGAGTGGGAATCCTGGGCAACGGTTTACCGATAGTGGGAACCCTGGACAGTGATTTGGCAATAATAGGAATAATGGGCAGAAATTTGGTGAAAGTGGGAATTCTCCATGGGACTTGGTGAAGTGGGAATTCTGGATAGGAACGTGGTGAGAGTGGGAACAGTGGGCAGGGATCCTATGAGGGTGGGAATTCTATTCAGCAACTTGTTGAGCGTGGGAACATTGTGCAGAAATTTGGTGAGTGTGGGAAACCTGGGCAGGAATTTGGTGAGAGTGGGGACCGTGCACATGAACTTGGTGAGTTGGATATCCTGGCAGGAATTTGGTGAGCGGAATTGTGGACATTGATTTGGTGGGAGCCGTCTGCAGGAATTTCATGAGAGTGGTAAACCTGTTCAGGAATTTGATGAGAGCGGGATCCCGAGACAGGGATTGGGTGAGAGTGGGATCCTGAGGCAAGGATTTGATGAGAGTGCGAATAGTGCAGGAATTTGGTGAATATGACAATTCTGTACAGGAATTTGGCCATAGTGGGATTTCTGGGCAAGGATTTGGTGAGAGTGGCAACACTGGGTTGGGATTTGGTGAGAGTGGGAACTTTGTGCACGAATTTGGAGAACATGGGAAGCCTGTGCAGGTATTTTTAATTTCTGCACAGGGTTCCCACTCTCATCAAATCCCTGCTCAGGGTTCCACTGGGATTTGGTGAGAGTAGAAATCTACGGCAGGGATTTCATGAGAGTGGGAATCATGTGCATGAAGCTGGAGAGAGTGGGAACCCTCTGCAGGAATTTGATGAGAGTGGTAACCTTGAGTGGAGATTTGGTGAGATTGGGTATTCAGTGCAGGAATTTTGTGAGTATGGCAAGCCTCTACATAAACTTGGTGAGAGTGGGAACTCTGGGCAGAGATTTTGTGAGGCTTGGAACCCTGGGCAGGGATTTGGTGAGAGTGGGAATTCAGTGCAGGGATTTGGTGAGATTGAGAAGGTTGGTGAGCGATTTGGTGAGGTGAGGTTTCTGTGCAGGAATTTGGTGAGCAAGGGGATTTGGAATTCCTATACAGGATTCCCATTCTCACCCAATTTCTGCCCCGGGTTCCCATGATCACAAAATTATTACACAGAGTTTCCACTCTCACCAAACTGCTGTCCAGGGTTCCCACACTCATCAAATTCCTGCACAGAATTCCCACACTCACCAAATTCCTGCACAAAATTCTGACTCATCAAATCCTTGCACAGGGTTCCCACTCACACCAACGTTGTGCAGGAACTTGGTGAGAGTGGGAACCCTGGGAGGTGATTTGGTCAGAGTGGGAATTCTCAGCAGGTATTCAAAGATTGGGAATCCTTGGCAGGGATTTGGACACAATGAAAACCTTGAGCAGCGATGTCATGAGGGTGCAGCAATTTGGTGTGAATGGAAACCCCAGACAGCGATTTGGTGAGAATGGGTACCATGGAGAATGATTTTGTGATAGTGAGAATTCTGTGCTGGAATTAGGTGAGAGCGAGAACTGTGCGCAGGAATTTGGTGAGAGTGGGAAACCCGGGCAGGAATTTGGTGAGCGTGGCAACACTGAGCAATAATTTGATGGGATCCCTGGGCAGGAATGTTGTGACAGTGGTGGCAATTCTGTGCAGGGATTTGGTGAGGTAGGGAATTCTGTGCAGGGATTTGGTGAGATTGGCAATTCTGTGCAGGGATTTGGTGAGGTTGGCAATTCTGTGCAGGGATTTGGTGAGATTGGCAATTCTGTGCAGGGATTTGGTGAGATTGGCAATTCTGTGCAGGGATTTGGTGAGATTGGCAATTCTGTGCAGGGATTTGGTGAGTATGAGGATTTCGAATTCCTGCCCAGGTTTCCCACGATCAACAAATTATTACACAGAGTTCCCACGCTCACCACATTACCTGCACAGAATTGCCAACCTCACCAAATCCCTGCCCAGGATTCCAAATCTCAGCAAATCATTGCCAAGGGTACCCACACTCAAGAACAACTTGGATTTATATAACACCCTCCATGCCAGATGGTGTCTCAGAGCACTTCATAAAACAGAGCCCGGGGCTGAGGGGGAAAAGGTGACCAAAGGCATGGACGAACAGAAAAGACGTCTAGGCGCTCATCAAGTTCCTGCACAGAATTCCCACTCTCACCAAATCCTGCACAGGGGTCTCCCGTACACCAAATTCCCACACAGAATTAGCCAAATCCCTGCGACTTCCTACACTCGAAAGATCCCTCCCTGCACAGGCTCCTATTCTCACCACATTGTGAGAATTGGGAATCCCGGGGAATGATTTGGTGAGAGTGGGAATCCTGTGCAGGAATTTGGAGAGAGTGCCTCAACTAGACGCATTCCCCCACCCCCCCACACAGACATCCTCCCCTGCCACAAACACACACAGACATGCACACACACACACACAGACCCACCCCTTCACACACAAACAAAGACAGACCCCCCCACCCCCCACACATACACACAAAGTCAGACACCCACCACCAGTCAGACACTCCACACTCATACACAGTCACACTCACATAGACATGCACACACACACACAGCTGATGCTTTCCCATATGAATAGTGTTATAGAGATGCGAGCGGTGGAGGAGGGGAGGGTGGGGGTGAATGGCTGGTGGGTGTTGTGCAGGAATGAAATCTGATTCCTCGAAAGACCTTCTTCATCCTGACCCATCTTCTGACCCGGTGTTATCCTCAGCGCGGCGTCTCAGATTGCAGCCTCAACGTGGCTGATGGAGCCCAGTAGATGGCATCAAAGGCTACAGCTGAGACGGGAGGGAGTTGGGGGCTGTCAGACAATGGCTGGTTAGAACTCACAACCGAAACAGCAATAATGATTGTGATATAATCCTCACATTTGATGTGTTCTGTGAATCGCTTTGAGACGTCTGGAAGACCTAACAAGCGCTATATCAAATGCAAGGACTGTGATTGTCGTTTATGACAGCACCTCACTATGTCTTTTGAGACAACCACAGCAAAATGGCACTCGTATATAGCGCCTTCACGTCCAGGAGGATGTCCCGAGGTGCTGGACAGTCACCGTGGCGGACCCGAGCTGGGGTCGGGGAGGGTGGAGGGAAAGGGGGTCGACTGGGACTGACCGATGGGACCGTCGAAGAGGAAGATCTTGAGGCGGGACTTGAGGAGGCCAGGGAGGGGGAAAGGCCGAGCGACCCAGGGATGGAGTTCCAGAGGTTACGGGCAGAGTGGCCAACGGCTCACCCGTCTCGGTAGTCCCTTGCAGATCATTCTGTAAAGTGTAGTGACTGTGTATTTTGTGGGGGCGAAACGCAGCAGCCGATTGCGCACTGCGGCATCCCACAAGCAGCTGTGGATTGAAGTGGCTACATGTTTTTTGGAAGGAATTCTCACCTCTGAATTCTCACCTCCGCCAATCGACTATCAATCGGGTTCCTCCTTACCTACCGCTCGGTAAACAGAGGCAGTGTGTGGAGCAAGGACACTTGTCCAAACTTTTGCCCCAACCGGGAATCAAACCCAGGTTTCGCTTGCCAGGTGAGAGCTCTAACCACTGAGCCACAGGACTCCACAACGGATGCACAAAATGTCTGACGGAATGCATAATGTCTCACCAAAACATTCACTCTGTGTGCAGGGAACTCCAGCGGGGGAGAGAGCACCAGCACAGACACCACGGAGAGAGAGAGAGAGAGAGAGAGAGCAGGGAATGGGGTTAGAGTAGAGAGCTTCAGTGGATTGCCAGCCAGGACAATGGGAGAGAGAGAGAGAAACTCCCTTCTCTCTGCCCAACAGGATCGTGGGCGCTGAAGCACCTGAACAGGGCACAGGCAGGAGCTCAGTGTGGGGCTTCGGACCACAGAGCCAACAGGAGGATTTTCACACTCGCGCGCGTTCAGGTCACACCCGCGCACGGCAGCGGGAAAGCTCGTCAGACAGTGATATCAACGGCCAAGCTTTGTGTGGGTTTAGCTGGTTCGATTCCAGCGTTTACCCCCACCACACACACTCTGGGCTCCCCCCCCCACCCACCTACCCCACCCCCCCCTCCAAGTGTTTGTGGGGGGGGGGGGGGGACGCTGCTGCGCGCAAATGGCAACTGCGTTTTGCCCACAGAATATACAGTCAATTCACTTGGCAGTATACTCCGTGAAGGGCTTTGAGTCGTCTAGAAGACTTGAAAAGCGCTGCTTCGAATGCAAGGATTATTATTGGGAAGAACCAGCCTGGCTGGCTGAGGAAAGGGGAATTTGCTGGGGACAGGGGTTGAGAGGGTTAAAGTAACGGTAACACATAGCAATAGCAAGTCATGTGTTTGCTGTAATGTACTGCCTGTGTCTGTGTGCAATTGGGATACAGTGTGTAAGGGAATCACACTCATTCACTCATACACACACACACACACAGTGCTCATACTCATAGTCTCACACACACTCACAAGAGTGAGTGAGTGTGTGTGAAAGAGAGAGAGAGGGGGGGGGGCAGAGATAGGGAGAAAGGGGAGGGGAAGGGGGGTTGGTGGGGGGGGGGCAGCTGGGAGGAAGGTAGGGGGGGAGAGAGGGGGGGTAAGGAGAGAGAGATTAAAGGAGGTG
Source organism: Hydrolagus colliei (assembly GCA_035084275.1). Lineage (NCBI taxonomy): Eukaryota > Metazoa > Chordata > Chondrichthyes > Chimaeriformes > Chimaeridae > Hydrolagus > Hydrolagus colliei. Next base: position 88,684,154 of record CM068745.1, on the reverse strand, counting down.
GGGGGGGAGGGAGAAAAGTAGTGGGGGCTGGGGGAGGGGGTGAGAGACGGGAGAAAGGGGGGAGTGAGAGACAGGAGAGGAGAGAAACAGGGACAGACAGTGGTGGGGGAGAGACAGAGACTTGGGGAGGGGGGGAGAGAGACAGACGAGGTGAGGGACAGTGAGAGAAACAGGGATAGAGAAGGTGGAGGGGGGGGGGGGACAGAAACAAGGAAAAAACAAACAAAGAGAAACAAAGAGGATAGAGAGAGAGGGTGGGGGGAGAAGGGGGAGACACAGAGAGGGTAGAGAGGGGGGGAGAGAGAGAGGGGGGGGGAGAGAAGGGGGAGGAGGGCGAGAGAAGGGGGAGAAAGAGAGAGGGGGAAGCAAAGGGTAAGAAGGAAAGGGGGGGCGAAAAAAAAGAGTAAACGAGAGGGGGAATAGAGAAGGGGGGGGGGGGAAGGGTGAGAGAACAAGAAAGGGGGGGAAAGAGAGAGGGGGGGGGGGAAGGAGAAATAGGATAGGAGAGAGAGGGAGGAAGGAGATTGGGAGAGAGACAGAAGATGAAAGAGTGAAGAAAAGAGAGAGAGAAAGAGGGAGAGAAAAGAGGAAAGGAGACACAGAGAGAGAGAGAGAGAGAGAAGAAAGGGAGAAGAAAGGAGGGAACGAGAGAGAGAGAGAGAGGGAGAGAGAAACAAAGAGGATAGGAGAGAAAGAAGAAAGGAGAGAAGGAGAGAGAGAGAGACAGAAGAAGAAAGGAGGAAGAAAAGAGAGAGAGGAGGGATAGGAGAGAGAGAAGAAGAAAAGAAAGAGGGAAGAAAAGAGAGAGAGAGAGAGAGAAGGGAGGGAGGGAGGGAAGGAGAACGCGGATAGGAGAGAGAGAGAATAAAGGAGAGGATGATCGGGATGTCCCGGTGCCGCAAACCGCGTCCGACACTCACTCCCGGTGCCATGTAGAGGGAGACAGGCAACAGGCACCGAGAGACAGGAGTGAAGAGGAAACCTGGGCTAACGATCGAGGGTGAGTTTGATCCCAGAGAGAGAATGTGGCAAAGAGATGGGACAGAGAGAGAGAGAGAGAGAGAGAATGGGGCAGGTAGAGGGAGGGAGAGAATTGGGGAGAGAGAGAGAGAGAGAGAGAATAGGGCAGGTAGAGGGAGGGAGAGAATTGGGGAGAGAGAGAGAGAGAGAGAATGGGGCAGGTAGAGGGAGGGAGAGAATTAGGGGGAGAGAGAGAGAGAGAGAGAATGGGGCAGGTAGAGGGAGCGAGAGAATTGGGGGGAGAGAGAGAGAATGGGCAGAAAGGGAGAATGGGGTAGGTAGAGGGAGAGAATGGGGGCAGAGAGAAAGAATGGGCAAGGTAGACAGAGAGAGAATGGGCAGAGAGAGAGAGAGAGAGAGAATGGGCAGAGAGAGAGAGAATGGGCAGAGAGAGAGAGAGAGAATGGGCAGAGAGAGAGAGAGAATGGGCAGAGAGAGAGAGAGAGAGAATGGGCAGAGAGAGAGAGAGAGAGAGAATGGGCAGAGAGAGAGAGAGAGAATGGGCAGAGAGAGAGAGTGGGTAGACAGAGACAGAATGGGCAGAGAGAGAGAATGGGCAGAGAGAGAGAATGGGCAGAGAGAGAGAGAGAGAGAGAATGGGCAGAGAGAGAGAGTGGGCAGAGAGAGGGAGTGGGTAGACAGAGAGAGAATGGGCAGAGAGAGAGAATGGGCAGAGAGAGGGAAAGAGAGAATGGGCAGAGAGAGAGAGAGAAAGAGAATGGAACAGGTAGAGAAAGAATGGGCAGAGAGAGAAGATGGGACAGGTAGGGAGAGAGAATGGGCAGAGAGGGAGAGAGAAAGAGAATGGAACAGGTAGAGAAAGAATGGGCAGAGAGAGAAGATGGGACAGGTAGGGAGAGAGAATGGGCAGAGAGGGAGAGAGAATGGGCAGAGAGCGAAAGAATGGGCAGGTACAGAGAGAGGGAGAATGGGCAGTCAGAGAGAGTGGGCACAGAGAGAGAGAGAGAGAGAGAAAGAATGCGGCAGAGAGAGCATGAATGGGGCACAGAGTGAGAGAACGGGACAGAGAGTGAGCGAGAGAGAATGGGGTAAAGAGAGAGGGAGAGAGAGAGAGAGAATGGGGCACAGAGAGAGAATGGAGCCGAGAGAGTGAGTGAGAGTGAATGGGCTAGAGAACCAAAAACCAAACGGGATAGAGAAAGAGATATAACTACAATAGCCTTGCATTTGATAGAGCGCATTATCACGTCGTTTGAGACGTCTCAAAGCGCTTCACAGAATATACTGTAAAGCGCAGCCCGCTGCTCGGCAGGCTCCGACCTGCTCCATGTCCCCCCCCCATCGGCGGGCGAGCCTTCAGCCACTCTGCCCCCAACCTATGGAACTCCTACCCCGCAGTCCCTCTGCCTCGCCCCCTCCCTAGCCTCCTTCAAGACGTGCCTCAAGATCTTCCTCTTCGACGGTCCCATCGGTCACCCCCCCCCCCCCCACCCCCACACCCGCTTCCCCTCCCATCCCTCCAACCTCCGCAATCCCAACCCCAGCTTGGGTGAGAAACCCTGACTTCCCAGAAACCACCACCTACCACCCCCCCCTCCCCCCACATCCTCCATCCATCTTCCCTGACCATTCTATCCTCCAACTCCAAATGTGAGGAGATGATGCACAGTCTAAAATTGAGGGGATCTGCTCAGTTGTTTCTGTCCTATTCTACTGCCACCCCCTTGTCATCACCCCCTCCAGCCTCCCCTCCCTCCATACCTTCGACCCTGTTCCCCCCA
>CM068745.1:88442236-88681192 GCA_035084275.1 Hydrolagus colliei | reverse complement strand
TACTCTATTTTCACTCTCTCTTTCTTTAAAAGCGCAGCCCTCTCTGTCTGTGCTGTCTGTCTATGTACTCTGTGTGTCTCTCTAACTATGTCTGTCTGTCATTGTGTGTGTGTGTAGGTGTGTGTCTATTTCTCTCTCTCTCTCTGACACTCTCTGTATTCCCCTTCTCCCCATTTTCTCTCTCTCTCTCTCTCTCTCCCTTCTACCCTTCCTCATCCTCTTCACCCCACCACCATGCGCTCCCATCTCTCTCTCTCTCTCACAGAGACATGAGACAGAGAGAGAGGGAGGGACTGAAGGGGTAAAGAGAGGTGGAGTGAGGTGGAGGTGGGGAGAAAGGCAGGGGGTGGAGGGGTAGGGTGAGAGAGAGAGAGAAAGGGAGGTGGGCTGAAGAGCGAGTGAAGGGGGATAGACTGGGGTGAGAGAGATAGGGGAGAGATAGGGGGCGAAGGTCAGAGTGTGAAGTGGGGAAAGAGAGAGGAGGGGAGAGAGAGAGAGGAGGGGGTGTGGGGTGGGGAAGCCAGTGGGGGAGAAAGATGCGAGAGAAAGTCAGAGTGAAGGGGGAAAGAGAGGGACTGGTGGGGGAAGAGATGGAGGGGGCGAAGAGAGGGAGAAAGTCACAGAGAGTGAAAGGGAAAAATAGAGTGGGGGGGCGGGGGGGAGAGAAAGAAAGAGAGGGGGGGGGCGAAAGACAGAGGGAGAGAGACTGAAGGGGGAAACAGTGGGGGAGAAACACAGGTGGGGGGGAGAGAGCGGGGGAGAAAGTCAGTGAGATTGAAAGGGGAAAGAGAGAGAGGGTGGTGGGGGGGGAGGTGGGGGAAGAGAGAGAGAGAGAGAGAGACTGTAGGGGGGGAAAAGAGAGACTCAGAGAGCGTGAGCGAGTGAGAATGATGGAGAAAGTCTGCCTTTCCTGGGCCTCCAGTGACACTGAGATAGACGATCAGTGATTTATCCTGTGTAGTGGGACTGGCTCACACTCAACTCTCTCTCCCCCCCCCTCCCACTCTCTCTCCTTCCCCCACCCCCAACCCCTCTCCTCAGCCCCTCTTTGTCTCCCTCCTCTCTCCCCGCAGCCTCCATCCCACCTCTCTCTCTCCATCCCCCCCACCCTCTCTGTCACCCCTCCCCCCCACCCCCCCATTCTGTCTCCCCCTCTCTCATGGTCAATTTCCCCCCTTTACCACTCTCTCTCCTCTCTCTTAAACCCTGTCTCTCTCTCTCCCTTTCTCTCACTCTTTCCCCACCTCCCTCCATCTCTTCACCCCCCCCACCCCTTTTCTCGCTCACTCCCATATTTGATAGGGATGGAGTGGGGGGAGATTGTGTGTGTGTGTGTGTGTGTATGGGAGGGGGCTGTGTGTAGGGGCGCTGTGTGTGGAGCGGGCGGTGTGTGTGGGAGGGGGTTGCTGTGGGAGGGGGGAGGGGGGGGGGCTGTGTGCATGTGAGGGTTGGAGTGGCGGGCTGTGTATGTGTGAGGGGGTGCGCTGTGTGTGTATGGGGGAGGGGGGTGGGCTGTGTGTGATGGGGAGGAGCTGTGTATGAGTGTGCGCGGGGGGGGGGGGGGGCGTGGGGGCGTTGTGTGTGTGGGAGGGGGGGTGCTGCGTGGGTGTGTGGCGGGGTGTGTTTGTGGGGAGAGCTGTGTGTGTGGGGGGGGGGGAGGGGGTGTGTGTGTGGGGGGGGGGGGGGGGGGAGGCGGCGGGCGGTGGTAGAGCTGTGGGTGTGTGGGGAGGTGTGTCTGTGTGCGGTGTCTGTGTGTATGTGCAGTGTGTGGGATGGGGGGGGAAGCGTGTGTGTGTGTGGGGAGGTGTGTGTGTGTGGGATGGGGGAGGGGGTGTGTGTGTGTGTGTGGGGGGGGGGGGGGGGAAGCTGAGTGGTGGTTGTGATCAGGGATGGGGTTGATGGCTGTGGGCAGACTCTGGGAGAGACAGGAACTAGCCAGAGGCTCCAGTGAGTCTCTGAGTCGCTCACAGAGTTGAGCCGCTCTCATTCATCCCCAACCCGCTCCTCGCCAGCTCCGCTCTCGCTTCACCGCAGCTTTTACTGCAAACTCCTGTCTGGAGACAGAGTTTGGCAGCGTGAGAGAGTCGGAGAGAGAGAGAGAGAGAGAGAGACACACACAGACACACACGCACAGCGCAGACTGTCAAACAGACAGACGCAGAGCTACACACAGCAAGAGAGAGTGAGAGACACACACACACACACACACACACACTGAACAGACAAGACAGAGAGTGACACACAGCAAGAGAGAGTGAGAGAGAGTGAGAGAGAGACACACACACAGACACAGCACAAGCGGCAAAACAGACAACAACAACCAAATTATACTTATTGAGCGCCTTTCACGTCAGGAGGGCGTCCTAAGGAGCTGGACAGACAGAGAGTGACACACAGGCATGGGAGACAGACAAAACACAGAGAGACAGAGAGACACACACAGCACGGACAAACAGAGAGCGACACACAGCAAGACCAGACAAACAAACAGAGAGCGAGAGGGAGAGAGACATACGCACACAGACAGACAGACAGTCAGAGAGAGAGAGAAAGAGCGACACACAGCAAGGAAGGGAGGCAGACAGAGAGACACACACATGGATAGAGACAAAGTGAGCGAGAGAGCGAGAGAGAGAGCGAGCGCTGCCTTTGCAAGATTTCTAATGATTCCAGCTCTTTTACTAGCAACCTTTTTCATGCAGGAGGTTTCACTCATTCTCTCACTCTATTTCTCTCTCTCTCTCTCTCTCTCTCTCTCTCACACACACATTGCTGAGATTCCAACATGTGGGCACCAGATGAGAGAGAGGTGGAGAAAGCGAGCGAGTGAACGAAAGAAAAAAAGAGAAGGGTGGGAGAGAGAAAAAGGGAGGGGGAGAGAGAGAGAGAGAGAGAGGAGAGAGGGAGGGGCAGTGGCGTTTGGGGTAGGTAGGGGGGTGGGGGCAGAGAGCAGACGTTTAGGGAGGGGGTGGGGTGGGCGAGGGGTGGAAGTCTCCACAGTCTGTGACATGAAGCAGATGTGAGATGATTTTCACTCTCGTTAATACTGAGTGCTCTCTCCTATCCCCCCCCCCCACCCCCCACCTCCCCCCCCCCCCCCCCCACCCACCACCACCCCCCCACCACTCCACACCGAGGGAGGCTAAGGGGTCAACGCACACCACCAGGGGCAGTGAACACAGTCATTGGGGGGAGGGGCAGACTGTCAGGGGGAGGGGCAGACTGTCAGGGGGAGGGGCAGACTGTCAGGGGGAGGGGCAGACTGTCAGGGGGAGGGGCAGACTGTCAGGGGGAGGGGCAAACTGTCAGGGGAGGGGCAAACTGTCAGGGGAGGGGCAAACTGTCAGGGGGAGGGGCAAACTGTCAGGGGGAGGGACAGACTGTTGGGGGAGGGGCACACTGTCACGGGGAGGGGCAGACTGTCGGGGGAGGGGCAGACTGTCGGGGGAGGGGCAGACTGTCAGGGGGAGGGGCAGACTGTCAGGGGGAGGGGCAGACTGTCAGGGGGAGGGGCAGACTGTTGGGGGAGGGGCAGACTGTCGGGGGAGGGGCAGACTGTTGGGGGAGGGGCAGATGTCAGGGGGAGAGGCAAACTGTTGGGGGAGGGGCAGACTGTTGGGGGAGGGGCAGATGTCGGGGAGGGGCAGACTGTTGGGGGAGGGGCAGACTGTTGGGGGAGGGGCAGATTGTCAGGGGGAAGGGCAGACTGTTGGGGGAGGGGCAGATTGTCAGGGGGAAGGGCAGACTGTTGGGGGAGGGGCAGACTGTCAGGGGGCGGGGCAGACTGTTGGGGGAGGGGCAGACTGTCGGGGGGAGGGGCAGATGTCAGGGGGAGGGGCAGACTATCAGGGGAGGGGCAGACTGTCGGGGGGACGGCAGACTATCGGGGGTGGGGCAGACTATCGGGGGAGGGGCAGACTCGGGGGTGGGGGCAGATGTCATGGGGAGGGGCAGACTGTTGGGGGGAGGGGCAGACTGTCGGGGGGGAGGGGCAGACTGTCAGGGGGAGGGGCAGACTGTCAGGGGGAGGGGCAGACTGTCAGGGGGAGGGGCAGACTGTTGGGGGGAGGGGCAGACTGTCGGGGGGGAGGGGCAGACTGTCAGGGGGAGGGGCAGACTGTCAGGGGGAGGGGCAGACTGTCAGGGGGAGGGGCAGACTGTCAGGGGGAGGGGCAGACTGTCAGGGGGAGGGGCAGACTGTCAGGGGGAGGGGCAGACTGTCGGGGGGAGGGGCAGACTGTCGGGGGGAGGAGCAGATGTCAGGGGGAGGGGCAGACTGTCAGGGGGGAGGGGCAGACTGTCGGGGGGGAGGGGCAGACTGTCAGGGGGGAGGGGCAGACTGTCGGGGGGGAGGGGCAGACTGTTGGGGGGAGGGGCAGACTGTCAGCGGGTGGGGCAGACTGTTGGGGGGAGGGGCAGACTGTTGGGGGAAGGGTAGTCAGTTGAGTGGGGGGGAAAAGATGGCAAGGGCTGGGGTTGGAGTGGGGGGCTAGAGAAGGGAATTTCTCTATCTCTCTCTCTCTCCTGGGTAACAATCACTGGCCTCACCATTGCCTATGGGACCGTTGCTAACCGCTGTGATAGGCCACCAAACGCACAGACACTACACTTTGCAGTGTCGCCCTGGAAACACTGCTCCACACAGCAGACAGTCAGCCTGACAGCTCAGCCCAGGCTACACAACAACTCATAACTCACAACCAAACAATCCCATACAATACAAAGCTACGTTAACATGGCCAAAGAGTGGTGGGGAATGGGGGTTGGGGGGAGGGGGCGGTGGGGGTGGATGCTGGGGCGGAGGGTCTTGAGATGGGCCTTGAAGGAGGCAAGAGATGGGAGCGAGGCGAAGGGAATAATGGGATAAGAGTGCCAACGGATGGGGGCAGAGTGGCTGAAAGCCCGGCCACCCATGGTGGGGTGGGTTGGGTAGGGGACGTGGAGCCGGCTGGAGCCTTGGATGGCCCGTAAATGGCCTTGGAGGCAAGGACGAGGATTTTGAATCGGATCCTCTGGGTGATGGGGGGAGCCAGTGGAGCCGGGCGAGGATGGGGGTGATAAGGTCACGGAGCCTGGTGTGAGAGAGGACACGAGCTGCAGAGTTCTGGATGATCCGCAGCTTGGGGGAGGCCAATGGGCAGAGGGTGTTGGTGTAGTCGAGCCTGGAAGCGAACGAGGGTTTCGTTCGGCCCACGGCATGAGACAGTGGCAGAGCCAAGCGATGTTCGGGAGGTGGGGAAAGGCAGAGCAGGACAGGAGAGGGCACGGATGTGCTGTAAAGAGGATAGATAGTTGAGGGTTGAACAAGACGCCAAGGTTCCTGACTGGCCCCCGGCATAGCCCTGAATACAATGGTGGGGGAGTGGGTTTGGGGGGAGAGGAGGTGATCTGGACACTGGTAATAATAATGATGGAGACAGACAGACAGACAGACAGACAGACAGACAGAGGCTGAGATGTAAGTGAGAGTTTGGTGGGTGATGGGTTAACAGCGAGGCTGGTTTTAAAGTCTTAGAATGAGGTCCTGTAATCACCCTGCTCAGGCTCCGAGCCAAGCATGTGTGTCTAATAAACACAGTGGACTGGCAGCTCTCCCCACCCATCACTCCCTTTGTCTTTCTCTCTCTACCTCCCTGCGTGTCTCTCTCTCTCTCTCTCTCTCTCTCTCCCCCTCCCTCCCTCCCTCCGTGTGTGTCGGTCTTCTGTGTGTGTCTCTCTCATCGCCTCCCTCTCCCTATGTGTGTGATTGTCTGCCGCCCTCTCCTTGCGTGAGTGAGTGCGAGTGTTTCTCTCTGCCTCCCTCCCTGTGTGTGTGTATGTGTGTGTCTCCCTACCTTCCTCTCTCTGTGTGTGGGTCTCTCTCTTACTATCTCCTCTCCATCTCTCTCTCTCTGTGTCTCCCTCTCTGTGTGTGTGTTCTGCCTCCCTCTCTCATTCTCTCTCCTCCCTTCACTCTGTCTCTTTCACTCTATTCCAAGACATGATGAAGAGAGAGCAGGGAATGGGGTTACAGTGGAGAACTTCAATGGGAGAGCGAGCATCGTTCACAGACACGATGGGGAGAGAGAGAGGGAGTGGGGGGCGGTGGTGTGAAGTACAGTCCCATAGCTCAATGGTTAGAGCACCCGCCTCACAAGTGAGAGACCTGGGTTCGATTCCCGGCAGGTCAGGGCCAAATATTGGGCGCGTTTCCTTACTCCACTCACCTCCGTTTAAGTGAGAACATGATTGTTATTCGATCACTTTCCAAGGGGTGGGGGGTAATAATTCATTTTAAAAAAACACAAATATATATACAGGTATACGTATACGTTTTAAATAATAACTTGGTCACTGAAGACACGGTTGTTTGTGGGAGACTGCTGAGTGCAGTTGGCTGCCGGATTTTGCCCCACCCCCCACCCTCCACTCCCCCCTCCAGAATACACAGTCACTATGCGTTTACAGTAATATAACCTGCGGAAATTATATTCAAATGCAAGGATCATTTCGTTTTATAGTTGTGTCAGGCACTGGGCAGTCCAGGGTTGCAGCAACAACAACAACAACAACAACATTTTTTCCCGCCCACTCCTTTCACGTCAGGAGGATGTCCCAAGGCGTCATTGTTTCAGACCCGAGCTGGGGGGGGTCGGGGACGGGGAGGGTGGAGGGAAAGCGGGGGGGTGGATTTGGAGCGTGACCGATGGGACCGTCGAAGAGGAGGGTCTTGAGGCTGGACTTGAAGTGCGGCCGGGTAGGGGGCGAGGCGGAGAGACTGTGGGATGGAGTTCCAGTAGGTTGGGGGCAGAGTGGCTGAAGGCTGGCCCGCCGATGGTGGGGCGGGAGGGTCGGTGGGGGAGGTGGGGGGTGTGGTGGAGGGGGTGGGCGTGGAGCAGGCCAGGGCTTGCTGAGCAGAGTGGGCGGGAAAAATGACCGAGTATATGAACCCATTTTACTGTCGAGCGTAGTGGCTGAGCTCCGAGACATCTCGAAGAGATGACGAGACACTATATCTCACATGCCGGGATTATCATCTGTACTGTTTGCTCAGAGCGACGTCCAACAAGCAGCCAGGAGGTGAGCAAGTGAGTGAGCAAGGGTTTCCCTGATGGCTTGTCAGTCAGGATACTGAGAGAGAGAGAGAAAGAGATAGAGAAAAAAACATCCCCACCAACCCCCATCGCCGTGCTTGAGAGTGGTGGAGGACGGCGCTGGGGGCTTTGCCGGGGGGGGGGGCTGCTGGGAGGGTCTGGGCTGGGCTGCTGGGAGGGGCTGGGCTGGGCTGCTGGGAGGGGCTGGGCTGGTGTGGGGGTGGGGGGCAATCAAGTGATGTTTAAAGCTGAGACTGACCACAGAAGATTAATGTTACTTAAAAGGTCAAATCTTGCTGGTGTCACATGAGTGAGAATCTTGATGCCTCTGCCAAGCCCCCATTCTCCTCTCCCCTCCCTCCCTCCCTCCCTCCCTCTCTTCGTAGTTAACCCTTCGTGTCACAGTCTCGGCTACTCCTCATCCATCGCTTCCACGTCCCTGCGCTCAATCTCGCAAGAGAGAGGGACCTGGGTTTGATTCCAGGTCAGAGAAGAACGTTGAACAAGTTTTGCTTACTCCACACGCCATTGTTTACCTAGAAGTGTGTGTGTTTCTCTCTCCTTCCCTCTCTCTACCTCCCTGTGTGTATGAATCTGTCTCCCTCCCTCCCTCCCTGTGTTGTTGGTTGTTAGTTGTTAGTAGATTGCTTTTCCAATGGCTTCAAGAAATCAATGAAAAGTATTCATTCGGTCACCCAAACCACGACCGGCTTGTGGGACACAGCCGTGGGTAATTCTCTGTCACGTTTCGCCCACAAAATAGGCAGTCAGGACGCTTTGCAGTCTATTCTGATGCTGTGCTTTGAGATGTGAAATGGCGCTATTTCAAATTTTTAGATTATTATTATTATCCATCACTGTGTGTCCCTGTTTGCTCTCACACCAGCTCTGCTCACGTTTGACTACCATCTTAGCAACCCACTCTCAGAACAAGCTCCAACCCCCCCCCCCCACCCCCCCCTCACAGTCCCGTGGAACTCCTGTAGCTCAGTGGCTAGAGCACTCGCCTTACAAGCGTGTGTTCGAATCCAGTCAGGTCAGGGCGAAACCTTGGGCAACTTTCCTTACTCCACATGCCTGCCTAATAATAACCTCTCCAAAAAAACCACAATAACAAAAATTGGTCACTTTCAATCCACGACTGTTTGTGGGGCACGCTGCTGTGCGCAATTGGCCGCCGCGTTTCGCCCACAAATATGCTTTCACTTGACAGTATATTCTGTGAAGCGCTTTGAGACGTCGATAAGATGTGAAAAGCGCTGTATCAAAATGCAAGGATTATTGTCCCCGTCCCTGAACAAACCTCTGTTGCTCACACACTCGCCTTGAATTGGAAGCTCGTGGGTTTAAGCTTATAACTCTCAATAATACTACTACTAATAATAATAATAATAACCATTGCATTTGATGTAGAGCTTTTCACATCTTCGTGGAGTGAAATGACCTATTTATTATTGAGGTTTTTTTTGAGGGATTATTATCGGGTGTGTGTGCGTGCGTGTGTTTGTGGAGTAAGGAAATTTGCCCTGACCTAACCTGGCTGGAATCGAACAACAACAACAACAACTGCGATTTATATAGCGCCCTCCAAGCCGGGCGGCGTCTCAGAGTGCTTCACTTATCGAACCCATGTCCTCTCATTTGCACGGCGAGTTCTCTACGTATCTGTATATGTTCAGATCTCACGACCCTATTAGAAAAGAGAAGAGAGTTTCAATCCCACCGCCCCCCCCACCACACCCCCGGACAAAATTGCGCACTGCCCTCACAGCTGTTTGTGGGACCTTGCCGTCCGCAGATTGAACACTGAACTGCCTGCGAAACACATCACTTGTTCTGTGAAGCCCTTTAACAACTCTCATTCCCCGCTCCATGTTATCTTTCCCCTCTTTCTCTCTCTCTCGCTCTCTCTCTCTTCCCTCTCATTCTCCACCTCCCCCCATCTCTTCTCACGTTCTCTCTCTCTGTCTCTCCCCTCTCACGTTCTCTCTGTCACATTCTCTCTCTCTCTCTCTCTCCTCTCATGCTTGCTCTCTCCCCTCTCACGCTCGCTCTCCCCCTCATGTTTTCTTCCTCTTGTTCAATCTCTGTTCAACCTCTCTCTCTTCCCTCTATCTTTCCCCCCCCGTCTTCCCTCCTATCTCTCTCCACCTGCTCTCCCCCATCTCTCGCTCTCTTCCCTACCCCCCCCTCCCCCCCGCACCCCCCAACTTCTCTCTCTGTCTCTCCTTTCTTTCTCCCCTGCTCTCTAATTCTCTCCCTTCTCTCTTTCTCTCTCTCCCCACTCTTCTCTCACTCTGCCCCTTATCTTTCTCTTTCTCTTCCTCTCTCTACCCCCCTCCCTCCTCCTCGTCCTATCCCTCCCCTCCCTCTCCCGCCCCCTCTCTCTCGTGTTCTCCTTGACCTGCGGAGTGTGTTGATGTTGGCAGTGATGCTGTAGGTAGCTGGGACGGAGGGAACTTTTATTCAATCAGTAATTTATGACATTTTTCCACTAATAAGGTCTTTAATTACACAGCTGCTTTTAACTAGAGGAATTCACAAACTGCAGCTTTGATCTTCTAAAGTCCTTGAAGGTTTACCCTTCTTTTCCACACTCATTCCAGCCGCATTCTCTCGCCAAAACCAGAAGCCTCTCAACTCTATGTCACTCCACACACCTGGATTACACTGTCCAGCTGTGGTCAGCCACACCTGGAGCACTAATAACAGCAATAACAATCTTTGTGTTTGGCATAGTGCCTTTTCATGGCTCCAAGTGATTTCTCAGGATGTACAGTGCAGTACAAAATTGCGTTCGTACAGCGCCTTTCACATCGGGAGGACGTCCCAATAGGGTCCGTCAATATGGGAATTTTCCGATATCGATATATCGGTGGGCTCATATCGATATATATCGATATCTCCGTTTTTTTCTATACTGTGCATGCGTGCGCATTCAGGGAGGGCGCGTGCATTCGGGTGTGTGTGCGCATTCGGAGGTACGCATGCAGTCGGGGGTGCGTGCGCATTCGGATGCCCGCGCATTCAGGGGCGTGCGCACATTCAGGGGCATGCGCGCATTCGTGGGCGTGCGCGCATTCGGATGTGCGCTCATTTGGGGGCGTGCGTGCATTCGGAGGCATGCTCGCATTCGGGGATGCGTGCGCATTCGGAAGTGCACGCGCATTCGGAGGTGCGCTGCATTCGGAGGTGTGCGCACATTCTGGGCATGCGCGCATTCAGAGGTGTGCGTGCATTCGGGGGGGGGTGCGCATTCGGAGGTGTGCATGCATTCGGAGGTGTGCATGCATTCGGAGGTACGCGCGCATTTGGAGTTGCGTTGCATTCGGAGGTGCGCGCACATTCGGGGGCATGCGCGCATTCAGAGGTATGCGTGCATTCGGGGGGGTGTATGCATTCGGAGGTGGGCGCGCATTCGGAGGTACACGCGTATTTGGGGGGGTGCGCGCATTCCGGTGTGCGCACGCATTACGTGCTCTAGGCCCAGGAGATTTGCGATGCCAGCGACAAGGTAAGTTGGAAAAGTTTGCATTATACCAATAATACCGATATATCGCCGGAAACGATATACCGATAGATTTTTTAATACCAAATTTTTTGGTATATCGATATATTTTAAATTCCAATATCGGCATATCGATATGAAAAACTATATCGATATAACCGATATATCACCAGACACTACGTTCCAAGTAATCAGGGATTTTTGGCTGTACACTTTAGAGTGTATGCTTTATAACATCCTGCATAATTTAGTGACTGTATTTTGTGGGAAAAAACGTGTCAACCGTACGCACACAACTGTCCCAGAAACAGTCGTGGGTTGAGCAAATGATCAGTATTATTTTGAAGGGATTATTACCCCCTAGTTGACTCACAACCAAGTTCCTTCTGCCTACGAGGTAAACAGAGGCGTGTGTGAGGAGTAAGGAAACTTGCCCGACATTTTGTCCCGCCGGGGAATCGGAACATAGGTCTCTCGCTTGTCAGGCGAGGGCTGCAGAACTTGTTTTGCGGAGAGATGGACAATATTATGGATCATGGTGGGGGCCGGTGGGAAACATTCAGGACAATGTTTCTTAGTGGAATTGGCTGGGGTAAGGGGGCTGGGTTGTTGAGGAGACTGAGGGAGGGGGAGGGGGAGGCTGAGTGAGGGGGATGATGGAAGCTGAGTGGGAGGGTGATGGAGGTTGAGTGAAATGGAGGCGGATTGAGGGGAAAATGGGAGGCGGATGGAGCGGAAGATGGAGGCTGACGGAGGGGGAGATGGAGATTGAGTGAAATGGAGGCTGAGGGAGGGAGATTTGGAAGCTGAGGGAGGGGGAAGATGGAAGCTGAGGGAGAGGGTGATGGAAGTTGAGGCGAAGATGGAAGCAGACTGAGGGGAAGATGGGAGGAGGATGGAAGGGAAGATGGAGACTGACGGAGGATGATATGGAGATTGAGTGAAATGGAGGCTGAGGGAGATTTGGAGGGTGAGGGAGGGGGAAGATGGAAGCTGAGGGAGAGGGTAATGGAGGTAGAGGGGAAGATAGAGGCAGACTGAGGGGAAGATGGGAGGAGGGTGGAAGGGAAGATGGAGGCTGACGGAGAGAGAGAGATGGAGATTGAGTGAAATGGAGGCTGAGGGAGGGAGATTTGGAGGCTGGGAGTAGATGGAGGCTGAGGGAAGGGGGTGTGGAGGCTGAGACAGAGATTTGGAGTGGGTGGTGGGGGCAGGGAGGGGGGAGGCTGTGTATGTGTTGGCGGAGGTTGGAGCTGCCTGTAATTATGAGGATGAGGAGATGGCTCCAGAGGGAGGAACAAAGAGCGGGGGATGAAGCGAGGCTGGGGCTGGGGCTGGGGCCGAGGGAAGTTTAATTCCAGGAGTTGCCTCTAATTTTAGATCGCGCTCCAGAGGCTTTTATTTTTTACACACACATTAAAAAAAAACAGCAAAATTCCACTGTGGTTCTGGTTTGGGGGAAGGCTCGGGGTGAATTAGTTCCAGATTTACTGCCGAGTTTGGCACAAGTCTTGGCTGAGGAGAAAGCAGCAGCAACAACACCAACAACAGGCCCTAGAGAGGCTGGGGTTAGGCCGGAGCCTGAGCCGTGGGTGTCAGCACGTGGCTCGGTCACTGTGGGTCAACGCAGTGTGCGACCTTAAGTCACTTCCGTCACTTTCTCTGCCTTTCCCTCCCTCGCTCCGTCTCTCCTTCCCTCCCTCCCTCCTTTAGAATCTTCCCCTTTTTGCGCCTGATTTGTCCTCTCCTTCTCTCTCTCTCTCTCTCTCTCAATCTCCTTTTGTTTGCTTTCCTTTTGTTCTCTTTCATTTGTCTCTCTTACTTGCCTTTCTCTATTTCTTGCTCTCCTCCCACTCACACTCTCTATCGCTTCTTTCTCTCCCTCTCACTCGCTCTCTCTTACTCTTCTTTTTCTCTCTCTCGCTCTCTCTTACTCTCCTTCCTCTCTTTCTTGCTCTCTCCTCTCCCTCCCTCACTGCTCCCTCTCCTCTCCCTCACTCCTCCCTCTCCTCTCCCTCACTCCTCTCTCGGAGCCACAATCCAATGTGGTAACTGTGTTAATCAAAGGTCCCAAAAGCATTTGCACGATTTACCGTGTACAGTAGTGCCTGCGTGTTTTGTGGGTGTAGTTGACAGCTAATTAGGGCACAGTGACGTCTCAAAGACCAATTTGATCTGGGCGTTCGTTGGCCAAGACACTGGACAGGAGAACATAAGAAATAGGAGCAGGAGTAGGCCATTCGGCCCATCGAGCCTGCCCCGCCATTCAATCATGGCTGATATTCTACTCTAACTCCAGCTACCTGCCTTATCCCCATATCCCTTAATCCCTTTATAAATGAGAAATCTATCCAACTCAGTCTTGAATATGTTCAGGGACTGAGCATCAACAGCCCTTTGGGGGTAAAGAATTCCATACGTTCACCACCCTCTGAGTGAAGAGAAACTCAATGAGTGGATGGAGTCCAATAGCTCAGTGGTTAGAGATCTCGCCTCACAGCCAGAGGACTTGGGTTCGATTCCTGGATGGGTCAAGACACAGCGAAACCCTGGGCCATATGCCCTGTTTACCCAGCGGGAGCCTAAGTAGGTTAACAGTTAGTTATTAGTTGATTTCCAGGGGGTAGTAATCCCTTTTTTTAAAACAAAATGACTCACTCACTCCACAACCGTTTGCAAGCCACTTTGTGAGCTTGGCTGCCCAGTTTTGCCTGCAAAATATACAGTCTCTACACTTTACAGTGTATCCAGCGAAGGGCTTTGAGGCTGGAGTGAGTGGATGGAGGCTGGAGTGAGTGGATGGAGGCTGGAATGAGTGGATGGAGGCTGGAGTGAGGTTGTGGGATTGCGATGGGGTCTTGGGGGGGGGTTGTGGGGGTCCTGCCTGTCAGGTTGGACACAGAGAGAAATTCTCATCTCGTCAGTCAGCAGGAAAGCGTGATGTTTCTTAACAGATTCAGTGTGTTAACACATCAAGTAAATACATTGGCATTTCCCGCGGATCTGTTTACATCCACGCTGGAGGAATGTCGTAACATTTTACCACAAAACGGCCACTCAGGCCAGGGTCAGAGCAACGCTCGGTTGGTGGGAGAGAGAGAGAGAACAGGCAAAGGGGTTAGAGTAGAGGGAAATCTGATGAGAATCATTCTATTATATTATAATAATCACTCTCACACATGCACACACGCACACACCAATACCCTGTCACGCTCACACGCTGAGCTAGAAATGGGATTAGAATAGGAACACTGACACACACACACATACACGCTGACACTTACACCAACATACACACACACACACCTATAGACACTCACAGACACGTACAGACATACATATGCACTCACACACATCGACACAGACTGACGCACACACACACACACACAGACATGGGGAGGGTGGGATATTGTGAGGATGGGATGCTGTGAGGGTAACTGGCGGGAGGATGGGAGGGAAGGAGTGAGGGAGAGAGAAGTTGGGGAGAGAAGGACAGTGAGATGGTGGAGCAGGAGGGTGGGGGGAAGGATGGAGTGTGTGAGCAGCAGTGAGGGCTGGCTGGGGTGGGCGGGGGTGGGGGGGGTGCGAGAGAGACAGTCTGTGCGGTGGGAGAGAGTGAACGGCAGTGAGTGGAGGGTGGGAGTGGGCGAGCTGGGTGGGGGAAGGTGTGTGCGTGGGTGTGCAGCAGTGTGTGTGGGAGTTGGGGGTGAGGCCGGGCTGGGGGGGTGGGGTGTGGGGGAGGGTGTGTGTGTCAGCGGCTGTGTGTTGTGTGTGTGTGTGTTGTGTGTGTGGGGAGGTGGAGGGAGGGGAGGCCTCACTAACCAACAGCAGCTGTTGGTGTTGTTGAAACGAACCTCACATTCAGTGCCGGCTGCCAGAGCACATCTGGAGGACAATGAGCCTGACTCAGTCTCTGCCTCTGCCTCAGTCCCTGTCTCTTTCTCTCCCTCTGTCTCAGTCCCTGTCTCTCCCTCTGCCTCAGTCCCTGTCTCTTTCTCTCCCTCTGTCTCAGTCCCTGTCTCTTTCTCTCCCTCTGTCTCAGTCCCTGTCTCTTTCTCTCCCTCTGTCTCAGTCCCTGTCTCTCCCTCTGTCTCAGTCCTTGTCTCAGTCTCTCCCTCTAAGTCCTTGTCTCAGTCCCTGTCTCTTTCTCTCCCTCTGTCTCAGTCCCTGTCTCCCCCTCTGTCTCAGTCCCTGTCTCTCCCTCTGTCTCAGTCCCTGTCTCCCCCTCTGTCTCAGTCCCTGTCTCCCCCTCTGTCTCAGTCCCTGTCTCCCCCTCTGTCTCAGTCCCTGTCTCTCCCTCTGTCTCAGTCTCTGTCTCTCCCTCTGTCTCAGTCCCTGTCTCAGTCCCTGTCTCAGTCTCAGTCCCTTCCTCAATCTCAGTCCCTTGACTCAGTCCCTGTCTCTTCTTCTGTCTCAGTCCCTATCTCTCCCCGTCAGATGTACACACACTGAATCAGTCCACCAGGGAGCAACATTCACTGGATATCCTCCTTCCTCCGAGCCCCCGTCCCCACCAACACCCTCAACCTCACCCTCCCTTCAATCTAGTCAAAGAGGAGGGTCTTGAGTTGCACCATGAAGGAGGCAAGGGAGAGAGCGAGGAGAAGGGACTGTGGGATGGACTAAGGGTGGAGACAGAGAGGCTGAAGGCCTGGCTGCACATGGTGGGATGAGCCGTGCGGAGGGACATGGAACAGGCCAGAGCCCATTGAGCGGAGGGAGTGGACTAGTTGATACAGGGTTAGCAGGAATCCTGTAGCTCAGTGGTTAGAGCACACGCTTTACAGAGAGACCTTGGTTCAATCCCAGGCAGGGTGAAACCTTGGGCAAGTTTCCTTACTCCACTCACACGCCTGATCATAATCCCTCAAAACTATAATAAATTGGTCGTTTCAATCCACGACTGTTTGTGGGGACGCTGCTGTGTGCGCAATTGGCTGCCGTGTTTCGCCCACAAATATACAGTCAGTTCACTTTACAGTATATTCTGTGAAGCGCTTTGCAGCACAGTCTAGAGCAGTGGTTCTTAACCTTTTTCAGCAATGTGCCCCTTGTTAATTTTCAACATTATCGTGTACCCCACCCCCAACTATATACACACCAACCCACCCCTCATTCCACTTGTATTTTATGACCAAGCTTTTCTTATATAACAAAATAACTAGCACATTCAAAACAAGGGGAATAACAACTAAGTATACAATTTGGAAGGCTATAAAATGCTAAACAAGAGAGCTAAATACATCAATGTACTGTCACCTGTACCCACTGGAAGTCATTTTGTACCCCCTGGGGGTACATGTACCCCTGGTTGAGAACCACTGGTCTAGGAGACGTGAAAAGTACGATATCAAATGCAAGGATTATTATTATTATCAGCAGGTCACAGAGGTAGGTAGGGAGGAGCGAGGGCATGGAGGGCCTTGAAGGCAAGTATGGGGGGTTTTGAACTCTTAACGAAAGAGTCTAGTCTGTCAACGATGGGGCTGAGACAGATGGAGTGAGGCTGGGCCACACACACCAGCCGCTATACATTTGGCCCGAGCCTCTGGTCTGTCACTCT
The DNA here is from genome assembly GCA_035084275.1 of Hydrolagus colliei. Classification (NCBI taxonomy): domain Eukaryota; kingdom Metazoa; phylum Chordata; class Chondrichthyes; order Chimaeriformes; family Chimaeridae; genus Hydrolagus; species Hydrolagus colliei. The sequence goes on along the minus strand of CM068745.1, from coordinate 88,665,048 downwards.
CCATTCCCTGTTCCAAACTCATTGGAAGCGGATCATGTAAACTCGGCTCTGCTGTCTGACCTCCCTCCCTCTCTGGCCTCACCGCAGTCACCATGGCGGCGGGAAATAACCAACGCAGTCTCAGACCGATAGGCCAGTGGCACTCACTCAACCAATGGTATTCCTGATGCCAAACCCCGCGCTCTCTTCCCGTGGTGTCTGTGCTGGTCCTCGCTCCCCTACTGGAGCTCTCTACTTGAACCCCATTCCCTGCTCCCTCTCTCTCTCTCTCTCTCTCTTTCTCTCTTTCTCTCTCCCCATCGTGTCTGTGCTGGTGCTCGCTCCCCCATTGGAGAGTAGGGTTAGATGTGGAGAGTAGGGTTAGATGTGGAGAGTAGGGTTAGATGTGGAGAGCGGTGACTTGTTTGCCTGTCTCTTTCTGGGTCCCCTCGTATAATGACCCGCTAACAGTGCCGACTGAATGGGGGAATTACCTCCTGCGTCCAGTTTTCACTGGTGAAATATTGTTTTCTGAGAAGCAAATAGTTGGCTGGGATTGGTGGTGGGGGGGTGGTGGGGGGGAGTGGGGCTGGCTTTATTTACGCCAGTTATCAACAGAATACATATCGCACAAACAATCGCATATTTTGGGCAATGGAGGCCAGGACATCAGCCAACAACTCCCTCTACACTGTGCATCCAAACTCCCAGGTCAGGATTAGAGAGACAATAAAGCTCCCTTGACACTGTGCGTCCACCTCCACTCCCAGGTCAGGGTTAGAGACGCAGTAAAGCTCCCTCTACACTGTGCGTCCATCCCCACTCCCAGATCAGGGTTAGAGACACAGTAAAGCTCCCTCTACACTCCCAGGTCAGGGTTAGAGACACAGGAAAGCTCCCTCTACACTCCCAGGTCAGGGTTAGAGACACAGGAAAGCTCCCTCTACACTCCCAGATCAGGGTTAGAGACACAGTAAAGCTCCCTCTATACTGTGCGTCTGTCCACACTCCTGGGTCAGGGGTAGGGACACAGTAAAGCTCCCTCTACACTGCGTGTTCACACTCCTAGGTCAAGGTTAGTGACACACCAGATTTAAAGCAGCAAACAACATGCGCACAGCAACGCCTCTGCACAGACAGCTGTGAGGTGACCTAGCGATGTTATTATAATAATAATAATTCTTGCATTTGACATAGCGCTGTTCAGGTGTTTTAGACATCTCAAAGCGCTTCACAGAATATACTGGAAATCGAAATTGACTGTATATATGTGGGCAAAATGGGGCAGCCAATGGCGCACAGCAGCGTCCCCACAAACAGTCGTTCTTTATTGTTTTTTTTGAGGGATTATTTTTTATTGTTTTTTTTTGAGGGATTATTAATAGGTTTATCTGGGGGGGGATTGTCAACCAGGGAGATAAAGAGAAAAAAACTCCCTTCTCTTTAACATTTGACTGAAAACACACAGAATGGATCTCAGTTGAACCATGGGACGGATGGCATCTCTGACAAAGCAGCCCTCTCCCTCTCCCTCTCCCCCTCCCTCTCCCTCTCTCCCTCTCCCTCACCCTCTCCCTCTCTCATCCCCCACCAGCACTGCACTCGAGCATCAGCCTGGACTGTCAGCTCAGAGTCTCTGACTTGTAGGGCTCGAACCCACAACATCTTAACACGCCCCCACCTCCCCACCCAACCCTTCCACACATGGAGGGGAGCAGCGATAACTGAGCCACTGGTGGTGTAAGAGGAGGGAGCGGTGGTGATGGTGGGGCCAAGGGATGGACAGCTTTGGAAGCTCTCTTCTCTGCTCTCCAGTTGACTTACTTCAGATGTCGACACACACACACAAGATCTTTACAGCTGGACTCTGAACGCAGTGTGACTCACACCGAGGTCAGAGCTGAGGAGCCTTAAACAGTCAACAATGCTCGCTCCGCACCCAACACTCCCCTTCCCCCCCCCCCCCCCCCCCCCCCCCCAACCCCCCCCTCACTCCCCACTAACTCCCCCTAACACTCCCCCCTCACTCGACACCTTTCCACTGTCCCCTCTCTTGTCGTCTACTCTTACGTCAAACACAAGCAGTATTATATGTTATAAACAATAATGATTTGGTGATTTGAATCCACGAGTGTTTGTGGGGTCGCTGCTTGTGCGTAATCGGCTGCCGCGTTTTGATACACGTTCAGAGTATTCAGAGTTTGGAATCCATCCTGATTGGTACGATTGGCTTTTCGCCCACATATATACAGTCACTTCGCTTTGCAGTATATTACCTGAAGCGTATATTTTCTGGGCGAAACATGGCAGCCAATTGCGCACTGCAGCGTCCCCACAAACAGCCGTGGGTTGAGCGACCAAATTATTAGTTTGTTTTGGGGATTACTGTATTATCAGGCGCGTGGGTGTGGAGTAAGGAAACTTGCCCACGGTTTCGCCCTGACCTGCCTGGAATCGAACCCAGGTTGTTCGCTTGTAAGGAGAGCGCTCAAACCACTGAGCTACAGGACTCCACATCCAAGGCTGATCATATGAGGTGCTGTTTGATGTGTGTGAGCTGTTGTTAATGTTAATGCCTGCCCTCCTCTCTCTGCAGGTCTCGGCTAACGATGCCGACAGTGGAGGTTATGGTGAAGTGCGGTACTCTCTGAGCTTGGGGCCGGGGGGCTTGAGCCCCACACAGTTCAGCATTGACGAGAGGACTGGGGAGATCTGCACCACACGCAGCCTGGACAGGGACGAGGAGACCAGCGTTTACCATCTCACCGTCACCGCTGTGGATGGGGTGAGACTTGGCCGTACACAGCACACATCACTACTCACAGAACATTCTGCCGTGCCAATAACCCTGTCCAACACTTCCAAACGCACAGAGAGCATAGAGCCTGTGGACACACAGTGTAGAGGGAACTTTACTGTGCCTCTAACACTGAACTGGGAGTGTGGATAGACTCACAGTGTAGAGGGAGCTTTACTGTGTCTCTATCCTGGACCTGGGAGTGTGGACAGACGCACAGTGTAGAGGGAGCTTTACTCTGTCTCTGTCCCTGATCTGGGAGTGTGGACGGACGTACAGTGTAGAGGGAGCTTTACTGTGTCTGTAACTCTGACCTGAGAGTGTGGACGGATGCACAGTGTAGAGGAGCTTTACCGTGTCTCCGACGTGGATGGGAATGGGTTTGCGGAGTGAGTGTGACTCTGAACGATGTGCTGACAGGGTGGGCTGATATCCGAGGCCTCTGTGAAGGTGTACGTGGACGACGTGAACGATAACCGGCCGATCTTCTACCCGCTGAGGTACGCGGTTAGCCTGAGCGCTCAGAGCCTGCCTGGCACCGCGGTGCTAACCGTCACTGCACAGGACAAGGACAGCGGTAACAACGGCAAAGTCACTTACCGCATCGTAACCGGCAACGAGCCTCCGCTCTTCACCCTCAACCCAAACACCGGTAAGTCTCGCTCCCGCCTCCGCCCCGGTCTTCCCCTCTGGCTCAGCGCTCTCACTCCCGCTCTCGCTCCCCCCCCCCCCCCCCCTCCGTGCTTTGTTCGGGCGGACGTTAAAGATCCTGCAGTGCTTTCGGAAAAAGCGAAGTGCGTTTTTTTCTCTCTCTCTTTCTCCTGGTGTCCTGGCCAACAATCCGACAGATTAAATCACCCTCACTGCTCTCCTCTGTCTATAACACAGCTCAATATCTCTGTCATAATAATAATCCTTGCATGTGACGTAGCGCCTTATCACGTCTTCTAGACGTCTCAAAGCGCTTCACAGAATATACTGTAAAATTAAGTGACTGTACATTTGTGGGAGGAATGCCAAACAAACGAATCAGGATGGATTCCACGAACTCTGAAATACTCTGAGCGTGTATCGTAAACTCAAACTCCATGTAATGATACCTTCCAAACCTCAGAGATTCCTCATCAAATGTTTGGCGGGCGACCGGCTTCAGGGCAATGAGAGGACCACCACCCACAACAACAACAGCAAAATCGTATGTGTACAGCGCCTTTCACGTCCAGAGGACGACCCAAGGCGCTGGATAGTCAGTGTTTCAGACCCCAGCTGGGATCGGGATCAGGATTGGGGAGGGTGGAGGGGACTGGAAGAGGGGTGACCGATGGCACGGTCAAAGAGGAGGGTCTTGAGGGCAGGAATTGAAGGAGGCCAGGGAGGGAGCGAGGGGGAGGGACTGCGGGATGGAATTCCAAAGGTTGGCAGCAGAGTGGCTGAAAGCTCGTCCACCGATGGTGGGGTGGGTAGGTCGGGGGACATGGAGCAAGCCAGAGCCCACTGAGCAGAGAGAGCGGGCTGGTTGGTAGGGGGCTAGAGGGTCACAGAGGTAGGGTGGGGAGAGTGCAACTAGCCACAGCCTATGTGTACACAGCGCCCACGTGGGTTGATTCAGCACCAGCTGGAGAACTGAGGTTCTCATGTGAGAGGCCGTGTCTCACGACCTTCATAAAGGAGATTTCCTGTCCCACACACCACCTTCCTGTGTTCATGGGTCCCATCCGGGCTAATCATTGTTTACAGTGAGCTGCGGAACTGAGTCACCCCCCCACCCCCCCAACACACACACTGTCACACAGACACACACACACAGTGTCACGCACACACTCACACACACGTTTCTCACACACAGACACACACACTGTGTCAACAACAACAATTTTGATGCATACAGTACCCTCCACGCCGGATGGCGTCTCAGAGCGTTTCACAGTATAGCGGATCCTGGGACCGAGCCAGGGGCAGGGGTAGAAAGGTGACCAAAGGAGCGGTAGAAGAGACACACACACACACACGCACCATGTTACATACACACACCATGTCACACACATACACATAATAAACCATGTCACATAAACATACACACTATGTCTCTCTCTCTCTCTCTCACACACACACACCAACAACAAAATTACACTTGTATGGTGCCTTTCACGTCAGGGGGACATCCCAAGGTGCTGGACAGTCACTGTTTCAGACCTGAGCGTGGGTCAGAGACAGGGAGGGTGGAGGGGGATGTAGAGTGACCGATGGGACCATCGAAGAGGAGGATCTTGAGGCGGGACATGAGGGAGGTCAGGGTGAGGGGCGAGGCGTAGGAACTGCGGGATAGAGTTACAGAGGGTGGGGGCAGAGTGGCTAAAGGCTCACTAGACGGGGGTCATGGGGTGTGGGCAGGCACTAGATGGAGGGCTTTGAATGTGATGTAATAATAATCCTTGCATTTGACATAGCGCTTTCATGCCTTCCAGATGTCTCAAAGCGCTTCACAGAATATACTGCAAAGTGAATTGACATGGAGAGGAAACACGCATACACTCACACACACACACACATACACACACACACACACACAGCGTATCCGTGTCACAGGCGCCCCCCCCCCCCCCCACCCACCTCCCCCCCCACCCCCACACACAATGCTCTCTCACAAACCTTACGGCCTTGGCTCTCATCAACCTATGTTTAATACTTTCCAGCATTAGGTCAGTAAGATGCTTTCCTCCAAGGGAGTGTTTGTGTACGTATTCCCTTCCAGACACGGGGGTTTCCATGTGTGTATGTCACTGGAGTCCTGTGGCTCAGTGGTTAGAGCGCTCACCTTACAAGAGTGAAACTCGTGTTCGAATCCTGGCGGGGTGAAACCTCGGGCAAGTTTCCCTACTCCGCACGCCCAATAATAATCCTTCAAAAAAAAAACTAGAATAAATTGGACATCTCAATCCACGACTGTTTGTGGGGGACGCTGCTGTGCGCAATTGGCTGCCGCGTTTCGCCCACTAAGATGCAGTCAATTCACTTTACAGTATATTCTGTGAAGCGCTTTGAGAACGTCTAGAAGGCATGAAAAGCGCTATATCAAATGCAAGGATTATTATTGTATTACTTATAACATGTGTGCCTGATTTAGAGACGCAGCAAGGTGACGGGTTTCTGTGTGTGTCAGACACCCGGCTGATCACGGTAATTGATTTCCGAACGCTCTCCCCGGGCAGGGCTGTTGTCGGTGGCTGGCGCTATGCCAGGGCGAGGCGATGGTGTGTGGTGTTTGGGGGTCTCGGCTCGGGATGGTGGGGGGCTGAGCTCCCTGTTGAACGCGGAGGTGAACGTCAGTGTGGTGTCAGGGCTGGTGTCGCCCCCGCACTTCCAGCAAACGCAATACTTCTTCACCGTGTCCGAGGAGGTGGGCATTGGCACCGTCATTGGCACAGTGTCTGCCCGCAATCCCCCAGGTAATGCCCCACCCCCCCGCACACACTACCCCCAACACCTCCCCACACACTCACACTCGCCCCCTCAACACCCCACACACACTACCCTCCACACACTCATACTACCCCCAACCTACTCCCCCCCCCCCCCCCCCCCCAGCCACCCCACTCACCACACACTCCGTCTCAACCCCCCACCCACACACACTACCTCCAACAACCCCCCTCCCCCACCACACAAACACATACACACACACACACACACGGAGGGAGGGAGGGAGGATGCTTGCATGCATGCATGAATGAATGCGTGCGTGCGTACGTACGTACGTATGTGCATGCGTGCGTGCGTGCATGAGTGCATACGTGCTTGAGTGAGTGAGTAAGTGTGAGCTGAACGTCTCTGCCCACCCCCACCCCACCCCGCAGGCCTGACCGAGGCTATCGGCTACTCTATCTCGGGGGGTGACCCTGGCGGTTACTTTGCGGTGGACGGTTCTGGGCGGCTGCGGACGGTGCTGTTGTTGGACCACGAGGAGACGGCGGGGGTGTCGCTGGTAGTACAGGCTCGGAGCGGCTCCCCGCCGGCCTACAGCACCGCCCACATCACCGTCAACATCGCCGACGTCAACGACAACTCTCCCGTCTTCCCGGTGCCGAGCGAGGCCATCCTGCTGGCCGAGGGCACCCCGGTGGGCACCATCATCTACACCCTGGCGGCCAGCGACCGGGATAGCGGCGCCAACGGGCAGCTGCGGTACGAGGCGGTGTCGGGCGCCGAGGGCACCTTCAGCGTGGAGCGCGGCACAGGCCACGTGCGGCTGATCAGCTCGCTGGAACACCGGCGCGTGGCCAGTTACCAGGTCACGGTGCTGGCCAGGGACTGCGGTGCGCCACCCCGCAGCGCCACCTTCACACTCCTGGCACATGTCAGGGACAGCACCGGCGACGCCCCCGCCTTCGACACGCTGACCTACCGGGTGGAGGTGCGCGAGGGCACGGCTCCCGGCACGCGCTTCTTGCGGGTGCGAGCCATGGGCAAGGAGCAGGCGGGCGAGGCGGGCGCCGAACACGCCCTGACCTACCACTTGCGCACCGACGGCGACTCGGCCGCTTTCGGCATCACCCCCGACACGGGCTGGCTGTACGTGCGGAGCGCGCTGGACCGCGAGCGCAAGGCGCTGTACCGGCTCACCGTGGAGGCCTCTGGTGGGCAGCGCGGCAGGACGGGCACCGCCGGCGTCACCGTGACGGTCACCGACGAGAACGACAACTCGCCTCGGCTCGGCGAGGAACGCTACTTCTTCAGCGTGCGGGAGAACCAGCCGCCCGGCACGCAGATCGGGCGAGTCCTGGCCACTGATCGGGACCACGGCAACAACGGCCGGTTAGCGTTTCACCTGGTGCCCAGCAATGTGCCACTCCGCATCCACCCACATACAGGTATACCAGCCGCCAGCCACCAGCACAGACACCGCGGGGGGACAGAGAGAGTGCAGAGAGGAAAGAGAGAGCAAGGAATGGGGTTAGAGTAGAGAGCTTCAGTTGGCGAGTGAACACCAACACAGACACAATGGAGAGAGAGAGAGAGAGAGAGAGAGAGAGCAGGGAATGAATGGGGTTAGAGTAGAGAGGTCCAGTGGGAGAATGAGGAGGTGAGTGATGATGTGTGATCTCCTGACAGGGGAGCTCAGCACCAAGGGGAGGTTTGACCGGGAGCAGCAGTCTGCCCACCAGGTGACGGTGGTGGTCCAAGATGGTGGCACCCCTCCTCGGAGTGCCAGCGGCACCGTGTACGTCACCATCCTGGACGAGAACGACAACCCACCTGTGTTTGCTCACACCATCGCTGGGCATGAGCTGGTGTTCCAGGTGAGAGATCCAGCCCCACCGCCCCCTCCCCACCCCGATCCAAAACCCTGACCCCCAACCCTCAGCCCCGATCTGAGGCCAAACTCCCAGCACCAACCCCCAACCTCAGACCCAAACCCCAGCCCCAACCTGAGGCCAAACCACCATCCCCCAGCCCCATTCTAAGCCCGAACCCCCAGCCCCAACTGACGACTTCAGCCCCAATTCCCAGCACAGCCCCAGGCCCAAACCCAGCTTCCAATTTATTTGCTGGATTGCTTTATTGGGGGTGATAATCCCTTCAAAATACATAAAAATAATAATAATTTGCTCATCCACAAATGTTTCGTGGGGATGCTGCTGTGCATGATTGGGCTGCCGCGTTTCAACCACAAACCATCCTGCCAATTCGCTTTATGGTATATGCTGTGAAGCACTTTGAGACGTCTCGAAGACGTGATAAGGCTGTGTATCAAACGCAAGGATTATTATTCTGTTTTATTATTCCTCTAAACTCTGGGATCACATTGGTTGCCCTGCTCGGCATCTCTCTTTCGCAGCTTTCGGAGTCCGTAAAATGCACAGAGCCCAGAGCTCCCTCCTGTAGTCGATCGGCGGATCGCTTTTGGGAGAGGAATAATACACCTCCCTCGAAACTATGGTCACTCATTCCACGACTGTTTGTGTTGACACCGCTGTATCGCTGAGTGAGAGGATTCCCTGCCCCCAGTGACTGGTCTGCTGATGAGCCAGGCTGGGATGCACCAGCGAGAGCTCAGGATATACTGAGGACCCTCCTGGCTCAGGAACCGGGGACTAGAGACCGTCACAGGGGTGGGGGGGCTCGATTCTGACATTCGGTGACCCGATATGTCACTTTGTGGCCAGTTCAGGCCTGAGTTGATACTGTTTAGCCTCCCATACCCCCCCCCCCCCCCCCGCCAACCCTCCCACCAGGGGAATATATATCAAAATAATAAGCCTTGCATTTGATGTAGCACCTTGACAGATTTCTTATGGATAAAGGGATTAAGGGATATGGGGATAAAATAGGTAGGTGAAGTTAGATTAGAAGATCAGTCATGATCTTATTGAATGGCGGGGCAGGCTCGAGGGGCCGAATGGCCTACTCCTGCCCCTTATTCTTATGTTCTTATGACGTCTTTGAGACCGCCACAGAATACACTGTAAAATGTAGTGACTGTGTATTTTGCGGGTGTAGCGCAGTAGCCAATTGCGTGCAACAGCGTCCCCGGAAACAGTCATAGATTGAGTGAGAACAGTTTTTTTTTAGGGATTAATACCCCTCGGAAAGTGATCCGCCAATTGATAACAACCGGGATCTGATTTACTGCAAGTTACTGTGCGCGGAGTAAGGAAAGTTGCTTGAGGTTTTGCCCTGACCTGCCGGGAATCGAACCCAGGTCCTCTCGCTTACGAGGCTCTGTAACCACTGAGCTGCGGAGACTCCACTAATAGGATACTCAGAAATTCGCCATTGGACACGCAACAGCCCCGAGTTTGAGCCATTGGATGGAAGGGGCCATTACCCTGAAGGAAGTAAATGCAAGGTGTTGTTGACGTCAGATAGATATGTTGTCTGTGTCTCTCTCTGATTGTGTTTCCCCGACAGGTTTCTGAAGGAAAACCCTCGGGGGTTGCGTTGGGCAACGTACAGGCAAAGGACCCAGATGAAGGAGAGAACGGGACTGTGGTGTACTCTCTGTCAGGTACCACTACCTCTCCCCCTCCCCCTGCTCCCCCTGCTCCCCCAATCTCCATCCCCCTGCTCCCCCAACCTCCCTCACCCTCCCCCTACTCCCCCAATCTTCGTCTCCCACCTATACTCTTCCCGCAGTACCCCCAACCACCTCAACAATCCCCCTCTTTTGCTTCCAACAATTTCCCCCAATCCCACTCCACCCCCCTCAGCTTCACCAATCCCCAGTCCACCACTGCCTGTGTGTGTGCTGTGCTTGCTGTGTGTGTATCTACTATGTGTGTGTATGTGTATGCTGAACTGTGTGTGGTGCATCTGTATACTATGTGTGGTGTATGTGTGTGTGTGCGCTGTGTGTATATGTATGTGTGCACAAGTAACCAATGGCTGTGTGCACAAGTAACCAATGGCTGTGTGTACAGTAACCTTTGGGGTGTGTGTACAGTAACCTTTGGGGTGTGTGTACAGGACCCTGGGCTGAGCGTTTCTCTGTGGATCCGCTGACGGGGGAGGTAAGGACAGTCACCACACTGCGCCAGTCAGAGCACAGTGAGTATCAGCTAATCCTCACCGCCAGCGATAGGGGACGTCCATCGCTCACCAGCTCCAGCACCCTGCGTATCCAGGTAACCTCACCCCCACTACCCCCTCTCACTCCCACACCATCCCATCCCGCATACCATCTACATAAACCCCTACACTCCGTCCTCTCCCCCTCACACACACACCACACTCACACACACACATCCTACACTCCCCCCCTCCCTACTTGCAAACACTGCAGATATCCTACACATACACCCCTACACTCCCTCCTCTCCCCTCACACACACACACACCACATTCATACACACTACACATACCCATACACTCCCCCCTCACTGCTAGATCCTTGCTATCAAATGCAAGGATTAGTATTGTACCCTACGCATACACGCCATACACCGACCTCCTACCCACACACACCCATGCGCACACACACTACGTACCCCTACCACCACACCCACGTACATACCCCCGGCACACACTCACCTCTCTCACACACTAACTACACCCCCTCCCACACATGCACACACAACACCATCACACACACTCTCTACCCCCACACCCCACACATACGTTTGCACACATACTGCCTACCCCTCATCCCCACGCACACCCTCACACACATCCCACCCCCACACACCCACTTCCCGCCGCCCCCCCCACTCATATCCTTTCAATGTGCACAATGCTATATAATTGCAGCTTGCGGCTGTATATGGGTGGGTGGTTGGTGTGTGAAGGTGAATGGGGAGCGGTTGCTGTGTGAAGGGGAGAGGTTGCTGTGTGAGGGGGAGCGGTTGTTGTGTGAGAGGTAGCGGTTGGTGTGTGAGGGGGAGCGGTTGGTGTGTGAGGGGGAGCGGTTGGTGTGTGAGGGGGAGCGGTTGGTGTGTGAGGGGGAGCGGTTGGTGTGTGAGGGGGAGCGGTTGCTGTGTGAGGGGGAGCGGTTGCTGTGTGAGGGTGACTGACCTATCTACCCCTCCCCCGCCTCGGTTACCAGGTGCTGAGTTCCTCCGCCGCCCCTTCTCCCCCGGTCAGCGCCGTGTTGTTTACGGTGATGGAGGGCACTGTGCCGGGCACTCTGATTGGGCGGGTGGGGCCGCGGGCTACAGTGCCAGGCGTGGAGGTCACGTACGCGGTGTTGGACGGCAAGGACGGTGACGGACTCTTCCTGGTGGAGCGAGCCAGCGGCGCCATCTTCCTAGGCCGGACCCTGGACTACGAGGAAGCCGCCGGCCACCGCCTCCAGCTGGAGGAGACCGAGCTGGGCCCCGGCCTGGCCAACACGCGGGTCATCGTGGTGGAGGTCCGGGTGCTGGACAGGAACGAGCACCCCCCCCGCTTCCCCGCCGCCCTCCTGACCGTGGCCGTCACCGAAAACTGCGCCACGGGCTCCTCCCTCTACACCTTCCAGGCCAGCGACCGGGACGGGCCGGGCCCCAACAGCGAGGTGCGCTACTCTGTCCTGCGGCAATCACCGGCCGGAGACTACTTCCGGTTGGGGCCGGCCTCCGGCGTGCTGAGCTGCTGGGCTCCCCTGGACCGCGAGGTCACACCGGGCTTCCTGCTGGTGATCGAGGCCACTGACCAGGCCCTGAATGCCAGCCAGCGCCTGGCCTCCACCGTCACCGCCAGGGTCTTTGTGACGGACCAGAACGATAACCCTCCGGCGTTCGGCTCGCCCAGCCTGGTGCTCACGGTGATGGAGGACCAGCCGTTGCGCTTTGCCCTGCACCGTCTGGCGGCCACCGACCCCGATGCCGGCCAGAACGGCCGTCTCCGATACCGGCTTAGCCACGGCAACACCCAGCAAACATTCCAACTGGAGTCTGACACAGGCAGGTCACGGGGAGTGGGGGAGTGCGGGTTGGGAGAGGGAGGGGAGGGGAGGGGGTGGGGTGGGTAGGAGAGGGAATGGGAGGGAGGAAGGAGGCGGTGGGGCAAGTCACTGCGTGGAGAAAGGGGGCAAGTCCTGTGGAGCTCCTGTGGCTCAGTGGTTAGAGCACTTGTCTTGCATGCTGGGGAGACCTGTGTTCGAATCCAGGCAGGTCAGGGCCAAACCTTGGGCAAGTTTCCTTACTCCACACAAACGCCTAATAATAATCCCTCCAAAAAACACACAATAATAAAATTGGTCATTTCAATCCTCGACTGTGTGTGGGGGACACTGCTGTGCGCAATTGGCTGCCGCGATTCGCCCACAAATATATACAGTCACTTCACTTTGCAATATCTTCTGTGAAGCGCTTTGGGACGTCGATAAGATGTGAAAAGTGCTACATCAAATGCAAGGATTATTATTATTAGTAGTATTATTATTATAAGTCACTGTGAAGGTGGGGAGGGTAAATGCGAAGGAAGGAAGAACGAGGAGGGGGCAGTGTAAGCCCATAACAATCACAATACTGTCATAATAATCCTGGCTCCATTTGATATAGCACTGTTCTCGTCTTATAGACGTCTCAAAGCGCTTCACAGAATATACTGTAAATATATTCTACTGATGGTAGAATCTTGAAGTGAGGAAAGAAACAGAGAGACCTGCGGCTTTCATATAAATAAATATTTGAAGCTGACAGGACAGGTAGCTAAAGCTGTTGAAAAAAAGCATGCAGAATACTAGGCTTTATAAACAGGGGCGCAGAATACAAAAGTCAGGAAGTTATGATGAAGCTTTATATAAAATACTGTTTAGGCCTCAGCTGGAGACTTGAGTTCAGTTCTGGGCACCACACTTTAATAATAATAGCAATCCTTGCATTTGATGCAGCGCATTTCACGTCTCCTAGACGTCTCAAAGCGCTTCACAAAATAAACTGTGAAGTGAATCGACCGTATATTTGTGGGCAAAACGCGGCAGCCAACTGTGCACAGCAGCGTCCCACAAACAGTCATGGATTGAAATGACCAATTTTTAAAACAGATTTGAGGGATTATCATTAGACACGTGGAGTAAGGAAACTTGCCCAAGGTTTAGCCCTGACCTGCCTGGATTCGAACACAGGTTCTCACGCTTGTCAGGCGAGCGCTCTAACCACTGAGCTACAGGACTCTATATAAATGACAGTGGAAATGAGCTGAGTAAAGTATTACAAAACAAAAACAGAAGTCGCTGGGAACATTTAGCAGGTCAGGCAGCATTTATGGAGAAACGAAAGTAAATCATTAGGAAGGATGTCAAGGTATTGGAGAGGGCGCAGAGGAGATTTCCCAGGATGGTGCCAGGAATGAGGGACTTCAGTTATCAGGAGAGGCTGGAGAAGCTAGGATTATTCTCCTTGGAGCAGGGAAGGTTAAGAGGAGACGTAATAGAAGTTTTCAAAATGATCAGGGATTTCGATAGGGTGAACAAGGAGAAACTATTTCCACTGGTGGGCGAGTGGGTGTGTAACCCGAGGACACAGATTTAAAATAGTTGTTAAAAGAAACAGAGGGGAGGTGAGGGAGAAATGCTTTCACGCAGCGAGTTGTCTGTCTGACAGTCTGTCTCCCCGTCTCTCAGGGTTGCTGTCGCTAGTGAAGCGCCTGGACCGTGAGTCACAGCCGGAGTATAACCTGACCGTGTTGGTCAGTGACCAGGGTTCTCCCCCCCGCTCCGCCTCTCAGCTGCTTCGAGTCCAGGTCCTCGATGTCAACGACGAGACCCCCACCTTCTCCCAGAGTGTGTACACGGCCCGTGTGCTCGAGAACCAGCCCGCGGGGGGCTCCGTACTCCGTCTGCTCGCTACCGACCGTGACCAGGGTGCGTCCATCTGTCTTGTCAGTCACCCACCCGCACCTCCCCTTCCTCACCACCCCCCTCTCACCCCCGGGTTTCTCCCCCTCCATGTGACTTTGAAACGCTGTGTGTGTGTGTGTGTGTGTGTGTGTGCCCCCCTGCCTGCGTTTCTGTCTGGGAGTGTGTTTGCTGTTGCCATGCGTTGGGGCTGTTGGCGTTGCCGTGCGCTGGGGCTGTTGGTGTTGACGTTGCGCGGGAGGTGATGACTGACCAGCCCTGTGTTTGCCGCCAGGTTCTAACGCGGAGCTGAGGTACGGGGCAGTGACCAGCGACGCCTTCAACGTTGACCCCATCAGCGGCGACATCCACATCCGCCAGGCGCTGGACAGGGAGCAGCAAGAGGAACACATCTTCACCGGTACCTGGTCTACTGACTGTCTGTGGTGTAGTAACTGTGTGTGGTGAGGTGTAGTGACTGTTTGCAGTATGGTGTAATGACTGTATATGGTGAGGTGTAGTGACTGTGTGTGGTGAGGTCCAGTGACTGTGTGTGGTGAGGTGTAGTGACTGTTTGTGGTGTAGTAACTGTGTGTGGTGAGGTGTAGTGACTGTTTGTGGTGTAGTAACTGTGTGTGGTGAGGTGTAGTGACTGTTTGCGGTGAGGTGTAGTGACTTTTCGTGGTGAGGTGTAGTGACTGTTTGCGGTGAGGTGTAGTGACTTTTCGTGGTGAGGTGTAGTGACTGTTTGCGGTGAGGTGTAGTGACTTTTCGTGGTGAGGTGTAGTGACTGTTTGCGGTGAGGTGTAGTGACTGCTTGCGGTGTGCAGTGTATGTGCAGGATGGAGGGGAGCCTCCGCGGTTGGCCACGGCCAGTGTCCGCGTGACGGTGATGGACGAGAACGACAACGCTCCCAGATTCCTGCCGGATCGGCTCAGCCTCCAGCTGCCCGAGAACCAGGCCCCGCTCCGGCTCCACAACAGCCCCGCCATCGACCCCGACACCGGCCCTAATGCCAGGCTCCACTACACCATCACTGGTAAACTCCTCACTAAACACACGCACAACATACACACAACATACACATACACACACATACACACACACACACATATATACACAACACGCACACACAACACACACACACCACATATACACAACACAAACCACATATACACACACATAACACTCACAAACATACACACACCACCTATACACCCCCCACAACACACATACCCCCACACACGCAACATTCTCACACATACACACCCCAAGCACAACATATACATACAGATCACACACATATACACACACAACACATACACACACAACACACACACTCAAACATACACACACCCACACACACAACACACTTACCCGCACACACAATACACACGCGCTGGGTTAGAGTAGAGACCTCTAGTGCGGGAGCGAGCATCAGCACAGACACGATGAGTGGGCGGAATGGGGGGGGGTGAGGGGGGAGGGGGGAGGCTGGGAATGGGGGTTAGAGTAGAAAGCTCCAGTGTGACACTCCCTTGTATTTGGCAGAGGGGGACCCTGGTGGGGACTTCACCATTGACTCGCTGACGGGGGAGTTGTCTACTCGCCGGGGGCTGGACCGGGAGCTCACCCCCTCGTACTCGCTGACCGTCCTGGCCACGGACGGAGGGAGCCCCGCCCGCTCGGGGAAGCTCTCGGTCAGCGTCCGGGTGCTGGACGTCAACGACAACCCGCCTGCGTTTGGCGAGGAGGCGTACACGGTGGAGGTGCCGGAGGACGCGGCCGTGGGAACTCCGGTCCTGGCGCTCACCGCCACCGACCCCGACCAGGGCTCCAACGGGCTGGTCAGGTACCTGCTGACCAACGGGTCGCTGGGGATGTTCCTGGTGGACGATGGCGGAACGGTCACCACGGCGGCGCCGCTGGACCGCGAGACCCGAGCCTCGTACCGTTTCCTGGTGCAGGCGGTGGATCGCTCGGCGTCCGGCCCGCTCACCACCACCGCCCGCGTGACCGTCAACGTGGGCGACGTGAACGACCACGCCCCGTCCTTCCTGACCGACCCCCTCCTGCTCACCGTGTCCCGGCGAACGCCGGCCAACCAGCCGCTGGTCACCATGAGGGCCGAGGACGGGGACACCGGCCCCAACGCCTCCATCTTCTACCGCTTCTCGCGCCCCCTCCCCGGCTTCAGCATCAACTCCTTCACCGGCGAGGTGCGGCACCTCGGCTCGCTGGCCGCCCTCAGCCGGGCCCAGCGGACGCTGCTGGTGGTGGCCACGGACCAGGGCTCGGCTCCGCGCTCGGCCACCGGCGTGGTCATCATCCGCCTCCAGGAGGAGACCGACCGCGGCATCAGCTTCAGCCGCAGCCCAGACGTCATGATCCCTGAGAACCCAGCGGCTGGTAGGTGCCTGTACCCCACTGTCTTCAACACCCCCGCTGGCCCCCACACTGTCCGTCCGTCCCCACACCGCGCCCCCCCACCCCCCCCCCCCCTACCCTACACCGCCCCGACACTATCTTTTGACCTCTGCCCTGTCCCTGCACACCGTCTGACCCCCCCCCCGACACTGACTGTACCCTCGTATTGTCTGTTCTACCAACATTGTTCCCTCCACTGTCCCTCTACCCACACCATCCCCCACACTGTCCCCCTACATTCTCTGCCCCCACCCCGCCACCACCCTGTTCTCCAACGGTTTTCACTCCTTGATGTACATGCAAATGTTATTGACATGTTTGAACGAAGTGACCTCTGCTTCTCTTCTAACCCTGTCAGTCTGTGCCCCTATTTTGAAGGTGACTTAACCAAGTCGGAGTCACACACAAATGGATATTGTCACAGACACTGTCCCTCCCCCACTTCACTGTGCATCCGTCCACATTCCCAGGTCAGAGTTAGAGACACAGTAAAGCTCCCCCAACACTGTGCATTCATCCGCATTCGCAGGCCAGGGTTAGACACAGTAAAGCTCCCTCTACACTGTGCGTCCACATTCCAAGGACAGGGTTACAGCCATAGCTATATGTGGGACGTCGCTGTGGGCATACTGGCTGTTGCATTCGTCTACGAAACACACACAGTCACGACATTTTACAGTGAATCCCGTGAGGCTCTGTAGATGTGTGTGAGATGTTTTGCCCATAAATATATAGTCCACGACACTTACCGTCCATCTCGTGAAGTGCTTTGAAGACGTGAGAAGGGGCTATGTCAAATGTGTGGATTATTGTGACTGTGAGTGGCGAGGATTGTGATGTGAGCTCAGTACCCCTGGCTGATGTGTGTGTGCGTGTGACTGTCTGCAGGGACCGTGGTGGGCAAGGTCAGGGCGCAGTATCCAGACGGCTCCACCAGGGGCATCCTCTACAGTATCTTCAGTGGCAATGAAGACAATGTCTTCAGCATCCGACCCAACACAGGTACACACTGGGGCAATCAGGGGCTGTGAGTGGTGGGGTGGAGGGTGTGTGCAGGGTGGGGTGTTAATATGTGAAGCCCTGTAGCTCAGTCATTAGTGTGCTCGCCTTGCAAGTGAGAGGACCTGGGTTCGATTCTCGGTCCAGGCCAAACTTTGGGCAAGCTTCCTTACTTCACACACGCCTCTGTTTACTTATAGCAGTAAGTCTGAACATGGTTGTTAGTCGATTGAGGGATTGCTTTTCCTTGGTAATAATCCATTCAAAATAAGAATAATAATAATAATAATAAGTCAATCCATGACTGTTTGTGGGATGCTGCTGTGCGCAATTGGTTGCCTTGTTTTGCCAACAAAATATACAGTCAATTCACCTTACTCTGTATATTCTGTGAAGCTCTTTGAGACGTTCTTGAAGGCACGATAAGGCGCTACCTCAAATGCAACGATTATTATTACAGAAGAGGAGTCAAAGGGGATTGTGTCTGCGTATCACATTATAATGGGGGATTGAAAACATAAAGCTGTTAAATTGATTACTTTACTAATACTTTAATTAACGACAACAACAACATCATCGAAATTACATTGGTACGGGACATCACTTGGTGCATTTTCTCACCTGTAATCTCGTCATTCTACCTGTGTCATACACAAACTCTCTCTCTCGTGCCCTCTCTCTTTCTCTCTCTCTCTCACACTCTCACTCACTTTCTCTGTGTGTGTGTGTGTGTGTCTCTAGGTGAGATCTGGGTGCGGGAAGGCTCCGGGCTGGACTACGAGCGGAGGTCGAGGCTGCGGCTGGTGGTGAAGGCAGAAACTTCGCTTTCCTTCAGCTACACTAACATCAGCCTGAGCCTCCAGGATGTCAATGACAACCCACCCCGCTTCCAGCTCCAGCATTACACAGTCTTCATCTGGGAGGCTCAGCGCTACAGCTCTCCCATCACACAGGTCAGGGTGGGGGAGAGGGAGGGAGGGTTGGTTTTGGTCGGTTGGTTGGTTGGCATGAGGGTTGCAGTGGATTGGCCTGGTGGTTGTGGGTTGGGGTGAGGGTTGGAGGGTGAGGGTTGATAGTTGATAGGGTTGGGGTGAGAATTTGGGTTGGAGAGTTAGAGTGGGGATGGGTACTTTGGGTGGCTATTAGAGTGAGGGTTCGGGTGGGGATTTGGGGTGATGGTTGGAGATGAGGGTTGGCGTGAGGGTGATGGGTGCGAAGGTGAGTGTGTGAGGGTTGGATGTGTATGTGTGTGAGACTTGGAGTAGGGGTGAGGTGGGCCTCAGGGTTGGAGTGATGGGTGGGGTGGGGGCTGGGGTGTTGGGTTAAGAGTTTCTGTGTGTGGGTGGGTGAGGGTTAGGGTGGAGATGAGGAGCTTGTGGTGTGTCTGTGTGGGTGTACGGGTGACGCTATGGGTGAGTTGGGTGCGGGGTGGGTGGAGGGGCCTGCGTATTACAGGTTTAACCCCGCCCTGTGCACTGGGCAGGTGTTGGCTTACGACAAGGATCAGGGAGCGAATGGGCAGGTGACATACGCCATCGCTGGCTCCACCCAGAGCGGCCTCTTCACCATCAACCCGCAGAGTGGGACCATCAGCACCTCGGCCATCATGGACAGGGAGATCTGGGCACAGGCAGTGTGAGTGTCCTACCCCAGCCACACACCTTGCATCCATCCCCACCTTCGCCTGCAACCTCACCCCCTCACCCTCGCCTCCAACCTCACCCACCGTCACTTCTAACCCTACCCTCGCCTCCAACCTCATGCACCCTCATCTCACACACAATATTACATCTAGGCTTGACTATGACAATTCCCTGCTTGCTTTCTTTCCGAAACCTTCCCTCCGCGAGCTGCAGATCATTCAGAACTCCGCAGCTCATTTCCTCCACTGCTCCACGCTCCATAATCCTATCACACCCACCTTCAACCAGCTCAAGTGACTCACCAGAGGAAAGAGTTCAAAATGCTCGTCCTAACCTTCAAGGCCCTTACAGTCCAGCGACTTGGGACATCCTCCCGACAAAAGGCTCAGTGTAAATGTCATTTTGTTTTGTTAAAAATGTTGATACCGCAAAGCAGCACGCCAAACACTGATGGCTATATCCCCCACCACCCACCCCAACCCACCCTCTCCCACCCGCACTGCAGGTTGAAGCTGACGGCTACAGATCGAGGTTCCCCTCGGATGGTGGGTACAGCCACGCTGACTGTGGTCATTCTCGATCTCAATGATAACAGCCCCACCATACCCCTCCCCCGAGAGGTCCACGTGCCTGAGGGTAAGTGACTGCTTCAATCCTCCCTCCATACGCCCCCTCAGCACTCTTTCTGTCCCACACTTCATCCCTCCCCATTCCCTCCCGCCCCATTCAATCTCTCCACACTCCCTCCCTGCAAAATCTGTTCACTTCACACTCGCTTCGCACTCAATTACTTAAATGTTTCTGACAGATGACTGTAAGTGATTGGGGAGGTGGGTGGTGGGGGTGAGGGGGTGCGGGTGGCTGAGGTGTGGTGAATGTGCAGTAGCTGAGATGTAGTGACTGTGATTGGCTGAGGTGGAGTGACTGTGCAGGTGGCTGAGGTGTAGTGACTGTGAGTGGCTGAGATGTAGTGACTGTGGCTGAGGTGGAATGAATGTGCAGTAACTGTGTAGCTGATCACAGACCTGCAGGTGGGGACGGAGATCACACGTGTGACGGGGAATGATGTGGACTCAGGGCCAGAACTGTCCTACGAGCTACTGGGTGATGCCGAGGCCTTCAGCGTGGAGAGGTACAGGGGAGGCATCTCCCTCCGCCGGCCCCTAGACTTTGAGCACCGCAGCACCTATCTCCTCACCATCCGCTCGTCTGATTCCCTGCACAGCAGCCAAGCCAACCTGACCATCTTGGTGCAGGACATCAACGATAACCCACCCTCCTTCGTCAGGGACCTGTACCAGGTCAGACCTCCCACCACCATCCCCTTCCTCACACACCAGATCCTGCAGCTCCAACATCAAGGGATCCAGTGGGGGAGCGAGAACCAGCCCAGGCACAATGGAGAGAGAGAGAGAGAGAGCAGGGAATGGGGTTAGAGTAGAGAGCTTCAGTGGGGGAGTGAGCACCAACACAGACACAATGGAGAGATACAGAGGGAGAGAGAGAGAGAGATCAAGGAATGGGGTTAGAGTAGAGATATCCAGTGGGAGACCGAATATCCAGTGTGTATATACAGTGCATATGGCATGGTTTGCGAGTTACCCTCGGCACCTTGGGACGTCCTCCCGACGTGAAAGGCGCTCAATCAATGTAATTTTATTGTTGTTTGTTGTATGTTTACTGACTCTCGCCCGGTGTGTGTTGGTATTAAATCTCTCACTCTGTGCCCAGGTGATGCTACCGGAGAACACCGTATCTGGTACGGTCGTCGTCACCGTCACTGCCACAGACAGAGATTCCGGCAACAACGGCAAGATTATTTACCGGCTGATGGCAGCCGGTGCTGAAGGCTTCGCCATTGATCCCCATAATGGTGAGAAACCAATGAACATTGTCCAATATATCTGTGTGTGCATGTCTCTCTCTGTCTAGTCTCCATCCATGTTTTACTGTCTGTGTCTCTATTCATCTGTCTGTCTGTCTGAATGTATTGTGTGTGTTAATGTGCTGTGTTAAGGTCTGTGTGTATATGTTAACGTGTGTGTGTATATGTTTACAAGCTTTGGATATGTTCTACCCTCCTACCCTCCACCCTTCCTGTCTTCCACCCAACAACAACAACAACAACAAAACTTACATTTATATAGCGCCTTTCACGTCGAGAGGACATCCCAAGGCGCTGTACAGTCAGGTAGGACAAGAGCAGGGTGGGAAGGATCAGGGCAGGATGAAGAATAGTAGGAAAAGTAACTGTATATTAGTGGGCGAAACGTGGCAGCCAAATTGCGCACAGCAGTGTCCCACAATCAGTCACGGAAGTGGGACTAGGGGCAAAAGGGGGTAAAGAAACAAAAGGGGAGGGGTCGAGGCAGGGGGAAGAAAGGCAGGAAAGTCGACTGTATGCTTGTGGGCGAAACGCGGCAGCCAAATTGCGCACAGCAGTGTCCCCACAAACAATCGCGAAAATGGGGCCAGGGGAGAAAGGGGGAAAAGAGGGTAAGGGGGGGAGAGGGAGGGAAAGGTGGGATGGGTTAGGGTTAGGGAGGAAGAGGGGGAGAAAGGGGGGTAAGGAAGAGAGGGAGGGAAAGATGGGTGGGGGCAAGATCAGGAAGAGGGAAGAGGGAGGGAAGGGGAAAAGGGAGGAGAGAAAGTGGGGAAAGGGAGTGATTCCAATCACTCCTGATTCCAATCCTCCTGATTCCAATCCTTATCTTAGATCCAAATCACTTACTGTCCCTACGCCTTGGGAAGTCCATCCAACGGGAAAGGAGTTATGTAACTGTGATTTGTTGTGTGTTGTGCTGTGTGTTTTAACGCAATGTTAATACCAAGCTACTGAAGGAGGTACATTGCAAAGCTGAACAAGTTAGCTTACAGGAGGAATTGAACAAATGGGTGACAGATGAAATTCAATATGGAAAATTGTAAAATACTTATTGTAATAATAATAATACTCTTTGCATTTGATATAGCCCTTTTCACATCTTCTAGACATCTCAAAGGGCTTCACAGAATATACTGTAAAGTGAATTGACTGTAACTTGTCTGGGGCGAAACGCGACAGCCAACTGCGCACAGCGGCGTCCTATACTTCACTTGGGGGACAAAAAAATCCTGGAAGGGACTATCATTTGAACGGAAGGGAAATAGTATTTATGGAAAATAAAAAGAACCTTGGGTTCCTGATTGACAATAAATTGAAGCTCTCACAACAACACACTGTGGCAGTGAGTAAAGCAAACCAGATGTTGGGAGACATCAAACGATCAATAGTGAGCCAAAATAACCTCACAGGGAGGTTAACTAGTGCTGCGGAGAAGGGTTTAAACTAATTTGGATGGGGGAAGGGAATCAGGATGTAGCATCAGAGATGAGAAACAAGTTACGTAGAGCTATGGGAGAGACAAATAGCCATGTAATAGGGAGCAATCCAGAAAAATGAGGACTTAGATGGGAAGAAAAATGCCTTGCAGACTCGATCGGTCTTGGGAGCGCATGTTTTTAAATGCACGGAGTGTGATAAATAAGCCTGGTGAGCTGCAGGCTCAAGTTACCACATGGGGTTATGATGTAGTGTCAATAACGGAAACCGGGCTCTAACAAGGGCAGGAATAGGAGTTGAATATTCCTGGCTACAGTGTATTCAGGAAGGGAAATAAAAAAAAGGAGGTGGGTGGGGTGGGGGGGTGGCGATATTGATCAAACATTGTGTTACAGCCCAGGAAAGTGACGATGTGCTAGAGCAATGGTTCCCAACCTCGGGTCCCGACCCAAATCAGGATCGCAGGCGTTCTCAGTTGGGTCGCGAAGGGTCATCAGACAAAAATGTGGGTGCTGTTTTTAACGCTGAAAAGTGCCCGAGGCGACACCGCCGACCAATTTGTCTGAAAGGCCATACTTATGAGTCCACGAAAGAGATGGAGATATCGTCTTGGCTGAGCTTTGCTTGAGTCACGATGTCGCCCTCTAAGGGTGGGAGGACCTGTTGGTGGCCAATTTAGGGTCGCAGCAAAAAAAGGTTGGGAACCACTGTGCCAGTGCAGGAAAGGAGCTGTTACTCTGTTAGGTGTATACCATAGACCACCAAGTAGTTCGAAGGAGATAGATACTCAAATCTGCAAGCAGATTTCCAAACAATAGAGTAGTGATAATGGGGGACTTCATTATCCTAACACAGACTGGAAAAATAACAGTGTAAAGGGCAAGGAGGGGGGAAGGATTCCTATAAATTGTGCAGGATCAATTTCTGGATCAGTATGTTTCCAGCCCAACGAGGAAGGAAACAGAGCTGGATCTAGTTCAGGGGAATGCAGTGGATGCAGGTGGGTCAGGTTTCAGTTGGAGAGTATCTGGACAGTGGTGATCACAACATCATTAGGTTTCAAGTAACTTACGAAAGGGACATGGAACAATCAAAGGTGAAGATACTCAACTGGAAGTGGGCTAACATCAGGAGTGAAAAAGGGACCTAGCCATAGTAGTCCGGAAAGAAAGATTAGTGTGGAGTAAATAAACTTTCCCAACATAGAACCCAGGTTTCTGAAGGATGTCAAGGCATTGGAAAGTCTCCAAACTAACAGGATGGTACCAGGAGAGGCTAGAGAAGCGAGGATTATTCTTCTTGGAGCAGAGAAGGTTAAGAGGAGACATAACAGAAGTTTCCAAATTATGAGGGGATTCAATGGGGTGAACAAGGAGAAACTATTTTCACTGGTAGGTGGGTTGGTAACCCGGGGACAACAAGTTAAAATAGTTGTTAAAAGATAGAATACAGTTGAGAAACTTTCACGCAATGAGTTGTTGGGATCTGGAATGCATTGCCTGAAAGGGTGATGGATGCCGATTCGATAACAACTTTTAAGAGAGAAGTTACTGGGGGGGGACAGGTTTGCAGGGATATGGGGAGAGAGCTGGGGAGTGGGATTGATTTGGACAACTCTTTTCCTAGAGCTGGCACAGACTCGATGGGCCGAATAGTCCTCCTTCTGTGCTGTATAATGCTATGAAATAGTGGGGAAATCCTGCCGGTGAATAAATAATTGGTGAAACCCATACTTAAAAGTACTGTGTACAGATTTAGTCGCCACAGCACAAAAAGGAAATTTAGAAATCAAGAGGATACAGAGGAGGGAAGCCAGAATTGAGGGAATGGAGGGAGCGAACTATTGAGGAGCAACAAAGTATATTTGGCTGGAAAAGAAAAGATTGAGAGGTGACACGATTGTCAATTAAGATTCTAAAGGGACCTAGACAATATAGATCCTAATAATAATAAATAATAATCCTTGCATTTGATATAGCGCTTTTCACATCTTATGGACGTCTCAATGCGCTTCACAGAATATACTGTAAAGTGAATTGACTGTATATATTTGTGGGCGAAACATAGCAGCCATTGGCGCACAGCACTGTCCCGCAAACAGTCGTGGATTTAAAATTTTTATTATAGTTTTTTTTTGGAGGGATTATTATGAGGCATGTGGAGTAAGGAAACGTGCCCAAGGTTTCGCCCCGACCTGCCTGGATTCGAACACAAGTCTCACGCTTGTAAGGCGAGCACTCTAACCACTGAGCTACAGGAGCTCCACATCATTACAGGCTGTTTCAACTTGTCCAGAATAATAAAGACAAAGAATGGACACGACCTGCGATTGAAGGGGGGGAAATTCAGAAGAAATGTACACAAACACTATTCCAGTGAGAGAATAGTGAACCTGAACAGGCTCCCTAGGGAAACAGCTGAAGCAGAAAATGTTGATTCCTTCAAACACAAGATTGGATAGTTTTCCTTTAGGAAATAACACGATGGGAGATATATATAGAACATAGATACTGTGGGACACATATACAATCGCCTGCCAGGAATTGAACTAGGAAAACCTTGGTCTTTATTTTTCGCTTAACGTTTCTTCCGTTCACGTTTGTGTGTTAATGTGCTGAGTGTCTGTGTTAACGTGTTATTTGTATGTGTGTATGTTAATGTGCTGTGTGTACGTGTTATCGTATTATTTGTATTTGTATATCTTAATGTGCTGTATATATGAGTGAACGTGTTATATTTGTATGTTTGCATATGTGTTAATGTGCTGTGTATGTATTATTAACGTATTATTTGTATGTGTGTACATGTTAATATGCTGTGTATGTGTGTTAACATGCTGTTTGGATATGTGTGTACATGCTAAGGAGCTGTGTGTACATGCTAATAATAATCCTTGCATTTGATATGGCGCTTTTCACATCTTATTCACGTCTCAAAGCGCTTCACAGAATATACTGTAAAGTGAATTGACTGCATATTTGTGGGCGAAACGCGGCAGCCAATTGCGCACAGAAGTGTTCCACAAACAGTCAGGTAGTGGGATGACCAATTTTATTATTGTGTGTTTTTTTCGGACGGATTATTATTAGGCATGTGGAGTAAGGAAACTTGCCCAAGGTTTCGCCCTGACCTGCCTGAATTCGAACACAGGTCTCACACTTGTAAGGCGAGCGCTCTAACCACTGAGCTCCACAACATGCTATGTGTACACGTTAATGTGCTGTGTGTATGTGTTGATGTGGTATGTGTGTCTCTGGCAGGGACACTGTTCACAGAGGGGAGCCTGGTGTTTGCTGGCGGTCCTGTTGTGCGGGAGGTGGTAATCGAGGCCTGCGACGGTGGCTCTCCAGCTCTCTCGGCCTTCAGCATGGTCCAGATCCAGGTCACAGACGTGAATGACCACGCACCAGAGTTCAGCCAGGCTGCCTACACGGCCAGCGTGAGGGAGGACCTGCTGCCCGGCACCACGGTGCTCAGCCTGGAGGCCACGGACAGCGACCTCTCGCCAGAGAACGCTGGGCTGGACTACGCCATCGTCGGTGGCAACACCGGCAACGCCTTCCAGCTGGCCAGCGCCGTGCGGCTGGGGGCGTCCGGCCGGCCGGTGGCGGTGGCCCGGCTGGTGCTGACCGAGAGGCTAGACTTCGAGACCGTCCGCTCCTACAACCTGACGGTGTCGGCCACGGACCGGGGGGTGCCCCCTCGACGGGCGGCCGTGTCCGCCCTCCTGACCGTGCTGGACGCCGACGACAACTCGCCCGTGTTCGAGCGGAGCCGGTACCGGGCGGCGCTGAGCGAGGCGGCCGCGGTGGGCAGCGAGGTGGCCAGGCCGTGGGCGCGGGACGCCGACGGCGACGGCGGAGGGGGGCTGCGTTACGCCATCACCTCGGGGGACCGGGAGGGGCTGTTCGTGGTGGTGCCGGCCAGCGGGGCGGTCAGTCTGGCCCAGCGGCTGGACCGCGAGTGGGGGGCCAGCCACACGCTGATCCTGGAGGCCAGCGACACCGGGGGTCACACGGCTCTGGTACCGCTGACCGTGGAGGTGGGAGACGTCAACGACAACCGGCCTTTCTTCCCCCTGACCAGCCTGACCGTCACTGTGCCCGAGAACCAGCCGCCCCACACCCTGGTCACCCGGCTCCGGGCACTGGACATGGACGCCGGGCTGTATGGTCAGCTGCACTACTGGCTGGGGCCTGACTCAAATCCAGGCCCAGGCTTCGGCTTCAACATAGGCCTTGACTCTAATTCCAACCCCGGCCCCTTCTACCTGAACGGCAGCTCGGGAGAGCTCCGTACCCTCCGGCCGCTGGACTATGAGAGGCTCGGGGCTTACCGCCTGCTGGCCTGGGCCCGGGATCCCGGTAACGCCTCAGCCTCGGTCACGGTGACGGTTCTGGTGTCCGGTGAGGACGAATACCAGCCCGTGTTCAGCCAACGGGATTACAGCTTCACGGTACCGGCCGGGGCCCGGCGAGGGCAAGCCATCGGTCAGGTCCGAGCCAGCGACGAGGACGGTGGTGCGGACGGGCAGCTGGTGTACTCGCTGGCCGAGGCCTCGCCGTATTTCCGCCTGGACCAGGCCACGGGGGAGCTGTTGCTGCGGGCTGACAGCGGCCTGAAGCCTCGGGGTGGGAAAGGAGAGGAACTAGAGGCCGAGGCTGAACCTCCGGAGCAGGCCCGGAGTCTCAGGTTGACGATCCAGGCCCGCGGGCCTCTCCCCGGCTCCCGCTCGGCTGAGGCCATGGCCACTGTGGACGTGACCCTGACCACCTTCGGCCTGGAGCCTGAGGCCAGGCCGGGGGGGGCCGGGCGGCTGCTGTTGGTGGCGGCCTTGGCGGCTTCCCTCGGCGGTGGCGGGATCCTGGCCGCCCTGGGGTTAGCGCTGGTGGTGCTGAGGGCTCGGCGGCGGCGGCGACGACAGCGGGGACGGGGAGGACAGGGACCGGCCCCTGGGGAGAAGCGAGCGGGCGAGGCCCTGGATGAGGGGACGCTGAGGAAGGTAGGCCCTAAACCCTCACCCTCCTCCGGTTGCTCACCGCCGCCCCCGCCCCCACCGCCCGACCGGCTGTACCACCAGGCCCTGCCCGGTTACCCGGAGGCGCCGCCGCTGCCCGTCACCGCCTACATACGCGGTGGCGGCTCCATCGACCCCTCGCACTCCAGCGGCCGGGGCTCGGCGGACGCGGCAGCCGAGGAAGACGACGACGAGATCCGGATGATCAACGAGCACCCGCGGGCGGCCAGCGCTTCTTCGGCCAACTCGGCGCACGGTCACCCGGGGACCCGAGGACCCGATTCGGGCATCCAGCAGGACGCCGACCGCCTGTCCGACACCTCGACCGAAGCCGGCGGCGAGTGGTGCCGGCACCGCAAGGCCCTGGTCCCGGGGCTAGGCCTGGGCCTCGGGTTGGGTCCATTGCCGCTGTCGGGTTACAGGGAGGCCGGCCCAGTCCGAGCCGCCGGGGATCCCGGCTTCACGCTGGACGGTAGGCCTGAAGCCGCGGGCTCGCTGACCGCCATCGTGGCCAGCGACGAGGAGCTGAGGGGCAGCTACAGCTGGGATTACCTGCTGGACTGGAGCCCCCGCTTCCAGCCGCTGGCCTCGGTCTTCACCGAGATCGCGCGGCTGAAGGACGAGAACGGCCCCCGGCCCCGAGGCACCAAACAGCCGCCTCCAGAGCCCCGCATCGACCCCCCACCTCTCATCACGGCCGTGGCGCATCCGAACGCCATGTCGGTTCCCCCCCGCCCGGCCCCGGTCACGGTCCCAGCCTCGGCCGCTCTCCTCCTCCACCCGCCAGGCCTCAGGCCCCACCCGCTCCCCGGCCTAGGCCCCGGCCCCCGCTCCCCGCTCCCAGGCCGCTCTTCGGCCTCGGTGTCGGCGGCCATGTCTCCCAGCTTCTCTCCCTCGCTCTCCCCGCTGGCCGCTCGCTCGCCCGCTGCCTCCCCCTTCGACCCCAGCCGGCCACCCCCACTGATGTCAGCCGGGGAACCCGTCTGATTAGATTAGGTTAGACCAGACCCCCATCCCCCCAACTTCCCTCAGCCTCGCCTTGCAACTGACCCCCAGATGTGGTAATACAAAGGCTGGTGGGGGAGAGAGAGAGAGAGAGGTGGGGGGGGGGTCAGTGGGACCCCACACTCACATATACGCAGCCCTGCCACAAACAAATACACAGCCCCACACATACACAGCCCCACCCCACTCACAACCCCGCCACAAACACATACCTGCCTCCCCCCCACCACCACATACACATATACAGAACCCACTCACACACACACAGTGCCACACACTCATACACAGCACCACCCCACACAAACAAACAACCCCCCTACCACACACACAGTACCCCCCCCCACAGCCCCACACACATACACATCCCCCCACACATAAACATCCCCCCACACATACATAGCCCCATACATACATATACAGCCCTCCCAATACACACATACACAGCAACACACGCATACACACACAGCCCCACATAGACATATACGGCCTCACACGCATAAACACACACACACACACACAACCCTACACACATACACATACTTAGCCCCCACTCCACTCGTACATAGCCACACATACACAGTACCCCGCCGCCGCACACACACAACCACCCCACACACAGCCTCACACTCATACACACAATGCCCGACACACACATACAGCTCCCCACTCACACACACAGCACCACCCCATACACACCCCCACACACATACATCACTCTCCCCACACTCACATACACAGCCCCACACACACAGACAGCATCCCGACACACAGCACCCCCACACACACATACACAGCCCCACACACATACATCACCCTCCCCCTACTCACATACACAGCAACACACACACACAGCATCCCCACACACAGCACCCACGCACACAAACACAGCCCCACGCACACATACACAGTGCCACACAGACATTGCCCGCACCTCCCAAACACACACCCTAAGCCCCACACACAGGCTGCCCGCACACACCCCCACTGCTTGCCCACACACAGCTCCCCCCACCCCCCCACCCCCCACTTCATTACCACTATATCCAGCATCCCCACACAAACAAAGGGC
Organism: Hydrolagus colliei; assembly: GCA_035084275.1. Lineage (NCBI taxonomy): Eukaryota > Metazoa > Chordata > Chondrichthyes > Chimaeriformes > Chimaeridae > Hydrolagus > Hydrolagus colliei. Next base: position 88,635,535 of record CM068745.1, on the reverse strand, counting down.
AGTTAGCATTTCACCTGGTGCCCGACAATATATCCCCTCCCCATCCATCCCCACACAACACAGAGAGAGCGGGGAATGGGGTTAGAGTGGAGAGCTACAGTGGGGGAGGAGGCACCAGCACAGGCACCGTGGGTGAGAGAGAGAGAGAGAGGGAGAGAGAGAGAGCGGGGAATGGGGTTAGAGTAGAGAGTTCCAGTGGGGGAGGAGGCACCAGCACAGACATGGACAGAGACAGCTGTGCTCCCCTCGCTCTCCAACACTCAGGCCGTTTCCACCCGTTGTGTAACACGCAAACGAACGTCCAGAATCGTTCAGCCAGGCAGACACGCACCCACTTACCCACACACACAAACACAACCCAGTTGGAAACAACGGCCAATTTCAGGGCTGAGCTTTATATTGGGGGGAATGAGGGTAGAGGGGTGGCGGGGGGGTGGGGGGGAGGAGTGGCTGTGTTCGTGGAATGATTTGCGAGCGAGACGGTAAGGTGGATCCACTAGATATTGTGTATGTTTATATAACAATGTAGTCATTAAATGGGGTTGGGTGGGAGGGAGGGAGGGAGGGAGGCATGAATGTTGGGGATGGAGGGTGGGGTGGAGGGGGGAAGATGAGAAACTTATTTATTTTTACATATTGTAAGATAAGATGTTTTTTTTACTCTGTTAGGGGTTTGCATGTTACAGAGTGCTGGGGCCAGGCTGACCACAACCTTTTCGGTTGGTTCCTTTATACTTGAAAATGTCAGTTTTGTCTCCGACTTTTTTTTTATAAACACTTTTCAATAAACCTATGAGCTTTGTACAAAGGCTGTCTGCACTGTTATTCTCCCATCTGAGTGAGGTGGTGGGGGTGGTGGGTGGGTGGGGGAGAGGGAAAGGTGCAGAGCAACTCTCCCTAGGGTACTATGAGCCTTGCAGTCCAGGTTGACACTGGAGAGGGAGGGAGGGTTTGTGTAGGGGGGGGGTGGGGGGGGGGGGAGTACAGGAGGGAGGGTGGGACGGAGGGAGGGAGGGTTTGTGGGGGGTGCGGTGGAGAGGTGAGGAGGGAGTTAGAACGCTAATTGTCACACACTCTGTCCTTCAGGCGAGATGTTAAACTTCACTCACTCCCCTTCTGTATCTCGGCCCTTGTTAGCTCAGATGATTATTAATAATAATAATCCTTGCGTTTGATATAGCGCCTGATCACATCTTCTAGACGTCTCAAATCGCATCACAGAATACACTGTGAAGTGAAATGACAGTATATTTTGGGGGCGAATTTGAGGGGGTTGAGGGATATGGGGCTAAGGACCCTGCCCAGGATGGATCACATTCAGACCCTCCTGGGACGATGAGGGCCTCCAGTGGAAATTAGCAGTGGGTTTATTTGGAAATCAAAGTCTGAGCGAGAGACGGAGCTGAGGGATCTCAGCTTATAAATGTTTGTCAAGTCGGCGCCTGTGTTTACTGGCAATCTCCCACATTAGCAGCGGCACATACATACTCATACATACGCTGACACACACACACTCATACACATGCAGACACACACACTGATGCACATTCACATATATACAATGTGTGTTGGGTTGGTGGGCTGTGTCAGAGAGGGTGGGGTATGTTTGTGTGGGGTGCGGCTTGGCAGGGTCTGTGTGGGGGATGCAGTATGTGTCGGGGATACAGTATGTGTGGGGAGCAGGGTTGTGTGTATCTGAGTTCCCAAATCAATTGTGGTTTCAAGGAGACTATCTCCATTTCCACCTCTATCTCCGCCTCCACTTCCATCTCCACCTTCAACCTTCACCTCCACTTTCACCCCTGTCTCCAGCTCCTACACTTTCCATTCCATCGTCACCTACATCTCCACTTTTACCCATATCTGCACTTCCATCTCCAGCTCGCATTCCATCTCCACCTCCATCACTATTTCCACCTGCATCTCCACGTTCACCGTCAGCTCCAGCACCCATCTCTACCTCCACCTCCACCTCCACCTTCACTTCCATTCTCCACCTCCATCTTCATCTCCAACTCCATCTCTACCTTCGATTCCATCGCCAACTCAACCTTCACAGTATTAGGTTCCTGTAGCTCAGTGGTTAGAGCTCTCGACTTACAATCAAGTGACCTGAGTTTGATTCCTCGAAGGGCGAAACCTTAGGCAAGTTTGCTTACTTCACACACCTGATAATAATCCTTCGAGAAAAAAAACAATAAATTGGTCACTTCAATCCATGACTAGTTTGCGGGGACATTGTTGTGCGCAAGATGGCTGCCACGTTTCGCCCGCACATATACAGTCAATTCACTTTACAGTACATTCTGTGAAGCGCTTTAGGACGTGTAGATGACGTGAAAATTAATGTCTCAAATGCAAGCAAGATTATTATTTTACTATTTATGTCATCTCTGAGGCAGTTCAACTCCAAGGAGACCCCACTGACCTCACCCCAGGCGGATAGTCACTAGTTGGCCATTTGATATATGACAAGTCCTCAACGGGTTTGAGCCCTTACAGGGTTTGAGCCCTCAGCTAGAAGGAACTCCCTGTCAGCTTTACGGTGGGTAACACAGCACAGCATAAAATGCCGCCATCTTTCAGTCTGCATCTCCCTATCACATCAGCAATGGTTAATGAGCAATGGCCGACAGTGAGGAAGGACACCACAATGTGGCCAAGATCTTCCTTGTATTTGCAGATGAGGTTATACATAAACTCAAACTACCGCCCGCAAGGCCATCAGCTGAGAAGCGGGACTCTGTCAGGGGAACCACAAAAGGGTCACTTCATTGTTTACAATGTATTCTGTCAAGTCCTTTGAGACGTCTGAACGCTAAGGCGCTATACAGCAAACGCAAGGACTACGATTATCAAGTGCGTGTCCTGGAGGCAGCATCGCACGGAGTTGGCAACTGACCCAACTGTGGGAGGGACCTCCATCTGCATTAGAGGTCGGACGAGTTGGAAGAGTTTGCGAGACAAATTGAAGGACTTTTTTCGCAGATTAATGACCCAGTGCATTGTACATTGGGAGAATGTTGGACTCTACACTCTGTGGGGCCTCACAAATGGCCAGACACCTGCAAGGCATCAAACTCTTTCTGAATTGGTGCTCTTATCTCTTTTTAAGGATGTTACTGTTTAAGGAACAATAAACCATCACAACCTGTGTTTTGTTTTCTGTGCGGCGTTTCTCACGGCTTGTTAAATTCAAGTAGGGAGGGAAACCACGAGTGGGTTTACTGCGGAGGTTAGCAGATAGGCAGTGCCAAGCACGCTGACGACAAGAGCGTCCCTCTGTTGTGTAACGCTGACCGCAGAGACATTACCCTGTCGCTGAGTGTTTCACTCAAGGAGAGGAAGTTTGCATGATATGGAGTGAAGGATCTGTACAGAGGACTTCATCAGAACTACAATGTGAAGAATTAGGGGGCGAGAAGTCAAGTCCGATTTCCTGAAAGATGCTCCGAGGAAGCGGATGGAGGGAGATCGGTGAGGATCTTGCAGTTCCCAAGTCATGAAACCCCCTCCCCCTGCCTATTGTCCTCTGAGCTTTCCTCCCGGCCTTTTTCCAAGAGGATTGTCTCTGAGGCCAGTGCTCCTGAGTGCAATAGTGGCTGCTACCCACAAGTTGGGTGACTAGTGAGACCAATGGCAGAGGGATCCGACCGATGTCAGTGGCTCTTAAAATTGGTAGTCGCTGCAAGTGTATTGAATACAATGGAGGCTCCCGGTTTGATCAGGGAGGAGCAGGCTAGACTGGCTTCTGTTCTCGTGAGAAAAGTGTAGGGCGAGATCGTGGTCTCCGTGTGAGCTGGCAGAACCATCACAAGGCTAAGGGGGACAACCGTTTTACACCCATTGACTTTAGGAAGGTTTTCAACCTGGGGCCCGATGAGGCCATCGTGATGAAACTGCGATGCAATCTTGAAGTCCAGAATACGTGGAAGACGCTATATCCAAATGCAAGGATTATTATTTATTATATAACTGGAAGCCAGGGTATCAAACTCCTCCCTAATCAAACTCCTCCCTCATCAAACTCCATGTAATGATCTACAGTGCACTTATCCCTCTAGAAAAGGTGGGGGGGTGTGGGCTCCGGAGGGGGGGGGGGGGGGGGGAGAGTGGGGGGGGGAGATGTAGGTAGGGCTGCCAATTGTCACCCAACCCATTCATCAACAACGTGTTGGATGGCACTGATCAATCAATCAATCAATCAAAACTTACATTTATATAACGCCTTTCACATCGAGAGGACGTCCCAAGGCACTGTACAGTCAGAGAGACAAGAGCAGTGGGGGGAGGGATCGGAGCCAAATGAAGGTAAGAGTAGGAGAATTGACTGTATATTTGTGGGCGAATGCCTTTGTGAGTGCATGTGTGGCAACACTTCTATTTGTGGATGATATTGTGTTGCTGGCAGCCTCACCTGGGGGCTTTCTCGCTCTCCCTCTGAAACGAAAGTTGCAAAACCTTCCAAAGGTCAGAGCTGAGGAGCTGAACAACAGCGAGAGGACAGACTGTGCGTTCTCGTCCCCTGGCTCCCAGCCCAGCAGCAAGACAGGGCAACAGGAGGCTAATCAGGGAGAGGTAATGTGAGAGGTGATCAGCTGGAGGATGAAGAACTAGACTCACACTTACCTCCTGTGTCGCACTTTCTGTCTTCACACAATCAGTGGCCGCTCAACACAAACCCACCATGAACCGCAGTGGATGGCTTCTCCTCATCCTGTGCTTCACTGTCACAACACCTGGTGAGTTGCACTCGCACATTCCTCCCCAATAAAGAGAGAGAGGGGTGAGGATCAAGAAGCTTTACTGTGTCTCTAACCCTGATTTGGGAGTGTAACGGACACACAGTGTAGAGGGAGCTTTACTGTGTCTCTAACCCTGACCTGGGTGTGTGGATGGATGTACTGTGTAGAGGGAGTGTGACTGTGACTCTCTTTGTCTCCTGGTCTCCAGCCATGGGCTGGAAGGTGCTGCACTGTGAAGTCAAAGGCAAATCCGGTTTCTGTCACAATGTCTGCTTCAGCGGTTATGTCAATGCCGGACCCTCCACCTGCATCCGCGTCCTCAGGTATCGTCCTCCACCCCCCCCCCCAACAACTCTCAATGTTACTCCACACTTTATCTCTCCATGGTGTCTGTGCTGGTTCTCACTCCTCCACTGGAACACGCTACTCTAACTCTATTGCCATGCAACATCTATCTCCCTCCCCCACCAGAGCTCTCAACTCTGACCCCAGTCCCCCCTATGTCTCTCTCGCTCTCTGTCTCCCATCGGAGCTATCTACTCTTACCCCATTCCCTACTCCGTCTCTCTCTCTCTCTCTCCCACTCATCTACTGGAGCTCTCTACTCTAAATATCTTGCTTCCCTTCTTTCTCTCTACCTGACTCGCGCTCTCTTTCTCCCTCACTCTCTTTTCCTCATCCTCTGTCTCACTCTGCTTATATTTTTCTCTGTCAGTTGCTGTATTCCCACCACTTCACGGAAGAGAAAGAATACTTTGTTTCCCCAATTGGCAATGGCGGGGGGCTCAAGCCAAATGAGTGCTGTGTGAGTGGTTTATCTTCCTCCCCCACCACCACACTCAATCATCTCCCCTCCTCCACCACATCCCCGCTTCCCTATCCCCACCTCCATCAAACCTCTTCCCTCCTCCATCGTCTCCCACCCACCGTTTCCCACCCACCATCTCGACCTCCCACCCGTCTTCCCTTCACCACTGTCTCCTATCCACCATCGCGGCCCCCACCCCCCCCACTCCCGCTCCTCTGACAGTAAGAGTAAATTTGTGCTCCCCATGATTGACCGGGCAGAGGTGGGAGAAGAAGCCATTTGAGGAGATAAAGTGAAGTCGGTTTGTTTGCTAGGAATCGAAGTGGCCAGATGTGGGTCCCACAAAGGGTCACCTTTAAATCGCTTCGTGGCCTTGCCCCCACCCTAGCTCTGCCACCTCTAACCCCCAACCAACCTGCTCAGCGGGCTCCGGCCTGCTTTACTTCCCTCGCACCACCATCGGCGGACGAGCCTTCAGCCGCTCTGCAACCAATCTCTAGAATTTCGTTCCACAGTCCCTCGGCCTCGCCCCCTCCCTGGCCTCAAGACCCTCCTCTTCGATGGTCCAATCGGTCACCCCCAAACCACCCCCCTATTCCGCCATCCTCTCCGTCCCCGACCCCAGTTCGGGTCTGAAACAATGACTGTCCAGTGCATTGGGAAATCCTCCTGACGTGAAAGGCGCTATGCAAGTGTAATCTTGTTGTTGTTATTAGTGGTGGTTGTGGATGAGGGAGGAGAGGCAGTGGAGGAGGATGGAGTGGTCAACTGAGTTGAATGCTGGGGTAAGGTCCAGGATGTCGTGGAGCCAGAGACCTGGTCTGAACGAGAGAGAGAGGATATGGATTGTAACCAGTGTTTGTGGAGGTGGGGGGAGGGGGGGGTGTGGGTGGCGGCAAGCAGACTGGTGGTGGGGGAGGGGTGCATGGGAGGGGAAACAGACTGAAGGTGGGGGGGCAGGTGGGACTTTGAGGAGGGAGTGTGGGGAGAGTGTTCCTTTGGCGAGGGAGGGGCAGGTTGGAAATGGGGATGGGAATTTGTCAGGTTGGAGTGGTGGAGGGTGTGTTGTTAGGAGGAAGGGGTGGAGTGGGGGGGGAGGGGGGGAGATGGCGATGATGACAGTTTTAAGGTGGGAGAGAAGAACAGAACCCGAAGAGCGAGAGTAACTGGTTGCCTGTGCAGGCCAGCAGCGGGGTGAGGAGGGAGAGTTGAGTGATTAAGCAACTCCAATTCACACTGTTCCCCCCTCCCACCCACCAAACTGTCTCCCCCCCGACCCCCACCCCAAGTTCGCCCGGCCTCCCCCCGCACCCCCATCCCCCAACCCCCCATCCCCACCCGCCCCCTGCTCACAAGTCACCACACCCCTCCCACCATTCACCATGTTTAATGAACCAACTCGTCTTTTTGCCTTGGTAAATAAACAAACTTAAAATCATGGGATTGTGTGAGTTCCTGTCCAACAGGCTTCGCGCAAAAGCTTTTCCCGTCTAGCCTCTGCTTAAGCGTCATCGATGCCCTTAAATTAGATGAATCATGCACTCAGCTCACGAGCAAGAGGACCCGGGTTCCATTCCTGGACAGGGTGACAACTTTCCTCACTACACACACACACACACACACTCTCCTCTATTCACCAACCAAGGCCCTGTATCAAATAATTCTTATTCTTGCTATTATCCTAACTGATAACAAAAAAGGCGGTGGAACAGCAGCGCTGCTCAGTGGCCGCGAGGTGAAACGACATTCAGTACAGGTGTAATTGCTGTTCGCTAGCACTGGAAGTCGCTGCTTCACCATCAGCTGGTAATGTGCATCAACAAGACAACAACAACAAAATTACATTTCTAGAGCGCCTTTCACGTTGGGAGGACGTGTCCCAAGGCGCTGGTATCGCCATCGTGTGGCCACCAAGGGAGGTAGGGGTTTAGGAGGTCATGGTTGTAAGATGTGATGAGCTCATGGAGGGCTTTGCAGGTGAGGACCAGCCCTCTGGGCGAAGTGGAGCCAATGGAGTTGGGCGAGAAGAGATGGAGTCACGGAACTTGGAGCGGGAGAGGACACGGGCTGCAGAGTTCCCAATGATCTGCAGCCTATTGAGGGAGGAATTGGGAAGGACCCACTGATTTGGGTTGGGACGCCAAGTTGGGAACCACTGTCCAAAGGGGTTTCTTGAGCTCCACCGTTTTACTCCTGCTTAACTCTATGTTTAGAATAGGAAGGAGAAAGCGGTTTTAGAGGCAGACGTCAGACTGCCTTTGTCAGAGAGGCAGAAGCCAAAGAGAGAGAGGAGCGTTTTTAGAGGAGAGAATAAAAAGAGACACTTCACGTGAGATGTGTGAAAGGCTTTGTGATGTGTTTAAAAAATAAAGGGATGGTAAAGTCTAGTGAACAGAATGCAAACCCAGAATTGGAAGAAATTCCCAGGCCATTTAAACAGGTAGAGATAAAAGAGGAAAACAAAACTGAAAAAACGTTTGCCATCATACCAAGTTATTAAACAAAAAAATGATATGAAAAGTGGGAAAGGCAATCTAAATGATTGCCTTAAAAAAGGGATATCTTGAATGCTGTAGGGTATGCCGGGAATGCCGGGATTCCCGGCCATGCTTCAGGCTGTTCAGGCCCCGCACAGACGAGGCAGGAATTCCCGGCTGAGAGGGTGATGTTGCGCAGATTCACCAGAATGATACCACGGCTTAAAACAACAAGAACTAGGAGAATGTCCTAAGGCGCTCAAGGTTAAATGGTAAGGGCGGATGTTGCATAAAACTAGTCTGTAGTTTGGGCTGAAGAGCAGCTGCCAATGATCCATAGGCCTCGCCTTAGGCTCGTTGGCAAACGGACGAGTCCACGGTGAGGCTGCCCCCAAATCCAAGTCAACTCAGCGCTCACAGTCACAACCAGGGGGATTGCGGGAATAGGAGGCAGATCAGGAGGTGACGTGTGGGGCGCGAGGGAGTCAAGGGTGGAGGAGAGGGCCGCACACTGTGAAGCTCTGGGGCACAGATTGAGGTTGTGATCTGAATATCATTTCATTGTGTCACCATGAGCTATGACAGGAAGGAGCAAGGAAGACATTGGCTTTCTTTTGCATCAATTAATTTTATTTCAAGCCATGGGCAGCTTGTGTTGCTACACTCTAGGAAGAGGCCACAGGCCAATAGATTGACCAGACATGGTGGGCTGGCTCTGGGCTGTGCTCAGTCTCAGGTGAGACCCCTTCACTACTCTAAATGTGGGTGGTGCTGTCCGTCTTCAAACAAGCTGAATTTTGGACAACACCTGAGAAAGAAAGAGAAGTGAAGGAAGGAGTGAGAACAAGAGAGTGCAGATAGAACACAACAGAGTGATAAGGAGAGAGTCGAATGTAATTCTAAAAAGCTTTGGCACACAGTCTGTTCATCCAACCCAGGATTCCTGTGCACAGTTATACCTCATGTCCGATCCCACTCTCTCCCAAGCCTACTTTCTCTCCCCAACCCAATCTCCCCAGCCGCAATCTAACGCTGCTTCTCTCCAACTTGCTTCCTATTTCTGTGGAGCCCTGTAGATACAACCACAACAACTTGGATTTATGGAGTAAATCCATAAGTACCACTTGACGTCTCAGAGTGCTTCAAGTGGTAGCTCAATGGTTAGAGCACTCACCTTACAAGCGAGAGACAGTCGCGGATTGAAATGAATAGTTTATTAATGTGTTTATCAGTTGCAGGCAGGTCAGGACAAAACCTTGGCCAAGTTTCCTTACTCCAAACGACTGCTAATTACCCCTCAAAAACACATTAATAAACTATTCATTTCAATCCGCGAGGGTTTGTGGGACCCCCACTGTGCGCAAATGGCTGCTGCTTTTCGCCCACATATAACAGTCAGTTCATTTTACAGTATATGTGTTGAAGCACTTTGAGACGTCTAGAAGATGTGATAAGGCGCTGTATCACTTTCAAGGCCATTCACAGACTTGCACCCCTCCTATTTCTCCATCCTGCTGTCTCCCTGTGAACCCCCACCCCCCCCACCACAAACCCCCTCCATCCAGCGGGCTCCAGTCTGCTCCATGGCCCCTGCCCAACCCACGCACCCCACGCACCCTACTGTCGGTGATCGGGCTTTCAGCCTGCCATCGGGAGACCATTGTAATCCTGTTCCCTGCTCTCTTCACCAATATGTCGGTGCTAGTGATCCCTTCTGTGTGACACGCAAGTGTGAGTTCTTACCAAAAATTGCCAGGACCGTTTCCTCTTTGAGCAAGCGGACGCAAACAAGACCGCCAACAAATTCCGGAGTATCCTGTGGCCTGGCATTTATTGCCAACCACCAAGCCATCACCTGGGAATCAGACAGAGATCACAAAAGAGAATATCAGTGAGCAGCACAAGACAGAGTGTCAGTGAATAGTACACAAGAGAGTTTCCTAATTTCTGCCTTTAACATAGTAAAGCTCCCTCTACACTGTGCATCCATCCACACTCCCAGGTCAGGGTTAGAGACACAGTAACGCTTGTTGATCCTCACCCCTCTCTCTCTTTATTGGGGAGGAATGTGCGAGTGCAACTCACCAGGAGTTGTGACAGTGAAGCACAGGATGAGGAGAAGCCATCCACTGCGGTTCATGGTGGGTTCGTGTTGCGCGGCCACTGATTGTGTGAAGACAGAAAGCGCGACACAGGAGTAAGTGTGGGAGGAGGCTCCTCCTCCCTCCACCTCTAGGTGCTAAGCTGGATGGTCTCTCCGAACATGAAAGGCACTTTATACTACGTAATGTAATGTTATTATTGTTGTGGGGCTGGGAGGTACAGAATGAGAGAGAACAAGATAGAGAATGAAATACATGAATGTGTTGGCAATGGGAACACACTGTGTCCTGTCTCTCATCTACAATGGCCAACCATTAACCCTCTGGAAGGCATCTCAAGCTTCTGTTCAGGGCAGTGTTAAGGCTGATCAAGAGAATTGATCAAATGTGAACTCAGTGTTCTGGTGCCTGGGTGTCTATGCCCATTGCTGTGTTCAGCCATGTGTCTGACACATGTATAACAATCAGTGACAGAGTAACTGGACACTTGGACAAATATAAAGAGAATCAGCACAGATTTGTGAAAGGTGGGTCATGTCTGATGAATCTAATTGAATTGATTAAGGAGGTCATAAACACTGTGGTTAACAGGGTGCCAACCAATATTGTCAACGTGGATTTCTAAAAGGCATTTGGTAAGGTTCCACACAAGAGGTTATCAGCAAAACTAAATGTGCATGGAATCGTAGGTATCTTGAAACGTACCACGGTAAGTTGGTCGGAGGCATCAAAAAGAGTGTAATGGTTGGAGGAATTGTCTTTGATTGGCAGGACATGATAAGCGATGCGTGAATGGGGTCCGTACTGGGGTCTCAGCTATTCACTATATATACATGTAAATGTATATATATACAGCAGTTGGATAAAGGAAAAGAGAGTTTTATATCCAAACTCTCACATGACACAGAGTTAGATGGCGCAGTAAATTGTGCAGATTATAGCAGTAACATACCAAGAGACTTTGGAACAAAAGCATAGATTAACTCAGGGGGCAAAACAGTGGCAAACGGATTTCAATGTGGGGAAGTCTGAGGTTATCCACTGTGGATTACAAATAGCAAAACACAATACTTTCTAAATAGGGAGAAGCTAAGAGCTTTGTAGGGGCAAAGGGATTGGGTATCCACGACCATAAATCACTAATATCAAGCTCACAAAAGTGCAAAGCACTATCAATAAGGCGGATGGGAATTTGGCCTTTATCTCCTGTGTGCTGAATATAAAGGAGAGGAAATGATGCTTCAGCAAAATCAAGCCTTGGTCAGTCCCCATCTTGAGTATTGCATTCAGTTTTGAGCACCTCACTTCAGGAAGGATATTTTGGCTCTGGAGTAGGTGTAGTGCATATTCAATGATACCAGGTCATAAATGGTCAAATTATGAGGACATGTTTGCATAAACCTCTATTCCATTGATTTAGATGGTCGAGGTGTCATCTGATCAAGGTTTTGAAAATAATAATGGGACATGATAGGGAGCTACAGATAAACCATTTCCTCAGGTCAGGGAATATAGAACAAGGGGGGATCATCATAAAATTAGAACTGGTCCATTTTGTAATGACATCAAGGGGCAATATTTCTACCAAAGTACAGTAGAAATCTGAAACTCTCTCCCCTAATTGCTGCATCCATTCACATTTTCAAGAAGAACAACAACAAAGTGACATTGATAAGGCGCCTTTCATGTCAGGAGGACATCCCAAGGAACTGGTCAAGAGGTTGACCAGCTCAAGCCGGAGGTGGAGAGATATTTGTTAGGTATGGGTGTTAAGCGATATGAGGTAACTGGATTTGAGGTACGAATCAGCCACGATCTTATGAAATGGTGAGAGAGGCTCGAGGGGCTGAATAGCCTACTCCTGTTTCTATGTTTCAGTATCACCTTGCCGGAAGTTCTCCAAATCAACAACAACACATTACATTTGTATAGTGTCTTTTATGTGTCAAAGCGTTGGATAGTTGGGGATTTGGCCCGAGCTGGGGGTTAGGATTAGGAGGAGTGAATAGCGTGGAGGATAGAATTAGGCGGGTGACCAAAGGAACAGTTTAAGAGGAGGATTTTAAGATAGACCTGAAGGGAGGCAAGGTAGGGAGTGAGGCACAGTGAGTGTGGGATAATGTTCCAGATGGTGTGGGCAGAAAGATTGAAGGCATGATTGCTGATGGCGGAGGGGCAGGGTAGATGACATAGACCACTCCAGTAACCCACTGAAAGGATGGAGCAGACAGGAGTTAGCAGGTCATACAGAGCAAGGCCTTGAATGCAAATCGGCCTGGATATTCCTGTCTGTCATGTCTGTCCCACATATCCCACATGATCATTTCTAGATGTATCCGCATGTTTGTCATTACGCTGCCTGGCTGACTGCCCTGTAATTACCGAGTTTATCATTCATCCACGTTTTGAACAGTAGAGTAACAGTTGCAACAATCCAGACTTATAGCAATACTCCAGTATCTAAGGTGTATTCAAAGATGATGGTCCGGGCCTCCACTATTTCCATGCTTACGTCTCTCAATAAACCAGAATGCATCCTATCCAGATTGGTGGCTTATCTAGCTTGGGCACCTTCCACATTTTAATACCTGCAATCTGTTTATTCTTAATTTATCCAACAGGTAAGAACATAAGAATTAGGAGCATGCGTAGACCATTTGGGCCCTCGAGCCTGCCCCGCCAATGAATAAGATCAAGGTTGATCTTCTAATCTAACTCCACCAACCTGCCATATTTACATATCCCTTAATCTCTTGATCGATTAGAAGTCTACCAATCTCAGTCTTGAATATGTTCAACGACTGAACATCTACAAGCATCTACAGCCTTTTGGGGGTAGAGAATTCCATAAATGCAATGCACCCATTCAAAAATCAGCCATGCTCCCTGCCTCCACCACCAGATTTCTTCTTTGGACCCTAATCAGCCCCTTTGACTACCCTTTTATTCTTTATCAGTTTAAAACATACATTTTGTTGTATTCCCAATTTCCTTAGTCATTCAGGGAGGATTGGATGTCCCACTTGTTCCTTTTGTTGGCAATTATTTGTTCTTCTCCTAACTATCTCCCCACTCAAAGACTTTCATTGGCCATTTGCCGTTTCACTATCCAGTCCACCTGGGCTAGATAGTTGGTAAAAGAAACAGAGGGGAGGTTAGGAAAAATAATTTCACCCAACAAGTTGTTCTGACTTGTAATGCATTACTTGAAATAATAGTGGAAGCCGATTCAACAACAACTTTAAGAGAGAAGTGGAAGTTTCAATGGCATGTAATAGGGCAATCCTGGAACAGAGAGGGAGAACATTCGCTTCACCATTGAATGTTACCCACATCAAGCTCCATGACTACATCACTCCCACCCTTGCCTGGCTCCATTGGATTCCCATACCCCAGGGGATTGAATTCATCCTTGCCCTTGAACCTGAACTTAGTGTTTTTACATCTTATCTTCTGATGTTCTTACGTCCCAAGGTCAAACATGCTCTGGGTTCCCCAATGTTTGGCTCATACCAACCTGCACCAAATACTTTTCCGATTTGGTAAGCAGGATGTGTCCCTCCAGGGAGAGAGTAAGCATTCCATTCCCTCTCCGTGTCTACCACCCCATATTCAACCTTGCTGCCCCCACCTTTTCAAACTCTCGCCCAAACTACCACTTCCCCAATCCCTCCCTTGCTGACTTCAAGTCTTGTATCAATGCATACTCATTGAGCAAAGCTTTCTTATCTCCCTTCTGTCGCCCTTGCAACTCTCTCCCTCCCAACTATCTCAACATTATCTCACCAACCAGTTATCTCCTCAAAAAATTCTAAAAGATGTGTTAAGCATGACTTCCTGTTGTAAAGCCACGCTAACTCTGCCTAATTATGTTGTGGTTCTCTAAGTACTCCATGAGGTCATCCTGAAAAGGATTCTAGAATTTTCCTTACCATTGATGTCGCTTTGGGACAGCGCTTGGAGACATGCTCCCGACGTGAAAGGCGATATATAAGTGCAATTTTGTTGTTGTTGTTGCTGTTGATGTCAGACTAACTGGTCTATAGAGCCCCATCTTTTCTCTCCCACGCTTCTTAAATAGTTGCGTGACATGTGCGATCTTCCAATCCATGGGAACTGTTTGAGAATCCAGAGAATTTTGGAAGATCACACACAGGGTATCCACTATCTCATCAGCCAATTCTTTAAAAACCCAGGTTGCAGAGACCATCAGGTCCACAGGATTTTTTACAATTCAATGCCAACAGTTTCCCTAATACTAATTTTTTACTGATGTTGATTTCCTTAAGTTGCTCCCTGTCATTAGCCTCATGATTCACCTCCATTTTGGGTAAATTTTCTGTGTCTTCCAATGTGAAGGCACAAGCAAAGCATTTTAAAATATTGTCTCATTTGTGTCTGTACAGCACCTAGAGTGTTGTGTGCGGTTTTGATCTTCCTCCTACACCTACCAATCCTGCCCTACAGAACCCCAGATATCCATCTCCAGCTCTGGAGAAATCCCTGCCAGTCCCTCATCCCAGGAACTAACCTAGTGAATCTACGCTGCACCCCCTCCAAGGCAAGTATGTTCGTTTTTAAATAAGGAGACCAAAACTGCACACAATACTCTAGGTGCCGTCTCACCAGAGCCCTATACAGTTGCAGCAAGACTTCCCTACTCTTATACTCTAAACCTTTTGAAATGAACGCTAGCATGCTGTTCGCCTTCTTGCTTGCTTGCTGCATCTGCAGACTAACTCTTTGGGACTGGTGTACAAGGACACCCAAATCACTTTGAATACTAACACAATCTCACTTCTCCCCCTCTAGAAAATAATCTATTCCTTTATTCTTGTTACTTAGGTGAATAATTTCACACTTGCTAACATTGAATTCCATCTGCCACCTACATGCCCACTCCCCTAACCTATCTATATCTTGTTGCAATCTTTTTGCATCATCCTCAGAGCTCACTCTGCTACCTAGTTAATGTCATCCGCAAATTTAGACACGTTACATTCAATATTCTCATCTAGATCATTGATGTAAATAGTAAATAACTGAGGCCTTTGCTTCAAAGTCACAGCAACCAATCAGTTGCACTGATCAATTCCTCAGCGGTGAGGAGAGACAGACACAGGCTTTATTCTGTCTCTAACCCTGCCCTGGGAGTGTGGATCCTTCAAGACAGAAGTGAGTTGAGTTGGTGCCTTGGAGCCAGTGTCTGGAGATGTGGTAAATGTTGAAAGGGTGAACCACAAGACAGCTATTCCTACAGATTCTCTCTTGTGTGCTCTTCACTGATACCCTGCGAATTTTGATCCATTGTAGAGGGTCAAAGTTGTGGAGTGATAGTGTTGCAGAGCCTGTTGTGGGAGAGAATATAAGAATATAAGAAATAAGAGCAGTGGTAGACCAATCAGCCCCTCCAGCCTGCCCCCACCATTTAATAAGTTCGTGGCTGACCTTATAACCTAATACCACTTTACCTGCCCTATCCCCATCTTCCTTAATCCTGCAATCTATATGAAATCTATCAATCTCAGTCTTGAATATATTCGAGGACTGAGCATCCTCAGCGTCTGGGATAGAGAATTCCATAAATTCACCACCCTCTGAGTGATCAAATGGTTCCTGAACTCTGCTCGAAAACGATGACTCATTGACTTTCAGCCTTTGATGTCCAGTTTTAGATTCGCCAACCAGGGGAAACAATCTCAAACTGTCTTCGCTGTCAAGCCCCTTAAGAATCATATAGGCTTCTATAAGATCACCTCCAATCCTTCTATAATTCCAGAGAATATAGGACTAGTTTACTCAAACTATCTTCATGGGTCTAACCCCTCATCCCAGGAATCAAACTCATCAATCTGCACTGCACCCACTCTAAGTTGAGTATGTGCTTTCTTAAATAAGGAGACTATACACATTAAGAAATAGTATTGTGGGTACATAACCATAGTTTGGGCACATGTGCAAGCGGCACCCAGGAAGGTGGGAGGAGAACTAGAACTTAGTGTTTTTCCACATCACATTGCCACAATTCCTCCATTGCCAACTTCAACTCATTGACCATACCTTTAGTCTCCCTTCTGCCACCTTCCCAACTGCCTCCCTGCCCTCCACTCTCTCCCTCACCACCACCTATCCTGCCCCAACCCCTTGCAGGGATCCGACATGACTGTTTACCTTGGGACATCGTGAAAGGTGCTATGCAAATATAATTTTGTGTTAGTTGTCTCAAGACCCTCGTCATTACCCACACCTTTTATCTACCAATCCTGCCCTACAGACCTTCAGATCCCAACCTCCAGCTCTGGAAAAATCTCTGCCAGTCCACCGCCTTAGGAAGTCCTCTCGACCTAAAACGTGCAAGACAAATGTAATACTAACATTCCTTGCATTTCAGACAGTGTCTTATTTGTTTCTGCCAGATGTCTCAATGCGTTTCACCATTATTATGTGAAGTGAGTTGACTGTACTGTGGTAGTTGTTGATTTGGAAACCTTTAAGCAAGATAATGGTGTTGCTGCGTGTGACAGGTGCTGACCAATTACAGTGACAGTGTTTCTCTGTGTGTCAAACACTGATTGATTATAGTGATGTGTATCTCTGATTGTCAAACACTGGCTGATCACGGTGATAGAGTTTCTGTATTTCTCAGACAACTGCTGATCAACGTGAGGTGCTTGTATCTGACACTCAGTAACCAGAACACTAAGTTCCCTGTTTAACTTATTCTCTTATTCATCCCTGACGCCATCGACCACTAAAGTGAAGCTTGAAACACTTCCAGAGGTCATAGGTCAGCTGTTGGAACTGAGGAGTACTAGAGACTGGTTATCAGGCCTGACACACACTGATCTCCTGTGTTGCACACTCTGCCTTCACACAATCTGTGGTCACTTGGCACAAACCCACCATGAATTGCAGTGGGTTGCTTCGCATCCTATGCTTCACAGTCACATCAACCAGTGAGTTGGTGATATGGTGGTGATGAGCTGAGCGATAGATAGAGTCAGTACAGATATTATGTCTCCATTGCTGTCTCCCAGTCTGATATGCAGAGATGTGTTTGTGTGGGTGGTGTGGGGGATGAAATTAGAAACCGGTTATCAGTGAATGATGAGGGAGAGAGTAATCAGAAAAAGGGCTTGGTGTGGTGTGGTGGGTAAAAGGAGAGGGGGTTATTGGGAGGAGCCTGAATCACACTTAACCACTGTATCACACTCTCTATTGCACACAGTTTGTGGCCACTCAGCGCAAACACACCATGACCTGCAACAGCATCTTAAGAACATAAGAAATAGGAGCAGGAGTAGGCCATTCGGCCTATCGAGCATGCCCCACCATTCAAACATGACTGATATTCTACTCTAACTCCAGCTACCTGCCTTGTTCGCATACCCCTTAATCCATTTATAAATCAGAAATCTATGTAATTCAGTCTTGAATATGTTCAAGGACTGAGCATCAACACCCTTTGGGGAGAAGAATTCTATGCTCTCCTCATCCTTTGCTTCACAGTCACAGCAACAAATAAGTTGCACTCATCGAATGCTCAGCGGTGAGGAGAGACAGAGACAGGCTTTCTCTGTCTCTAACACGGCCCTGGGAGTGTGGACCCTTCAAGACAGAAACGAGTTGAGTTGGTGCATAGGAGCCAGTGTCTGGAGGTGTGGAAAATGTTGACAGGGTGACCACAAGACAGCTACTCCTACAGATTCTCTCTTGTGTGCTCTTCACTGACAGCCTGGGAATTTTGAGCCATTGTAGAGGGTCAAAGTTGTGGAGTGATAGTTTTGCAGAGCCTGTTGTAGGAGAGAATATAAGAACATAAGAAATAAGAGCAGGCGGAGACCACTCAGCCCTTCGAGCCTGCCCCCACCATTGAATAACATCATGGCTGATCTTGTAACCTAATTCCACTTTACCTGCCCTATCCCCGTATCCCTTAATCCTGCTATCTATAAGAAACCTATCAATCTCAGTCTTGAATGTGTTTGAGGACTGAGCATCCTCAGCGTTCTGGGACAGAGAATTCCATAAATTCACTTCCCTCTGACTGATGCAATCCCTGCCAGTCCACCGCCTAAGGAAGTCCTCTCGACCTAAAACGCGCTCTACAAATGTAGCAATAATATTCCACGTATTTCAAATAGTGTCTTAATTGTGTCTGCCAGATGTCTCAATGCGCTTCACCAATCTTATGTGAAGTGAGTTGACTGTATAATTTGCGGTAGTTGTTGATTTGGAAACCTTTAAGCAAGATAATGCTGTTGCTGCATGTGACAGATGCTGACTAATTACAGTGACAGTGTTTCTCTGTGTGTCAAACACTGATTGATTATAGTGATGTGTATCGCTGAGTGTTAAACACTAGCTGATCACGGTGATAGAGTTTCTGTATTTCTCAGACACTGGGTGATCAAAGGTGAGGTGCTTGTATCTGACACTCAGCAACCAGAATACTAAGTTCCCTTTTGAATTGAGTCTCTTAATCATCCCTGACGCTATCGAGCATGAAAGACAAGCTTGAAACACCTGAGCAAGAATTGTTATAATACTCATTGGGTTTGCTATACCGCTTTTCATATCTTCTAGATGCCTCAAAGAGCTTCACAGAATATACAGTACTGTGAAGTGAATTTACTACATTTTTGGGCGAAATGCGCCAGCCAATTGCACACAGCAGTGTCCCACAAACAGACATGGATTGAAACAACCAATTTAGTATTGGGTTTTTTAGCAGGGATTATTGTTAGGCATGTGGAGTTAGAAAACTTGCCCAAGGTTTCACCCAAAACTGGCTGGATTCAAAACTCAGGTCTCACATTTCTCAGATGATGCACTAACTACTGAGCTACAGTACTCCAGAGATCCCAGAAGTGACAGGTTGCACCTATCAGGAAAGGATGAACAAGCTTGGATTCTCTCTTGAAAAGAGGAGAGTAAGGAAGGGGTGACCTGATAGAGGTCCCAAGACACGATAGAGGTCTTTAAAGTTAGGTAAGGTTTTGAAGCTCTGAGATGCCGTCCGGCATGGAAGGTGCTATATAAATTGAAGTTGTCCTTGCTGTTGATAGGGTAGTCATATGGAAGATGTCTCAACTTGTGGGAGAGGCCCAAAGCAGTGGCTTTCAATATAAAATAGTCACAAATACATCAAATAGGGAAGTTGGAAGAAATTTATTTATACGGAGTTGCGGGAAAGTGAAACTTGCTACCTTTTCACACTGCCTCCACATTGTATCTGCCAGGAACTTTTCCTCCAGTCCCCACACAGTCTCATGCAGCGTTCCTCAGTGCTCTGTCCTTCACACTCTACATGCTCCATCTCAGTGACTTCATCCGCAGACATGGGGAAAATTTCCGCCTGTATATGGATGACACCCAACTCTACCTTTCTGCTTCCAACCCAAACTCCAGGACTACTGGTATCCTGACTGCCTGACATTGAGTCCTGGACAAAAAAAACTTTCTCCAATCGAATGTCCGCAAGACTGAGGCCCTCCTGATAGGCTTGCGTCAATGCCTCGGCACCTCAGACGCTGACACCATCAGCATCCAAGGCTGCACTCTCCACCTCTCTAAGCAATTCAGGAACATAGGCATCTTGTTCGAATCCTAAACTGTCCTTCCTCTCCCACATCCGCGCCATGACCAGTACTGCCTGCCACCACCTTCGCGACATTGCCAGACTCTGCCATTGCCTCAACGCCTCAGGGATTCGTTACATCATGTAGGATTCGTTACATCAAGGCTTGACTATGGAAACGCCCTCCTCGTCAGCCTTCCTGGTTCTTCACTTCACAAGCTGCAGATCATCCAGAACTCTGCAGCTCATGTCCTCACCCGCACTAAGCTCCACAGCCACATCAATCGCCGGCTCCATTGGCTCCCCATTCCCCAGGGAATCGAATTCAATATCCTCATCTTCAAGGCCATTCTCAGCCTTGCACCCCCCTACCACTTCAACCTGCTATTGCCCTATGAGCCTCCTCACCCCCTCCATTTAGCAGGCTCCAGTCTGCTCCTTGTCCCCCACCTGACCCACCATACCAACATTGGATGGGATTTCAGCCTTTCTGCCCCCACACTCTGGAACTCCATCCCACAGTCCCCTTCACCTCGCTTCCTCCCTCGCCTCCTTCAAGGTCGGTCTCAAGACCCTCCTCTTCTAACGTGTCTTCTGCTGCCCTCCCTACTCTCTCCCTCGCTTCCTAACTCTCTCCCACCCCTTCCCCCTACCCTCTCCCTCTCCCCTGCTCAGGTCGCGACCTGACTATTCAGTACCTCCTCCCGACGTGAAAGGCACTCTATAAATGTGATTTTATTGTTTGTTATTGTTGAAGCAAATAGCATAGACATATTTAAGGGCAAGCTAGATAGGTACATGATGGAGAAAGGAACAGAAGGAGATGTTTCAACTTTCTAGACTTAGTTGAGGAAGGGCAGGACGTGGCTCATGTGGAGAGTAAATGTGAGAATAGCCCATTTCTATGTTGTACATCCCAATGAATTCTAATCAGGAAACTTGCTCAATTCCTTACCGGAATCAATCCCAGATCTGTTGCTTGTAAGGCGAGTTATCCAAGCTTCAGCAAGGTGAATGGTTTTCATTTGTATCAGACACCTGGTTGATCACTTGGGGACCTCCAATGGTTCAATGGTTAGAACACTCACCCTACAAGCATAAGATATGTGTACTAATCCAGGCAGATCAGGGAGAAACCTTGGGCAAGTTTCCTTACTCCACATGCCCAATAATAATCTGCCAAAAAAACAAACATAATGACAACAATTGGGTGATTTCAATGCATGACTCTTTGTGGGGACTCTGCTGAACACAATTGGCTGCTGCCTTTCACCCACAAATATACAGTCAATTCATTTTGCAGTATATTTTGTGAAGCGTTTTGAGATATCGATAAGATGTGAAAAGCGTTGTTTCAAATGTAAGGATTATTATCAAAACACAAAATACTGCAGATGCTGGAAATCTGAAACAAAAAGTTGCTGGGATAACTCAGCAGGTCAGGCAGCATCCGTGGAAAAAGGAAAGTGAGTAAACGTTTCAGATCCACGACCCTTCATCAGAACTGGGGCATGTTGGGAGGGAGAGATTTTTAAGGACAAGTTAGAGAGGGGGAGGCCGGACAAGGAAGACAAATGAGACACAGCAGACAAAGGAAAAAATGTATTCATTGATTGGGTAAATAGGTGATAATGGTCTGAAACAAAAGAGGGTGGGTTTAAACAACATACCAGAGAGAGACAAGGGCTGTCTGGAGTGATGGTTGTAATGGGGGAGGGGAAGCTCTTGTGGCCTGAAGAGGCCAAAATCACTGTTGAGGCGAGAGGACTATAGGGTACCCAGCAGATAGATAAGGTGCTGTTCCTCAAGCTTTCGCTGTGCGTCACTGGAGCAGTGCAGGAGACCATGGATGGAGAGATCAGCCTCTGAATGTGAGTGTGAGTTGAAATGGAGGGAGACCAGAATATCAGGGTTGACCTTGTGTACAGAATGATGGGGCTCTGCAAATCGGTCTCCCAATCCACGCTTAGTCTCCCCAATTTAGAGGAGATCACATTGTGAGCAGTGGATACAGTATACTACATTGGTGGTAGTACATGTGAACGGCTATCTTACATGGAAGCTGTGTTTTGGTCCTTGGAATATTATTATTGTTATCACAGTATTGGGTTTTTGCATGTGTCAGTCACTGGCTGGTCAAAGTGATGGGTTTGTGTTTGTGATAGACACATAGTGATGCAAGAAAGTTTGCCAGACAGGAATATCAATGGGAAGTTTGGGTAGCTTTAGCTGGTTAGACTCTGACAGTTATCCCAATGCACAATCTAGGATACACTTCGGTCCGCAAGCCTTAACGCTTATAATCTTCAGATTTGGGTAAACAGAATGTGTGCTTTGGGAGCGGGAATGCACATTCCATTTTAGTCAAATGGAGATATGTAGGTCTCCCAGTCTGGTTTGGAGACTCCAATTTATGAAACAAATTTCAAATGCTTGAAATTTTTTTGAAATGCTTATAACACCACCACCCATGGCCTCCGCCCAGCTGGTTACGGTCTCCTATTAATTTCTTGTGCCCTCCATTCCACCAAAGCTCTGGAATGTCCCCCTCCTCCATTTCCCCTTTTTCTTGATGTCAAACTCCACCACGGTGAAGTGCTCCAGGAAGATAGGCAGCATAAAGCACACTATAGAAATGGCAGTTGGTGAGACCTTTAACCAAGGTGATGGGCTTTTGTGTTTTAGACACGTGGCTGATCACGGTGTTGGATTGCTCTATGTGTCACACACTGGCTGATCAAGGTGACATGCATGTGTCTGACACCCAGTCCCCAGAGAACACTAATTGTTCCTTTTGAACAATACTCTTAATCGGCTTTCGGTGACTAAAGAGAAGCTTGAAACACCTTCCAGGTGTCTGCGGTCAGCCGTTGGGGCCGAGGAGCCGAGTGATAGAGACAGGATAGGCAGGAAGTCCCCATTTCTGACTCCCAGCCTAACATCCATCCAAACTCCAAGGTCAGGGTTAGAAACTCAGTAAAGCTTCCTCTACACTGTAGGTCCATCACACTCCCAAATCAGCGTTAGCGTCACAGTAAAGCTTGTTGATCCTCACGCCTCTCTCTCTCTATATTGGGGAGGAATGTACGAGTGCGATTCACCAGGTGTTGTGACAGTGAAGCACAGGATCAGGAGAAGCCATCCACTGTAGATCATTGTGGGTTTGTGTTGAGCGGCCACTGATTGTGTGAAGACAGAAAGTGCGACACAGGAGGTGAGTGTGAGTCTAGTTCTTCATCCTCTAGCTGATCAACTCTCACATTACCTCTCCCTGATTAGCCTCCTGTTGCCCTGTCTTGCTGGGCTGGGAGCCAGGGGACGAGAACGCACAGTCTGTCCTCTCGCTGTTGTTCAGCTCCTCGGCTCTGAACTTTGGAAGATTTTGCAATTTTTGTTTGAGAGGGAGAGCGAGAAAACCCCCAGCTGATGCTGCCAGCAACACAATATCATCCACAAATAGAAGCGTTGCCACACATACACTCACAAAGGCCTTCGTCCACAAATATACACTAAATTCTCCTACTACTACCTTCATCTGGCCCCGATCACTCCCCGCACTGCTCTTGTCTCTACCTAACTGTACAGTGCCTTGGGATGTGCTCTCGACATGAATGGCGCTATATAAATGTAAGTTTTGATTGATTGATTGATTGATTGATTGATCAGTGCCATCCAACACGTTGTTGATGAATGGGTTGGGTGACGATTGGCAGCCTTACCTACATCTCCCACCCACCACTCTCCCTCACCATCCCACCCCCCCTCCCCACGTTTTCCAAAGAGATAAGTCCATTGTAGATCATTACGTGGAGTTTGATGTGGGAGGAGTTTGATCAGGGAGGAGTTTGATCCCCTGGATTCCAGATATATGATAAATAATAATCCTTGCATTTGGATATCGTGCCTTCCACGTCATCTAGATGTCAATATTGCATCGCAGTTTCATCACGGTGGCCTCATCGGGCACCAGGTTGAAAACCTTGCTAAAGTCAATGGGTGTAAAACGGGTGTCCCCTTTACCCTTGTGATGGTTCTGCCAGCTCACAAGGAGCCCACTATCTCGTCCTACACTTTCCTCACGAGAACAGAGGCCAGTCTAGCCTGCTCCTCCCTGATCAAACGGGAGCCTCCATTGTATTCAATACACTTGCAGCGACTACCAATTTTAAGATCCCCTGACATCAGCCGGATCCCTCTGCCATTGGTCTCACTAGTCACCCAACTTGTGGGTATTAGCCACTATTGCACTCAGGAGCACTGGCCTCAGAGACAATCCTCTTGGAAAATGTCTGGGAGGAAAGTCCAGAGGACAATAGGCGGTGGCATGGGTAGGGGGTTTCCTGACTTGGGAACTGCAAGATCCTCACCGATCTCCCTCCATCCGCTTCCTCGGAACATCTTTCAGGAACTCGGCCTTGACTTCTTGCCCCCTAATTCTGCACTTTGTAGTTCTGACAAAGCCCTCTGTACAGAACCTTCACTCCATATCATGCAAACTTCCTCTCCTTGAGTGAAACACACAGCGACAGGTAATGCCTCTGCGGTCAGCGTTATTCAACAGAGGGACGCTCTTGTCATCAGCGTGCTTGGCACTGCCAATCTGCTAAACTCCGCAGTACACCCGCTCGTGGTTTCCCTCCCTACTTGAATTTAACAAGCCGTGAGAAACGCCGCACAGAAAACAAAACGAAGGTTGTGATGGTTTATTGTTCTTTAAACAGTAACATCCTTAAAAAGAGATAATAGCACCAATTCAGAAAGAGTTTGACGCCTTGAGTTTGACTGGCCATTTGTGAGGCCCCACGGAGTGTAGAGTCCAACATTCTCCCAATGTACAATGTATTGGATCATTAATCTGCGAACAAAGTCCTTCATTTTGTCTCGCAAACTCTTCCAACTCTTCCGACCTCCGATGCAGATGGAGGTCCCTCCCACAGTTGGGTCAGTTGCCAACTCTGTGCGACGCTGCGTCCAGGCCATGCACTTGATAATCATAGTCCTTGTGTTTGCTGTATAGCTCCTTAGCGTTCAGACGTCTCAAAGGACTTCACAGAATACATTGTAAACGATGAAGTGATTGTGAACCAACCCCAAGAGCCCCCTGCGGCCATGGCTGACAAAAGAGTTGGGATTGTTCTCGTGCAGTTGCCGCTGTTTTGAAGTGACACAAACTCTCTGATGACGTTCCCAGCTTCACACTGTACTGTACTTGTAGCCTTGCTCTGAGGAAGCTTCCAGAAAGACTGCAGAGGCCCTCTCTGCTGTGGCTTAATACCTCTGCGAACCTTTTGTGGTAACCCTGACAGGGTCATGCTTCTCAGCTGATGGCCTTGCGGGCGGTAGTTTGAGTTTACGTATAACCTTGTCTGCAAATACAAGGAAGATCTTGGCCACATTGTGGTGTACTTCCTCACTGTCGGCCATTGCTCATTAACCATCGCTGATGGGATAGGGTGCTGCAGACTGAACGATGGTGGCATTTTATGCTGTGCTGTGTCACCCACCGTAAAGCTGACAGTGAGCTCCTAATAACCACCCGGTGAGGGTTCAATCCCTGTGAGGGCTCAAACCCTGTGAGGGCTTGTCAGATGTCAAATGGCCAACTAGTGACTATCCGCCTGGGGTGAGGTCAGTAGGGTCTCCTTGGAGTTGAACTGCCTCCGAGATTACATAAATAGTCAAATAATAATCTTGCTTGCATTCGATACAGTGATTTTTACGTCATCTGTATGTTCTAAAGCGCTTCAAAGAATATACTGCAAAGCGAATTGACTGTATATGTGCGGGCGAAACGTGGCAGCCATCTTGCGTACAGGAATGTCCCCGCAAACAGTCGTGGATTGAAGTGACCAATTTATTGTTTTTTTTCTCGAAGGATTATTGTGTGAAGTAAGCAAACTTGCTTAAGGTTTTGCCCTTCGAGGAATCAAACTCAGTTCACTCGCTTTTAAGTCGAGAGCTCTAACCACTAAGCTACAGGAAACTAATAATACAGTATTGCTTATACCATGATTTTGAAATGAAAACTGTGTCTGGGAACACTGAGATGGCAAGAGGAACATCAATGGAGGTGGATGTGAAGGTTGAGTTGGCTATAGAATCAAAGGTAGAGATGGAGTTGGAGATGAAGATGGATTGGAGAATGGAGGTGAAGGTGGAGGTGGAGGTGGAGTGGATATGGAGGTGGAGTAGAGATGGGTGCTGAAGCTGAAGGTGAAGGTGGAGATGGAGGTAGCGATGCAAGTGGAAATGGTGATGGAGTTGGAGATGGAATGCGAGCTGGAGATGGAAGTGCAGATATGGGTGAAAGTGGAGATGGAGATGAAGTTGGAATGGAAAGTGTAGGAGCTGGAGACAGGGGTGAAAGTGGAGGTGAAGTTTGAAGGTGGAGATGAAAGTCGAGGTGGAGATAGAGGTAGAGGTGGAAATGGAGATAGTCTCCTTGAAACCACAATTGATTTGGGAACTCAGATACACACAACCCTGCTCCCCACACATACTGTATCCCCGGCACATACTGCATCCCCCACACAGACCCTGCCAAGCCGCACCCCACATAAACACACCCCACCCTCTCTCACACACCCCACCAACCCCACACACATTGTATATGTGTGAATGTGCATCAGTGTGTGTGTCTGCATGTGTGTGAGTGTGTGTGTGTGTGTGTCAGCGTGTGTATGAGTATGTATGTGCCGGTGCTAATGTGGGAGATTGCCAGTAACCACAGGCACCGACTTGACAAACATTTATAAGCTGAGATCCCTCAGCTCCGTCTCTCGCTCAGACTTTGATTTCTAAATAAACCCACTGCTAATTTCCACAGGAGGCCCTCATCGTCCCAGGAGGGTCTGAATGTGATCCATCCTGGGCAGGTTCCTTAGCCCCATATCCCTCAACTCCCTCAAATTCATCCCCAAAATATACTGTCATTTCACTTTACAGTGTATTCTGCGATGCGCTTTGAGACGTCTAGAAGATGTGATCAGGCGCTATATCAAACGCAAGGATTATTATTATTAATAATCATCTGGCCTAACAAGGGCCGAGATATCGAAGGGGAGTGAGTGAAGTTTAACATCTCGCCTGAAGGACAGAGTGTGTGACAATCAGTGTTCACCCTCCCTCCCTCCCTCTCTCCCTCCTCACCTCCCCACCGCCCCCCCCACAAATCCTCTATCCCTCCCTCCCACCCTCCCACCTCACCTCCCCACCCCCTACACCCCCACACAAACCCTCCCTCCCTCTCCAGTGTCAACCTGGACTGCAACGCTCATAGTACCCTAGGGGGAGTTGCTCTGCACCTTCCTCTCTCCCCCACCAACCCACCACCCCCACCACTTCACTCAGATGGGAGAATAAGAGTCCATGCAGCCTTTGTACAAAGCTCATAAGTTTATGGGTGGGGTCATATGGGTTGTTTGTGTGTTTGTGTGTGTGTGGGTGGATATGTGCGTGCGTGTCTTCCTGGCTGAACGATTCTGGATGATCGTTTGCGTGTTACACAACGGGTGGAAACGGCCTGAGTGTTGGAGATCGAGGGGAGCACAGCTGTCTCTGTCCATGTCTGTGCTGGTGCCTCCTCCCCCACTGTAGCTCTCCACTCTAACCCCATTCCCCGCTCTCTCTGTGCTGTGTGGGGATGGATGGGGAGGGGATATATTGTCGGGCACCAGGTGAAATGCTAACTGCCCTTTGTTTGTGTGGGGATGCAGGATATAGTGGTGGTGGAGGAGGAGGTGGCGGGGTAGCTCTGTGTGGGCAAGCAGTGGGTGTGTGTGTGTGCAGCCTGTGTGTGGTAGTTAGTGTGTGTGTGTGTTTGGCAGGGCAATCTCTGTGTGGCACTGTGTATGTGTGCGCGGGGCTGTGTATGTGTGCGCGGGGCTGTGTGTGTGTGCGCGGGGCTGTGTGTGTGTGTGTGAGTGCTATGTATGTGTACGCAGGACTATGTATGTGTGCGCGGGTGCTGTGTGCGTAGGGATGTGTGTGTTGCTGTGCATATGAGTGGGGGGAGGGTGATATATGTGTGTGGGGCTGTGACACAGAGTGTAGAGGGAGCTTTACTTTGTCTCTAACCCTGACCTGTGAGTGTGGACGGACACACTGTGTGGAGGGAGATTTACTGTGTCTCTAACCCTGTCCTGGGAGTGTGGCCGGACGCACTGTGTTGAGGGAGTGTGACTGACTCTCTTAATCTCCTGGTCTCCAGCCTTGGGCTGGAAAGTGCTGCCCTGTGAAGTCAAAGGCAAATCCGGTTTCTGTCACAATGTCTGCTTCAGCCGGACCCTCCACCTGCATCTGTGTCCTCAGGTATCGTTCCCCCCCCCCCAACAACTCTCAATGTTACTCCCCACTTTATCTCTCCATGGTGTCTGTGCTGGTTCTCACTCCTCCACTGGAACTCGCTACTCTAACTCCATTGCCCTGTAACATCTATCTCCCTCCCCCAGCTCTCTACTCTGACCCCATTCCCTGCTCTCTCTCTCTCTCTCTCTCTGCACCCCCATCCACTGGAGCTCTCTACTCTAAATATCTTCCTTCCCTTCTTTCTCTCTACCTGACTCGCGCTCTCTTTCTCCCTCACTCTCTTTTCCTCATCCTCTCTCTCACTCTGCTTGTATTTTTCACTCTCAGTTGCTGGTTACCCACCACTTCACGGCAGAGAAAGAATACTTTGTTTCCCCAATTGGCAATGGCGGGGGGCTCAAGCTAAATTAGTGCTGTGTGAGTGGTTTACCTCCTCCCCCCCACCACACTCAACCATCTGCCCTCCTCCATCAACAATCCTCTACCATCTCCCCACCTTCGTCAACCGTCTTCCATCCTCCATCATCTCCCACCCACCGTTTCCCACCCACCATCTCCACCTCCCACCCGTCTGCCCTTCACCACTCCTATCCACCATCGCGGCCCCCACCCCCCCCATTCCCGCTCCCCCGCCAGTAAGAGTAAATTTGTGCCCCCCATGATTGACCAGGCAGAGGTGGGACAAGAAGCCATTTGAGGAGATAAAGTGAAGTCGGTTTGTTTGCTAGGAGTCCAAATGGCCAGATGTGGGTCCCACAAAGGGTCACCTTTAAATCCCTTCGTGGACTTGCCCCACCCTACCGTGGGAGAGAGAGGATGTTGTTTGTAACCTTGACCAGTGTTTCTGGAGTTGCGGGGGGGGGGCGCTGAAACAGACTAGAGGTGGGGGGGCAGGTGGGGCTTTGAGGAGGGAGTGTGCGGAGAGTGTTCCTTTTGCGAGGGAAGGGCAGATTGGAAATAGGGATGGGAATTTGTCAGGTTGGAGTGGTGGAGGGTGTGTTGTTTGGAGGATGGGGTGGAGTGGGGGGGGGAGCGATGACGGCAGTTTTAAGGTGGGAGAGAAGAACAGAACCCGAAGAGCGAGAGTAACTGGTTGCCTGTGCAGGCCAGCAGCGGAGTGAGGAGGGGGAGTTCAGTGATTAAGCAAATCCAAACCGCACCGTTCCCCAATGTCACCCACCAAACTGTCTCCACTTGGTCCCCCATTATCAATTCGCAGGGGCCCCCTCCCAGCCCCCCCAGCCCACAAATCCCCCCCCCACCCCCTGCTCACAAGTCACCACACCCCTCCCACCATCCACCATGTTTAATGAACCAACTCGTCTTTTTGCCTTGGTAAATAAACAAACTTAAAATCATGGGATTACGTGAGTTCCTGTCCAACCGAATTCGCACACAAGTTTTTCCCTTCTAGCCTCTGCTTAAGCGTCATCGATGCCCCCAATTTAGATGAATCATGCACTCAGCTCACAAGCAAGAGGACCCGGGTTCCATTCCTGGACAGGGTGACAACTTTCCTCACTACACACACACACACACACTCTCCTCTATTTACCAAGCAAGGCCCTGTATCAAATAATTCTTATTCTTGATATTATCCTAACTGATAAAAAAAAAGGTGGTGAAACAGCAGTGCTGCTCAGTGGCTGCGTTGTGAAACGACATTCAGTACAGGTGTAATTGCTGTTCGCTAGCACTGAAAGTCGCTGCTGCTCCATCAGCTGGTAATGTGCATCAACAAGACAACAACAACAAAATTACATTTCTAGAGCGCCTTTCACGTTGGGAGGACGTGTCCCAAGGCGCTGGTATTGCCATCGTGTGGCCACCAAGGGAAGTAGGGGTTTAGGAGGTCGTGGTTGTAGGATGGGATGAGCTCTTGGAGGGCTTTGCGGGTGAGGACCAGCCCTCTGGGCGAAGTGGAGCCAATGGAGTTGGGTGAGAAGAGATGGAGTCACGGAGCATGGAGCGGTAGAGGACACGGGCTGCAGAGTTCCCAATGATATGCAGCCTATTGAGGGAGGAATTGGGAAGGACCCACTGATTTGGGTTGGGACCCCAGGTTGGGAACCACTGTCCAAAGGGGTTTCTTGAGCTCCACTGTTTTACTCCTGCTTATCTCTATGTTTAGAATAGGAAGGAGAAAGCGGTTTTAGAGGCAGACGTCAGACTGCCTTTGTCAGAGAGGCAGAAGCGAAAGGGAGAGATGAGCGTTTTTAGAGGAGAGAATAAAAAGAGACACTTCACGTGAGATGTGTGAAAGGCTTTGTGATGTGTTTAAAAAATAAAGGGATGGTAAAGGCTAGTGAACAGAAAGCAAACCCAGAATTGGAAGAAATTCCCAGGCCATTTAAACAGGTAGAGATAAAAGAGGAAAACAAAACTGAGAAAACGTTTGCCATTATACCTAGTTATTCAAGAAAAAAGTGATATGAAAGTGAGAAAGGCAATCTAAATGATTGCCTTAAAAAAGGGATATCCTGAATGCTTTAGGGTATGCCGGGAATGCCGGGATTCCCGGCCATGCTTCAGGCTGTTCAGGCCCCGCACAGACGAGGCAGGAATTCCCGGCTGA
The DNA here is from genome assembly GCA_035084275.1 of Hydrolagus colliei. NCBI lineage: Eukaryota > Metazoa > Chordata > Chondrichthyes > Chimaeriformes > Chimaeridae > Hydrolagus > Hydrolagus colliei. The sequence continues at coordinate 88,604,941 of CM068745.1, read as the reverse complement.
GAGGGTGATGTTGCGCAGATTCACCAGAATGATACCACGGCTTAAAACAACAAAAGCTAGGAGAATGTCCCAAGGCGCTCAAGGTTAAATGGTAAGGGCGGATGTTGCATAAAACTAGTCTGTAGTTTGGGCTGAAGAGCAGCCGCCAATGATCCATAGGCCTTGCCTTAGGCTCGTTGGCAAATGGACGAGTCAAGGGTGGAGGAGAGGGTCGCACATTGTGAAGCTCTGGGACACAAATTGAGGTTGTGATCTGAATATGATTGCCGTGTGTCACCATGAGCTATGACAGGAAGGAGCAAGAAAGACATGACACGTTGGCTTTATTTTGTATCAATCAATTTTATTTCAAGCCATGGGCAGCTTGTGTTGCTACACACTAGGAAGAGAGCACAGGCCAATAGATTGACCAGACATGGTGGGCAAGTTCTGGGCTGTGCTCAGTCTCATGTGAGACCCCTTCACTATCAATGTGGGTGGTGCTGTTCGTCTTCAACGGAAGTTCGAGTTTGGGACAACACCTGAGAAAGAAAGAGAAGTGAAGGAAGGAGTGAGAACAAGAGACAGCAGACAGAACATAACAGAGAGATAAGGATAGAGTCGAATGTCATTCTAAAAAGCTTTGGCACGCAGTCTGTTCATCCAACCCAGGATTCCTGTGCACAGTTATACCTCATGTCCGACCCCACTCTCTCCCAAGCCTACTTTCTCTCCCCAACACAATCTCCCCAGCCGCAATCTAACGCTGCTTCTCTCCAACTTGCTTCCCATTTCTGTGGAGCCCTGTAGATACAACCACAACAACCTGACGTCTCAGAGTGCTTCAAGTGGTAGCTCAATGTTTAGAGCACTCACCTTCCAAGCGAGAGACCTGAGTTCAGTTGCAGGCAGGTCAGGACAAAACCTTGGGCAAGTTTCTTTACTACACACGACTGCAAATTAACCCTCAAAAACACATTAATAAACTATTCATTTCAATCCGCGACTGTTTGTGGGACCCCCATTGTGCGCAAATGGCTGCTGCTTTTCGCCCACATATATATAGTCAGTTCATATTGCAGTATATTTGGTGAAGCGCTTTGAGACGTCCAGAAGATGTGATAAGGCGCTGTATCACTTTCGAGGCCATTCACAGCCTTGCCCCCCTCCTATTCCTCCATCCTGCTGTCTCCCTGTGAAACTGTGGGTTCCGATCCCCCCCCCCCCCCTCCACCACAAACCCCCTCCGTCCAGTGGGTTCCAGTCTGCTCCATGGCCCCCGCCCAACCCATGCACACCACGCACCCAACTGTCGGTGATCGGGCTTTCAGCCTGCCATCGGGAGACCATTGTAATCCTCTTCCCTGCTCTCTTCCCCCAATATGTCGGTGCTAGTGATCCCTTATGTGTGACAAGCAAGTGTGAATTCTTACCAATTACCGCCACGACGGTTTCCTTGTTGATGAAGCCGAACGAAACAAGACCGCCAACAAGTTCCGGAGTATCCTATGGCCTGGCATATGGGGTGAAAGAAGAAGCCATCACCTGGGAATCAGACAGAGATCACAAAAGCGAATATCAGTGAGGAGAACGCGAGAGAGTGTCAGTGAGTAGTACACAAGAGAGTTTCCTCAATTCTGCCTTTAACACACTAAAGCTCCCTCTACACTGTGCGTCCATCCACACTCCCAGGTCAGTGTTGGAGACACAGTAAAGCTTCCTCTACACTGTGTCCGTCCATTCCCAGGTCAGGGTTAGAGACACAGTAACGCTTGTTGATCCTCACCCCTCTCTCTATTTATTGGGGAGGAATGTGCGAGTGCAACTCACCAGGTGTTGTGACAGTGAAGCACAGGATGAGGAGAAGCCATCCACTGCGGTTCATGGTGGGTTTGTGTCGCGCGGCCGCTGATTGTGTGAAGACAGAAAGTGCGACACAGGAGTAAGTGTGGGAGGAGGCTCCTCCTCCCTCCACCTCTAGGTGCTAAGCTGAATGGTCTCTCCTAACATGAAAGGCACTTTATACTACGTAATGTAATTTTATTATTGTTGTGGGGCTGGGAGGTACAGAATGAGAGAGAACAATATAGAGAATGAAATACATGAATGTGTTGGCAATGGGAACACACTGTGTCCTGTCTCTCAGCTTCAATGGCCAACCATTAACCCTCTGGAAGGCATCTCAAGCTTCTGTTCAGGGCAGTGTTAAGTCTGATCAAGAGAATTGTTCAAAGGCGAACTCAGTGTTCTGGTGACTGGGTGTCTATGCCCATCGCTGTGTTCAGCCATGTGTCTGCATCAATCAGTGACAGAGTAACTGGACACTTGGACAAATATAAAGAAAATCAGCACAGATTTGTGAAAGGTGGGTCATGTCTGATGAATCGAATTGAATTTATTAAGGAGGTCATAAACACTGTGGTTAAGAGGGTGCCAACCAATATTGTCAATGTGGATTTCTAAAAGGCATATGGTAAGGTTCCACACAAGAGGTTATCAGCAAAACTAAAGGTGCATGGAATCGTAGGTATCTTGAAACGTAGCACGGTAAGCTGCTCGGAGGCATCAAAAAGAGTGTAATGGTTGGAGGAATTGTCTCTGATTGGCAGGACATGATAAGCGATGCGTGAATGGGGTCCGTACTGGGGTCTCAGCTATTCACTATATATACATGTAAATGTATATATATACAGCAGTTGGATGAAGGAAAAGAGAGTTTTATATCCAAACTCTCACATGACACAGAGATAGATGGCGCAGTAAATTGTGCAGATTAAAGCAGTAACATACCACGAGACTTTGGAACAAAAGCATAGATTAACTCAGGGGGCAAAACAGTGGCAAACGGATTTCAATGTGGGGAAGTCTGAGGTTATCCACTGTGGATTATAAATAGCAAAACACAATATTTGCTAAATAGGGAGAAACTAAGAGCTTTGTCGGGGCAAAGGGATTGGGTGTCCACGATCATAAATCACTAATAACAAGCTCACAAAAGTGCAAAACACTATCAATAAGGCTGATGGGATTTTGGCCTTTATCTCCTGTGTGCTGAATATAAAGGAGAGGAAATGATGCTTCAGCAAAATCAAGCCTTGGTCAGTCCCCATCTTGAGTATTGCATTCAGTTTTGAGCACCTCTCTTCAGGAAAGATATTGTGGCTCTGGAGTAGGTGTAGTGCAGATTCAATGATACCAGGTCATAAATGGTCAAATTATGAGGACATGTTTGCATAAACCTGTTCTCTATTCCATTGATTTAGATGGTCGAGGTGTAATCTGATCAAGGTTTTGAAAATAATAATGGGATATGATAGGGTAGCTACAGATAAACAATTTCCTCAAGTCAGGGAATATAGAACAAGGGGGGATCATCTTAAAATTAGAACTAGTCCATTTAGTAATGACATCAAGGGGCAATAATTCTACCAAAGTACAGTAGAAATCTGAAGCTCTCTCCCCTAATTGCTGCATCGATTCACGTTTTCAAGAAGAACAACAACAAAATTACCTTGATAAGGCGCCTTTCATGTCAGGAGGACATCCCAAGGAACTGGTCAAGAGGTTGACCCGCTCAAGCCGGAGGTGGAGAGATATTTGTTATGTATGGGTATTAAGCGATATGAGGTAACTGGACTTGAGGTACGGATCAACCATGATCTTATGAAATGGTGATAGAGGCTCCAGGGGCTGAATAGCCTACTCCTGTTTCAATGTTTCAGTACCACCTTGCTGGAAGTCCCTCCAGGGAAAGAGTAAGCATTCCATTCCCACTCCGTGTCTACCACCCCATTTTCAACCTTGCTGCCCCCACCTTTTCAAACTCTAGCCCAAACTCCCACTTCCCCAATCCCTCCCTTGCTGACTTCAAGTCTTGTATCAATACATACTCATTGAGCAAAGCTTTTTTATCTCCCTTCTGTCGCCCTTGCAACTCTCTCCCTCCCACCTATCTCACCCCTATCTCACCAACCAGTTATCTCCTCAAAAAATTCTAAAAGATGTGTTAAGCATGACTTCCTGTTGTAAAGCCACGCTAACTCTGCCTAATTATGTTGTAGTTCTCTAAGTACTCCATGATGTCATCCTGAAAAGCATTCTAGAATTTTCCTTACCATTGATGTCGCTTTGGGACAGCGCTTTGAGACATGCAAAGCGCTGAAAAGCGATATATAAGTGCAATTTTGTGGTTGTTGTTGTTGTTGATGATGTCAGACTAACTGGTCTATAGATCCCCATCTTTTCTCTCCCATGCTTCTTAAATAGTTGTGTGACATGTGCGATCTTCCAATCAATGGGAACTGTTTGAGAATCCAGAGAAGTTTGGAAGATCAGATACAGGGTATCCACTATCTCATCAGCCAATTCTTTAAAAACCCAGGTTGCAGAGACCATCAGGTCCACGGGATTTTTTACAATTCAATGCCAACAGTTTCCCTAATATTAAGTTTTTTACTGATGTTGATTTCCTTAAGTTGCTCCCTGTCATTAGCCTCATGATTCACCGCCTTAGGATGTCCTCTCGACCTAAAATGTGCAAGACAAATGTAATACTAACATTCCTTGCATTTCAGATCGTGTCTTAATTGTGTCTGCCAGATGTCTCAATGCATTTCACCATTATTATGTGAAGTGAGTTGACTGTACCATTTGTGGTAGTTGTTGATTTGGAAACCTTTAAGCAAGATAATGGTGTTGCTGCGTGTGACAGGTACTGACCAATTACTGTGGCAGTGTTTTTCTGGGTGTCAAACACTGATTGATTATAGAGATGTGTATCTCTGAGTGTCAAACACTGGCTGATCACGGTGATAGAGTTTCTGTCTTTCTCAGACACAAGCTGATCAACGTGAGGTGCTTGTATCTGACACTCAGTAACCAGAACACTAAGTTCCCTGTTTAACTTATTCTCTTATTCGTCCTTGACGCCATCGAGAACTAAAGTGAAGCTTGACACACCTTCCAGAGGTCATAGGTCAGCTGTTGGAACTGAGGAGTACTAGAGACTGGTTATCAGTCCTGACACACACTGATCTCCTGTGTTGCACACTCTGCCTTCAAACAATCTGTGGCCACTTGGCACAAACCCACCATGAGGTGCAGTGGGATGTTTCGCATCCTACGCTTCACAGTCACATCAACCATTGAGTTGGTGATATGGTGATGATGAGCTGAGCGATAGATAGAGTCAGTGCAGATATTATGTCTCCATTGCTGGCTCCCAGTCTGATATGCAGAGATGTGTTTGTGTGGGTGGTGTGGGGGATAAAATTAGAAACCGGTTATCAGCGATTTATGAGGCAGAGAGTAATCAGACAAAGGGCTTTGTGTGGTGTGGTGGGCTAAAAGGAGAAGGGGTGATTGGTAGGAGCCTGAACCACACTTAACCACTGTATCACACTCTGTATTTCACACAATTTGTGGCCACTCAGCGCAAATACACCATGAACTGCAACAGGATCTTAAGAACATACGAAATAGGTGCAGGAGTAGGCCACTCGGCCCATCAAGCATGCCCCGCCATTCAATCATGGCTGATATTCTACTCTAACTCCAGCTACCTGCCTATCCCCATAGCCCTTAATCCCTTTATAAATCAGAAATCTATGTAACTCAGTCTTGAATATGTTCAAGGACTGAGCATCAATACCCTTTGGGGAGAAGAATTCCATGCTCTCCTCATCCTTTGCTTCACAGTCACAGCAACAAATAAGTTGCCCTCATCCAATGCTCAGCGGTGAGGAGAGACAGAGACAGGCTTTCTCTGTCTCTAAAAACGGCCCTGGGAGTGTGGACCCCTCAAGACAGAAACGAGTTGAGTTGGTGCCTAGGAGCCAGTGTCTGGAGGTGTGGAAAATGTTGACAGGGTGACCACAAGACAGCTAAACCTACAGATTCTCTCTTGTGTGTCTTCACTGACACCCTGTGAATTTTGAGCCATTGTAGAGGGTCAAAGTTGTGGAGTGATAGTGTTGCAGAGCCTGTTGTCGGAGAGAATATATGAACATAAGAAATAAGAGCAGGCGTAGACCACTCAGCCCTTCGAGCCTGCCCCCGCCATTGAATAAGATCATGGCTGATCTTGTGACCTAATTCCACTTTACCTGCCCTATTCCCTTATCCCTTTATCCGGCTATCTATAAGAAACCTATCAATCTCAGTCTTGAATATGTTTGAGGACTGAGCATCCTCAGCCTTCTGGGATAGAGAATTCCATAAATTCACTTCCCTCTGACTGATGAAATCCCTGCCAGTCCACCGCCTTAGGAAGTCCTCTCGACCTAAAACGCGCTATACAATTGTAGTAATAATATTCCTCGTATTTCAAATAGTGTCTTAGTTGTGTCTGCCAGATGTCTCAATGCGCTTCAACAATCTTATGTGAAGTGAGTTGTCTGTATAATTTGCGGTAGTTGTTGATTTGGAAACCTTTAAGCAAGATAATGCTGTTGCTGCGTGTGACAGATACTGACTAATTACAGTGACAGTGTTTCTCTGTGTGTCAAACACTGATTGATTATAGTGATGTGTATCTCTGAGTGTTAAACACTGGCTGATCACGGTGATAGAGTTTCTGTATTTCTCAGACACTGGGTGATCAAGGTGAGGTGCTTGTGTCTGACACTCAGCAACCAGAACACTAAGTTCCCTTGTGAATTGATTCTCTTAATCGTCCCTGACGCCATCGATCATGAAAGAGAAGCTTGAAACACCTGAGCAATAATTGTTATAATACTCATTGGATTTGCTATACTGCTTTTCATATCTTCTAGATGCCTCAAAGCGCTTCGCAGAATATATAGTACTGTGAAGTGAATTGACTACATTTTGGGGCGAAATGCGCAAGCCAATTGCACACAGCAGTGTCCCACAAACAGTCATGGATTGAAACAACCAATTTAGTGTAGGGTTTTTTCGCAGGGATTATTGTTAGGCATGTGGAGTTAGAACACTTGCCCAAGGTTTCACCCAGAACTGCCTGGATTCAAAACTCAGGTCTCACATTTGTCAGATGATGCACTAACTACTGAGCTACAGTACTCCAGAGATCCCAGAAGTGACAGGTTGCACCTATCAGGAAAGGATGAACAAGATTGGATTCTCTCTTGAAAAGAGGAGAGTAAGGAAGGGGTGACCTGATAGAGGTCCCAAGACATGACAGAGTTCTTTAAAGTTAGGTAAGGTTTTGAAGCTCTGAGATGTCGTCCGGCATGGAAGGTGCTATATAAATTGCAGTTGTTCTTGCTGTTGATAGGGTAGTCATATGGAAGATGTCTCAATTTGTGGGAGAGGCCCAAAGCAGTGGCTTTCAATATAAAATAGTCACAAATATATGAAATAGGGAAGTTGGAAGACATTTATTCACACGGAGTTGTGGGAAAGTGAAACTTGCTTCCTTTTCACACTGCCTCCACATTGTATCTGCCAACGGCTTTTCCTCCAGTCCCCACACAGTCTGATGCAGCGTTCCTCAGTGCTCTGTCCTTCACACTCTGCATGCTCCATCTCAGTGACTTCATCCGCAGACATGGGGAAAATTTCCGCCTGTATACGGATGACACCCAACTCTACCTTTCTGCTTCCAGCCCCAACTCCAGGACTACTGGTATCCTGACTGCCTGACATTGAGTCCTGGACAAAAAAAACTTTCTCCAATCGAATGTCCGCAAGACTGAGGCCCTCCTGATAGGCTTGCGTCAATGCCTCGGCACCTCAGACGCTGACACCATCAGCATCCAAGGCTGCACTCTCCACCTCTCTAAGCAATTCAGGAACATAGGCATCTTGTTCGAATCCTAAAATATCCTTCCTCTCCCACATCCGCGCCATGACCAGTACTGCCTGCCACCACCTTCGCGACATTGCCAGACTCTGCCATTGCCTCAACGCCTCAGGGATTCGTTACATCAAGGCTTGACTATGGAAACGCCCTCCTCGTCGGTCTTCCTGGTTCTTCCCCACACAATCTGCAGATCATCCAGAACTCTGCAGCTCTTGTCCTCACCCGCCCTAAGCTCCACAACCACATCAATCGCCGGCTCCATTGGCTCCCCATTCCCCAGGGAATCAAATTCAAGATCCTCATCTTCAAAGACATTCACAGCCTCACACCCCCCTACCACACCAACTTTCTGTTGCCCTATGAGCCTCCTCGCCCCCTCCATATAGCAGGCTCCAGTCTGCTCCTTATCTCCCACCCGACCCGCCCTACCAACAGTGGATGGGCATTCAGCCTTTCTGCCCCCACACTCTGGAACTCCATCCCACAGTCCCCTTCTCCTCGCTTCCTCCCTCGCCTCCTTCAAGGTCAGTCTCAAGACCCTCCTCTTCTACCGTGCCCTCTGCTGCCCTCCTTACTCTCTCCCTCCCTTCCTAACTCTCTCCCACCTCTCCCCCCTACCCTGTCGCTCTCACCTGCTCAGGTCGCGACCGGAATATTCAGTACCTCCTCCTGACATGAAAGGCACTCTATAAATGTGATTTTATTGTTTGTTATTGTTGAAGCAAATAGCATAGACATATTTAAGGGGAAGATAGATAGGTACATGAGGGAGAAAGGAACAGAAGGTTACGTTTCAACTTTCTAGACTTAGATGAGGAAGGGCAGGAGGTGGCTCATGTGGAGAGTAAATGTGAGAATAGCCCATTTCTGTGTTCTACATGCCAATGAATTCTAATCAGGAAACTTGCTCAATTCCTTACCGGAATCAATCCCAGATCTCTTGCTTGTAAGGCGAGTTATCCAAGCTTTAGCAAGGTGAAGGGTTTTCATTTGTATAAGACACCTAGTTGATCACTTGTGGACCTCCTGTAGTTCAATGGTTAGAGCACTCACCCTACAAGCTTAAGATATGTGTACTAATCCGGGCAAATCAGGGAGAAACCTTGGGCAAGTTTCCTTGCTACACATGCCCAATAGTAATCTGCCACAAAAACACACATAATGACAAAAATTGGGTGATTTCAATGCATGACTCTTTGTGGGGACTCTGTTGAACACAATTGGCTGCTGCCTTTCGCCCAGAAATATACAGTCAATTCATTTTGCAGTATATTCTGTGAAGCGTTTTGAGATATCGATAAGATGTGAAAAGCGTTGTATCAAATGTAAGGATTATTATCAAAACACAAAATACTGCAGATGCTGGAAATCTGAAACAAAAAGTTGCTGGGATAACTCAGCAGGTCAGGCAGCAACCGTGGAAAAAGGAAAGTGAGTCAACGTTTCAGATCCACGACCCTCCATCCGAACTGGGGCATGTAGGGAGGGAGAGGGACAGTGCAAGTTAGAGAGGGGGAGGCCGGACAAGGAAGACAAATGAGACAAAGAAGACAAAGGAAAAAAATGTATTAATTGATGGGCTAAATAGGTGATAATGGTCTGAAACAAAACGGTGTGGGTTTAAACAAAACTGTGGAGAAGAGATTTTAATGGTGAAGAGCAGACAAAATACCAGAGAGAGACAAGGGCTGTCTGGAGTGATGATTGTAATGGGGGAGGGGGAGCTCTTATGGCCTGAAGTGGCCGAAATCAATGTTGAGGCCAGAGGACTGTAGGGTACCCAGCAGATAGATAAGGTGCTGTTCCTCAAGCTTTCGCTGTGCGTCACTGGAACAGTGCAGGAGACCATGGATGGAGAGATCAGCCTCTGAATGTGAGTGTGAGTTGAAATGGAGGGAGACAAGAATATCAGGGTTGACCTTGTGTACGGAATGATGGTGCTCTGCAAATCGGTCTCCCAATCCACGCTTAGTCTCCCCAATATAGAGGAGATCACATTGTCAGCAGTGGATACATTATACTACATTGGTGGTAGTACATGTGAATGGCTATCTTACATGGAAGCTGTGTTTTGGTCCTTGGAATATTATTATTGTTATCACAGTATTGGGTTTTTGCATGTGTCAGTCAGTGGCTGGACAAAGTGATGGGTTTGTGTTTGTGATAGACACATAGTCATGCAAGAAAGTTTGCCAGACAGGAATATCAATGGGAAGTTTGGGTAGCTTTAGCTGGTTAGACTCTGACAGTTATCCCAATGCACAGTCTAGGATACACTTGGGTCCGCAAGCCTTAATGCTTATACTCTTAAGATTTGGGCAAACAGAATGTGTGCTTTGGGAGGGCGAATGCATATTTCATTTTAGACTAGTGGAGATATGTAGGTCTCCCAGTCTCGTTTGGAGACTCCACTGGACACCTGCTCCACTAGCTACCAATCACCCAACAGATCACAAACCAGATTCTCTCACTGATTTTGAAATCACTTCATTCCCTCTCAACAACCTGACATTTTTGAACTGCTTACAACACCACCACCCATGGCCTCCGCCCAGCTGGTTACTGTCTCCTATTAATCTATTGTGCCCTCCATTCCACCAAAGCTCTGGAATGTCCCCCCCTCCATTTCCCCTTTTTCTTGATGTCAAACTCCACCAAGGTGAAGTGCTCCAGGAAGCTATGCAGCATAAAGCACACTGTAGAAATGGCTGTTGGTGAGACCTTTAACCTAGCTGATGAGCTTTTGTGTTTTAGACACCTGGCTGATCACTGTGTTGGATTGCTCTATGTGTCACACACTGGCTGATCAAGGTGACATGCATGTGTCTGACACCCAGTCCCCAGAGAACACTAATTGTTCCTTTTGAACAATACTCTTAGTCGGCTTTCGGTGACTAAAGAGAAGCTTGAAACACCTTCCAGGTGTCAGAGGTGAGCCGTTGGGGCCAAGGAGCCGAGCGATGGAGATAGGATAGACAGGAAGTCACCATTTCTGACTCCCAGCCTAACATCCATCCACACTCCCAGGTCAGGGTTAGAAACTCAGTAAAGCTTCCTCTACACTGTAGGTCCATCACACTCCCAAATCAGCGTTAGAGACACAGTAAAGCTTGTTGATCCTCACCTCTCTCTCTCTCTTTATTGGGGAGGAATGTGCGAGTGCGATTCACCAGTTGTTGTGACAGTGAAGCACAGGATCAGGAGAATCCATCCACTGTAGATCATGGTGGGTTTGTGTTGAGCGGCCACTGATTGTGTGAAGACAGAAAGTGCGACACAGGAGGTAAGTGTGAGTCTAGTTCTTCATCCTCCAGCTGATCAACTCTCACATTACCTCTCCCTGATTAGCCTCCTGTTGCCCTGTCTTGCTGGGCTCGGAGCCAGTGGACGAGAACGCACAGTCTGTCCTCTCGCTGTTGTTCAGCTCCTCGGCTCTGAACTTTGGATGATTTTGTAATTTTCGTTTGAGGTGGAGAGCGATAAAGCCCCCAAGTGAGGCTGCCAGCAACACAATATCATCCACAAATAGAAGTGTTGCCACACATACACTCACAAACGCCTTCGTCCACAAATATACACTCAATTCTCCTACTCCTACCTTCATCTGGCCCCGATCCCTAACGGGTGTCCCCCTTAGCCTTGTGATGGTTCTGCCAGCTCACACCGAGCCCATCATCTCATCCTACACTTTCCTCACGAGAACAGAGGCCAGTCTAGCCTGCTCCTCTCTGATCAAACCGGGAGCCTCCATTGTATTCAACACACTTGCAGCGACTACCAATTTTAAGATCCCCTGACATCAGCCGGATACCTCTGCCATTGGTCTCACTAGTCACCCAACTTGTGGGTAGCAGCCACTATTGCACTCAGGAAAAAGTCTGGGAGGAAAGCTCAGAGGACAATAGGCTGGGGGAATGGGGAGGGGGTATCCTGACTTGGGAACTGCAAGATCCTCACCGAACTCCCTCCATCCGCTTCCTCTGAACATCTTTCAGGAACTTGGCCTTGACTTCTCGCCCCCTAATTCTGCACTTTGTAGTTCTGATAAAGCCCTCTGTACAGATCCTTCACTCCATATCATGCAAACTTCCTCTCCTTGAGTGAAACACACAGCGATAGGTAATGCCTCTGCGTTACTCAACAGAGGGACGCTCTTGTCATCAGCGTGCTTGGCACTGCCAATCTGCTAACCTCCGCAGTAAACCCGCTCGTGGTTTCCCTCCCTACTTTAACAAGCCGTGAGAAATGCCACACAGAAAACAAAACGCAGGTTGTGATGGTTTATTGTTCTTTAAACAGCAACATCCTTAAAAAGAGATAAGAGCACCAATTCAGAAAGAGTTTGACGCCTTGAGTTTGACTGGCCATTTGTGAGGCCCCACGGAGTGTAAAACATTCTCCCAATTTACAATGTACCCACCACTTCACGGAAGAGAAAGAATACTTTGTTTCCCCAATTGGCAATGGCGGGGGGCTCAAGCCAAATGAGTGCTGTGTGAGTGATTTACCTCCTCCCCCCAACCACACTCAACCATCTGCCCTCCTCCATCAACAATCCTCTACCATCTCCCCACCTTCGTCCACCGTCTTCCCTCCTCCATCATCTCCCACCCACCGTTTCCCACCCACCATCCCCACCTCCCACCCCTCTGCCCTTTACCACTGTCTCCTATCCACCATCGTGGCCCCCACCCACCCTACTCCCGCTCCCCCGCCAGTAAGAGTAAGTTTTTGCCCCCAATGATTGACCAGGCAGAGGTGGGACAAGAAGCCATTTGAGGAGATAAAGTGAAGTCTGTTTGTTTGCTAGGAGTCGAAGTGGCCAGATGTGGGTCCCACAAAGGGTCACCTTTAAATCCCTTTGTGGCCTTGCCCCCACCCTACCGTGGAAGAGAGAGGATGTGGTTTGTAACCTTGACCAGCGTTTCTGGAGGTGGGGGGGGGGGTGGTGGCGGGGAAACAGACTAGAGGTGGGGGGGCAGGTGGGGCTTTGAGGAGGGAGTGTGGGGAGAGTGTTCCTTTGGCGAGGGAAGGGCAGATTGGAAATAGGGATGGGAATTTGTCAGGTTGGACTGGTGGAGGGTGTGTTGCTTGGAGGAGGGGGTGGAGGGGGAGTGTGGGGGATGGCGATGATGGCAGTTTTAAGGTAGGAGAGGAGAACAGATCTCGAAGAGCGAGAGTAACTGGTTGCCTGTGCAGGCCAGCAGCGGAGTGAGGAGGGGGAGTTGAGTGATTAAGCAAATCCAATCCACACCGTTCCCCCATATCACCCACCAAACTGTCTCCACTTGGACTCCCACTATAAGTTCGCAGGGGCCCCCTCCCAGCCCCCCCAGCCCACAACCCCCCCCCCCCTAAAATCATGAGATTGTGTGAGTTCCTGTACAGCTGAATTCGCACAAAACCTTTTCCCTTCTAGCCTCTGCTTAAGCGTCATCGATGCCTCCAAATTAGATGAATCGTACACTCAGCTCACAAGAGATAGGACCCGGGTTCCATTCCTGGACAGGGTGAAAACTTTCCTCACTCCACACACACACTCTCCTCTATTTACCAAGCAAGGCCCTATGTCAAATAATTCTTATTCTTGCTATTATCCTAACTGATAAAAAAAAAAGGCGGTAAAACAGCAGCACTGCTCAGTGGCCGCGAGGCGAAAGGACATTCAGTACAGGTGTAACTGCTGTTCGCTAGAACTGGAAGGTGCTGCTGCACCATCAGCTGGTAATGTGCATCAACAAGTCAACAACAACAAAATTACATTTCTAGAGCGCCTTTCACGTCGGGAGGACGTGTCCCAAGGCACTGGTATCACCATCGTGTGGCCACCAAGGGAGGTAGGGCTTTAGGAGGTCGTGGTTGTAAGATGTGATGAGCTCATGGAGGGCTTTGCAGGTGAGGACCAGCCCTCTGGGCGAAGTGGAGCCAATGGAGTTGGGTGAGAAGAGATGGAGTCACGGAGCTTGGAGCAGGAGAGGACATGGGCTGCAGAGTTCCCAATGATCTGCAGCCTATGGAGGGAGGAATTGGGAAGGACCCACTGATTTGGGTTGGGACCCCAGGTTGGGAACCACTGTCCAAAGGGGTTTCTTGAGCTCCATCGTTTTACTCCTGCTTATCTCTATGTTTAGAATAGGAAGGAGAAAGCGGTTTTAGAGGCAGACGTCAGACTGCCTTGGTCAGAGAGGCAGAAGCGAAAGGGAGAGATGAGAGTTTTTAGAGGGGAGAATACAAAGAGACACATCACATGGCTTTGTGATGTGTTTAAAAAATAAATGGATGGTAAAGGCTAGTGAACAGAAAGCAAACCAAGAATTGGAAGAAATTCCCAGGCCATTTAAACAGGTAGAGATAAAAGAAGAAAACAAAACTGAAAAAACTTTTGCCATTATACCTAGTTATTCAAGAAAAAAGTGATATGAAAGTGAGAAAGGCAATCTAAATGATTGCCTTAAAAAAGCGATATCTTGAATGCTGTAGGGTATGCCGGGAATGCCGGGAGTCCCGGCCATGCTTCAGGCTGTTCAGGCCCCGCACAGACGAGGCAGGAATTCCCGGCTGAGAGGGTGATGTTGCGCAGATTCACCAGAATGATACCACGTCTTAAAACAACAAGAACTAGGAGAATGTCCCAAGGCGCTCAAGGTTAAATGGTAAGGGCGGATGTTGCATAAAACTAGTCTGTAGTTTGGGCTGAAGAGCAACCACCAATGATCCATAGGCCTCGTCTTTGGCTCGTTGGCAAATGGACGAGGCCACGGTGAGGCTGCCCCCAAATCCAAGTCAAGTCAACGCTCAGACTCACAACCATGGGGATTACGGGAATAGGATGCGAATCAGGAGGTGAGGTGTGGGGCGCGAGGGAATCAAGGATGGAGGAGAGAAACTCTGGGACACAGATTGAGGTTGTGATCTGAATATGATTGCCGTGTGTCACCATGAGCTAAGACAGGAAGGAGCAAGGAAGACATGACACGTTGGCTTTATTTTGCATCAATCAATTTTATTTCAAGCCATGGGCAGCTTGTATTGCTACACACTAGGAAGAGGGCACAGGCCAATAGATTGACCAGACATGGTGGGCTGGTTCTGGGTTGTGCTCAGTCTCAGGTGAGACCCATTCACTACTCTAAATGTGAGTGGTGCTGTTCATCTTCAACGGATGTCAGAGTTCGCGACAACACCTGAGAAAGAAAGAGAAGTGAAGGAAGGAGTGAGAACAAGAGAGAGCAGACAGAACATAACAGAGAGAGTCGAATGTGATTCTAAAAAGCTTTGGCACGCAGTCTGTTCATCCAACCCAGGATTCCTGTGCACAGTTATACCTCATGTCCGACCCCACTCTCTCCCAAGCCTACTTTCTCTCCCCAACCCAATCTCCCCAGCCGCAATCTAACGCTGCTTCTCTCCAACTTGCTTCCTATTTCTGTGGAGCCCTGTAGATACAACCACAACAACTTGGATTTATGGAGTAAATCCATAAGTACCACTTGACGTCTCAGAGTGCTTCAATGGTTAGAGCACTCACCTTACAAGCGAGAGACAGTCGCGGATTCAAATGAATAGATTATTAATGTGTTTATCAGTTGCAGGCAGGTCAGGACAAAATCTTGGCCAAGTTTCCTTGCTCCACACGACTGCTAATTACCCCTCAAAAACACATTAATAAACTATTCATTTCAATCCGCGACTGCTTGTGGGACCCCCACTGTGCGCAAATGGCTGCTGCTTTTCGCCCATATATATACAGTCAGTTCATTTTACAGTATATTTGGTGAAGCGCTTTGAGACGTCCAGAAAATGTGATAAGGCGCTGTATCACTTTCAAGGCCATTCACAGCCTTGCCCCCCTCCTATTTCTCCATCCTGCTGTCTCCCTGTGAACCTGTGGGTACCGTTACCCCCCCCCCCCCCCCCCCCCACCACAAACCCCTCCATCCAGTGGGTTCCAGTCTGCTCCATGGCCCCTGCCCAACCCACGCACCCCACGCACCCTACTGTCGGTGATCGGGATTTCAGCCTGCCATCGGGAGACCATTGTAATCCTGTTCCCTGCTCTCTTCACCAATATGTCGGTGCTAGTGATCCCTTCTGTGTGACAAGTAAGTGTGAGTTCTTACCAATAATTGCCGTGACAGTTTCCTCTTTGAGAATGCGGATTCGAACAATAACGCCAACAAATTCCGGAGTATCCTGTGGCCTGGCATGTATTGCCAATCAAATAGCCATCACCTGGGAATCAGACAGAAATAACAAAAGAGAATATCAGTGAGGAGCACAAGAGTGAGTGTCAGTGAATAGTAAACAAGAGAGTTTCCTCATTTCTGCCTTTAACACACTAAAGCTCCCTCTACACTGTGCGTCCATCCACACTCCCAGGTCAGGGTTGGAGACACAGTAAAGCTCCCTCTACACTGCATCCGTCCACTCCCAGGTCAGGGTTAGAGACACAGTAACGCTTGTTGATCCTCACCCCTCTCTCTCTTTATTGGGGAGGAATGTGCGAGTGCAACTCACCAGGAGTTGTGACAGTGAAGCACAGGATGAGGAGAAGCCATCCACTGCGGTTCATGGTGGGTTTGTGTCGCGCGGCCACTGATTGTGTGAAGACAGAAAGCGCGACACAGGAGTAAGTGTGGGAGGAGGCTCCTCCTCTGTCCACCTCTAGGTGCTAAGCTGGATGGTCTCTCCTAGCATGAAAGGCACTTTATACTACGCAATGTAATTTTATTATTTTTGTGGGGCTGGGAGATACAGAATGAGAGAGAACAAGATAGAGAATGAAATAGATGAATGTGTTGGCAATGGGTACACACTGTGTCCTGTCTCTCATCTACAATGGCCAAACATTAACCCTCTGGATGGCATGTCAAGCGTCTGTTCAGGGCAGTGTAAAGGCTGATCAATAGAATTGTTCAAAGGTGAACTCAGTGTTCTGGTGCCTGGGTGTCTATGCCCATTGCGGTGTTCAGCCATGTGTCTGATAAATGTACAACAATCAGTGACAGAGTAACTGGACACTTGGACTAATATAAAGAGAATCAGCACAGATTTGTGAAAGGTGCGTCATGTCTGATGAATCAAATTGAATTTATTAAGGAGGTCATAAACACTGTGGTTAAGAGGGTGCCAACCAATATTGTCAACGTGGATTTCTAAAAGGCATTTGGTAAGGTTCCACGAAAGAGGTTATCAGCAAGACTAAATGTGCATGGAATCGTAGCTATCTTGAAATGTATCTTGGTAAATGGGTCAGAGGTATTAAACAGAGAGTAATGGTTGGAGGAATTGTCTCTGATTGGCAGGACATGATAAGCGGTGTGTGTGGAAGGGGTCTGTACTGGGGTCTCAGCTATTCACTATATATACATGTAAATGTATATATATAGCAGTTGGATAAAGGAAAATAGAGTTTTATATCCAAACTCTCAAATGACACGAAGTTAGATGGCGAAGTTAGATGGCGTAAATTGCGTAGATTATAGCAGTAACATACCAAGAGACTTTGGAACAAAAGCATAGATTAACTCGGGGCAAAACTGCGGCAAACGGATTTCAATGTGAGGAAGTTTGAGGTTATCCATTGTGGATTACAAATAGCAAAACACAATATTTTCTAAATAGGGAGAAACTAAGAACTTTGTAGCGGCAAATGGATTGGGTATCCACAACCATAAATCACTAATAACAAGCTCACAAAAGTGCAAAACACTATCAACAAGGCCGATGGGATTTTGGCCTTTATCTCCTGTGTGCTGAATATAAAGGAGAGGAAATGATGCTTCAGCAAAATCAAGCCTTGGTCAGTCCCCATCTTGAGTATTGCATTCAGTTTTGAGCACCTCACTTCAGGAAGAATATTTTGGCTCTGGAGTAGGTGTAGTGCAGATTCAATGATACCAGGTCATAAATAATCAAATTATGAGGACATGTTTGCATAAACCTGTTCTCTATTCCATTGATTTAGATGGTCGAGCTGTAATCTGATCAAGGTTTTAAAAATAATAATGGGATATGATAGGGTAGCTACAGATAAACAATTTCCTCAGGTCAGGGAATATAGAAGAAGGGGGGATCATCTTAAAATTAGAACTAGTCCATTTAGTAATGACATCAAAGGGCAATATTTCTACCAAAGTACAGTAGAAATCTGAAACTCTCTCCCCTAATTGATGCATCCATTCACATTTTCAAGAAGAACAACAACAAAATGACATTGATAAGGCGCCTTTCATGTCAGGAGGACATCCCAAGGAACTGGTCAAGAGGTTGACCAGCTCTAGCCGGAGGTGGAGAGATATTTGTTAGATATGGGTGTTAAGCAATATGAGGTAACTGGATTTGAGGTACGGATCAGCCATGATCTTATGAAATGGTGAGAGAGGCTCGAGGGGCTGAATAGCCTACTCCTGTTTCTATGTTTCAGTATCACCTTGCTGGAAGTTCTCCAAATCAACAACAACACATTACATTTGTATAGTTTCTTTTATGTGTCAAAGCGTTGGATAGTTGGCGATTTGGCCCAAGCTGGGGGTTAGGATTAGGAGGAGTGAATAGCGTGGAGGATAGAATTAGGCGGGTGACCAAAGGAGCAATTTAAGAGGAGGATCTTAAGATAGACCTGAAGGGAGGCAAGGTAGGGAGTGAGGCAAAGTGAGTGTGGGATAATGTTCCAGATGGTGTAGGCAGATAGATTGAAGGCATGATTCCTGATGGCGGAGGGGCAGGGTGGATGACATGGACCACTCCAGGAACCCACTGAAAGGATTGAGCAGACAGGAGTTAGCAGGTCATACAGAGCAAGGCCTTCAATGCAAATCGGCCTGGATATTCCTGTCTGTCATGTATGTCCCACATATCCCACATGATCATTTCTAGATGTATCCGCATGCTTGTCATTACGCTGCCTGGCTGACTGCCCTGTAATTACCGAGTTTATCATTCATCCATGTTTTGCACAGTAGAGTAACAGTTGCAACACTCCACTCTTATAGCACTACTCCAGTATCTAAGGTGTATTCAAAGATTATGGCCCGAGCCTCCAATATTTCCATGCTTACTTCTCTCAATAAACCAGAACGCATCCTATCCAGATTGGTGTCTTATCTACCTTGGGCACTGTCCACATTTTAATACCTGCAATCTGTTTATTCTTAATTTATCCAACAGGTAAGAACATAAGAATTAGTAGCATGAGTAGACCATTCGGGCCCTCGAGCCTGCCCCACCAATGAATAAGATCAAGGTTGATCTTCTAATCTAACTCCATCTACCCGCCATATTTACATATCCCTTAATCTCTT
The DNA here is from genome assembly GCA_035084275.1 of Hydrolagus colliei. Classification (NCBI taxonomy): domain Eukaryota; kingdom Metazoa; phylum Chordata; class Chondrichthyes; order Chimaeriformes; family Chimaeridae; genus Hydrolagus; species Hydrolagus colliei. The sequence goes on along the minus strand of CM068745.1, from coordinate 88,585,876 downwards.
GATCGATTAGAAATCTATCAATCTCGGTCTTGAATATGTTCAACGACTGAGCATCTACAAGCATCTACAGCCTTTTGGGGGTAGAGAATTCCATAAATGTAATGCACCCATTCAATACATCAGCCATGCCCTCTGCCTCCACCACCAGATTTCTTCTTTGGTCCCTAATCAGCCCCTTTGACTACCCTTTTATTCTTTATAAGTTTAAAACATACATTTTGTTGTATTCCCAATTTCCTTAGTCATTCAGGGAGGATTGGATGTCCCATTTGTTCCTTTTGTTGTCAATTATTTGTTCTTCTCCTAACTATCTCCCCACTCAAAGACTTTCATTGGCCATTTGCCGTTTCAGTATCCAGTCCACCTGGGCTAGATAGTGGGTAAAAGAAACAGAAGGGAGGTTAGGAAAAATAATTTCACCCAACGAGTGTTCTGACTTGTAATGCATTACCTGAAATAATAGTGGAAGCCGATTCAACAACAACTTGTAAGAGAGAAGTGGAAGTTTCAATGGCATGTAATAGGGCAATCCTGGAACAGAGAGGGAGAACATTCGCTTCACCATTGAATGTTCCCCACATCAAGCTACATCACTACATCACTCCCACCCTTGCCAGGCTCCATTGGATTCCCATACCCCAGAAGATTGAATTCAAACCTTGTCCTTGAACCTGAACTTAGTGTTTTTACATCTTATCTTCTGATGTTCTTACATCCCAAGATCAAACATGCTCTGGGTTCCCTAATGTTTGGCTCATACCAACCTGCACCAAATACTTTTCAGATTTGGTAAGTAGGTTGTGTCCCTCCAGGGAAAGAGTAAGCATTCCATTCCCACTCCGTGTCTACCACCCCATCTTCAACCCTGCTGCCCCCACCTTTTCAAACACTAGCCCAAACTCCCACTTCCCCAATCCCTCCCTTGCTGACTTCAAGTCTTGTATCAATACATACTCATTGAGCAAAGCTTTTTTATCTCCGTTCTGTCGCCCTTGCAACTCTCTCCCTCCCAACTATCTCACCCCTATCTCACCAACCAGTTATCTCCTCAAAAAATTCTAAAAGATGTGTTAAGCATGACTTCCTGTTGTAAAGTCACGCTAACTCTGCCTAATTATGTTGTGGTTCTCTAAGTACCCCCATTTGGTCTTCCTGACAAGGATTCTAGAATTTTCCTTACCATTGATGTCGCTTTGGGCAGCGCATAGAGACATCCTCTTGACGTGAAAGGCGATATATAAGTGCAACTTTGTTGTTGCTGTTGTTGATGTCAGACTAACTGGTCTATAGATCTCCATCTTTTCTCTCCCACGCTTCTTAAATAGTTGTGTGACATGTGCGATCTTCCAATCAATGGGATTTGAGAATCCAGAGAATTTTTGGAAGATCACACAGAGGGTATCTACTATCTCATCAGCCAATTCTTTAAAAACCCAGGTTGCAGAGACCATCAGGTCCACGGGACTTTTTACAATTCAATGCCAACATTTTCCCTAATACTCATTTTTTACTGATATTGATTTCCTTAAGTTGCTCCCTATCATTAGCCTCATGATTCACCACCATTTTGGGTAATTGTTCTGTGTCTTCCAATGTGAAGGCACAAGTAAAGCATTTTAAAATAGTGTCTCATTTGTGTCTGTGCAGCACCTAGAGTATTGTGTGCGGTTTTGATCTTCCTCCTACATCTACCAATCCTGCCCTACAGAACCCCAGATACCCATCTCCTGCTCTGGAGAAATGCCTGCCAGTCCCTCATGCCAGGAACTAACCTAGTGAATCTACGCTGCACCCCCTCCAAATCAAATATGTTTGTTTTTAAATAAGGAGACCAAAACTGCACACAATACTCTAGGTGCCGTCTCACCAAAGCCCTATACAGTTGCAGCAAGACTTCCCTACTCTTATACTCTAAACTTTTTGAAATGAACGCTAGCATGCTGTTCGCCTTCTTAAGTGCTTGCTGCATCTGCAGACTAACGTTTTGGGACTGGTGTACAAGGACACCCAAATCCCTTTGGATACTAACAAAATCTAACTTTTCCCCCTCTAGAAAATAATCTATTCTTTTATTCTTGCTACTTAGGTGAATAATTTCACACTTGCTAACATTGAATTCCATCTGCCACCGACATGCCCACTCCCCTAACCTATCTGTATCTTGTTTCAATCTTTTTGCATCATCCTTAGAGCTCACTCTGCTACCTAGTAAATGTCATTCGCAAATTTAGACACGTTACATTCAATGTTCTCATCTAGATCATTGATGTAAATAGTCAATAGCTGAGGCCCTCGCTTCAAAGTCACAGCAACCAATGAGTTGCACTCACCCATTCCTCAGCGGTGAGTAGAGACAGACACAGGCTTTATTCTGTCTCTAACCCTGCCCTGGGAGTGTGGATCCTTCAAGACAGAAATGAGGTGAGTTGATGCCTTGGAGCCAGTGTCTGGAGATGTGGAAAATGTTGACAGGGTGAACCACAAGATAGCTATTCCTACAGATTCTCTCTTGTGTGCTCTTCACTGACACCCTGTGAATTTTGAGCCATTGTAGAGGGTCAAAATTGTGGAGTGATAGTGTTGCAAAGCCTGTTGTGGGAGAGAATGTAAGAATATAAGAAATAAGAGCAGTGGTAGACCAATCAGCACCTCGAGCCTGCCCCCACCATTTAATAAGATCGTTGCTGACCTTGTAACCTAATATCACTTTACCTGCCCTTTCCCCATATCCCTTAATAAGAAATCTATCTATAAGAAATCTATCAATGTCAGTCTTGAATATATTCGTGGACCTAGCCTTCTGGGATAGAGAATTCCATAAATTCTCTACCCGCTGAGTGATCAAATGGTTCCTGAAGTCTGCTCGAAAACGATGACTCATTGACTTTCAGCCTACGAAGTCCAGTTTTAGATTCGCCTACCAGGGGAATCATTCTCAAACTGTCTTCTCTGTCAAGCCCCTTAAGAATCATATAGGCTTCTATAAGATCACCTCCAATCCTTCTATAATTCTAGAGAATATATGACTAGTTTACTCAAACTATCTTCATGGGTCTAACTCCTCATCCCAGGAATCAAACTAATCAATCTGCACTGCACCCACTCTAAGTTGAGTATGTGCTTTCTTAACTAAGGAGACTATACACATTAAGAAATAATATTGTGGGTACATAACCATAGTTTGGGCACATGTGCAAGCGGCACCCAGGAAGGTGGAAGGAGAACTAGAACTTAGTGTTTTTCCACATCACATTGCCACAATACCTCCGTTGCCAACTTCAACTCATTGACCATACCTTTACTTTCCCTTCTGCCGCCCTCCCAACTGCCTCCCTCCCCTCCACTCTCTCCCTCCCCACCACCTATCCTGCCCCTCCCCCTTGCCAGGGATCCGACCTCACTGTTTACCTTGGGACATCGTGAAAGGTGCTCTGCAAATATAATTTTGTATTAGTTGGCTCAAGACACTCATCATTACCCACACCTTTTATCTACCAATCCTGCCCTACAGACCTTCAGATCCCAACCTCCAGCTCTGGAAAAATCTCTGCCAGTCCACCGCCTTAGGAAGTCCTCTCGACCAAAAACGTGCAAGACAAATGTAATACTAACATTACTTGCATTTCAGATAGTGTCTTATTTGTGTCTGCCAGATGTCTCAATTCATTTCACCATTATTATGTGAAGTGAGTTGACTGTACAATTTGTGGTAGTTGTTGATTTGGAAACCTTTAAGCAAGATAATGGTGTTGCTGCGTGTTACAGGTACTGACCAATTACAGTGACAGTGATTCTCTGTGTGTCAAACACTGGCTGATCACGGTGATAGAGTTTCTGTATTTCTCAGACACCTCCTGATCAATGTGAGGTGCTTGTATCTGACACTCAGTAACCAGAACACTACGTTCCCTGTTTAACTTATTCTCTTATTCATCCCTGACGCCATCGACCACTAAAGTGAAGCTTGAAACACCTTCCAGAGGTCATAGGTCAGCTGTTGGAACTGAGGAGTACTAGAGACTGGTTATCAGGCCTGATACACACTGATCTCCTGTGTTGCACACTCTGCCTTCACACAATCTGTGGCCACTTGGCACAAACCCACCATGAAGTGCAGTGGGTTGCTTCGCATCCTATGCTTCACAGTCACATCAACCAGTGTGTTGGTGATATGGTGGTGATGAGCTGAGCGATAGATAGAGTCAGTACAGATATTATGTCTCCATTGCTGGCTCCCAGTCTGATATGCAGAGATGTGTTTGTGTGGGTGGTATGGGGGATGAAATTAGAAACCGGTTATCAGTGAATGATGAGGGAGAGAGTAATCAGACAAAGGGCTTGGTGTGGTGTGGTGGGGTAAAAGGAGAGGGGGTTATTGGGAGGAGCCTGAATCACACTTAGCCACTGTATCACACTCTCTATTTCACGCAATTTGTGGCCACTCAGCGCAAATACACCGTGAACTGCAACAGCATCTTAAGAACATAAGAAATAGGAGCAGGAGTAGGCCACTCGGCCCATCAAGCATGCCCCGCCATTCAATCATGGCTGATATTCTACTCTAACTCCAGCTACCTGCCTTGTTCGCATACCCCTTAATCTCTTTATAATTCATAAATCTATGTAATTCAGTCTTGAATATGTTCAAGGACTGAGCATCAACACCCTTTGGGGAGAAGAATTCCATGCTCTCCTCATCCTTTGCTTCACAGTCACAGCAACAAATAAGTTGCACTCATCCAATGCTCAGCGGTGAGGAGAGACAGAGACAGGCTTTTCTCTGTCTCTAGCTCGGCCCTGGGAGCGTGGACCCTTCAAGACAAAAACGAGTTGAGTTGGTGCCTTGGCGCCAGTGTCTGGAGGTGTGGAAAATGTTGACAGGGTGACCACAAGACAGCTAAAACTACAGATTCTCGCTTGTGTGTCTTCACTGACAACCTGAGCATTTTGAGCCATTGTAGACGGTCAAAGTTGTGGAGTGATAGTGTTGCAGAGCCTGTTGTAGGAGAGAATATAAGAACATAAGAAATAAGAGCAGGGGTAGACCACTCAGCCCTTCAAGCCTGCCCCCACCATTCAATAAGATCATGGCTGATCTTGTAACCTAATTCCACTTTACCTGCCCATATCCCAAATCCCTTAATCCTGCTATATATAAGAAACCTATCAATCTCAGTCTTGAATATGTTTGAGGACTGATCATCCTCAGCCTTCTGGGATAGACAATTCCATAAATTCACTTCCCTCTGACTGATGCAATCCCTGCCAGTCCACCGCCTTAGGAAGTCCTCTCGACCTAAAACGCGCTATACAAATGTAGTAATAATATTCCTCGTATTTCAAATAGTGTCTTAATTTTGTCTGCCAGGAATCTCAATGGGCTTCACCAATCTCATGTGAAGTGAGTTGACTGTATAATTTGCGGTAGTTGTTGATTTGGAAACCTTTAAGCAAGATAATGGTGTTGCTGCGTGTGACAGATGCTGACTAATTACAGTGACAGTGTTTCTCTGTGTGTCAAACACTGATTGATTATAGTGATGTGTATCTCTGAGTGTTAAACACTGGCTGATCACGGTGATAGCGTTTCTGTATTTCTCAGACACTGGGTGATCAAGGTGAGGTGCTTGTATCTGACACTCAGCAACCAGAACACTAAGTTCCCTTTTGAATTGATTCTCTTAATCATCCCTGACGCCATCGAGCATGACAGAGAAGCTTGAAACACCTGAGCAAGAATTGTTATAATACTCATTGGATTTGCTGTACCTCTTTTCATATCGACTAGATGCCTCAAAGAGCTTCACAGAATATACAGTACAGTGAAGTGAATTGACTCTACATTTTGGGCGAAATGCGCCAGCCAATTCCAAACAGCAGTGTCCCACAAACAGTCATGGATTGAAACAACCAATTTGGTATTGGGTTTTTTAGGAGGGATTATTGTTAGACATGTGGAGTTAGAAACCTTGCCCAAGGTTTCACCCAAAACTGCCTGGATTCAAAACTCAGGTCTCACATTTGTCAGATGATGCACTAACTACTGAGCTACAGGACTCCAGAGATCCCAGAAGTGACAGGTTGCACCTATCAGGAAAGGATGAACAAGCTTGGATTCTCTCTTGAAAAGAGGAGAGTAAGGAAGGGGTGACCTGATAGAGGTCCCAAGACATGATAGAGGTCTTTAAAGTTAGGTAAGGTTTTGAAGCTCTGAGATGCCGTCCGGCATGGAAGGTGCTATATAAATTGCAGTTGTCCTTGCTGTTCATAGGGTAGTCATATGGAAGATGTCTCAACTTGTGGGAGAGGCCCAAAGCAGGGGCTTTCAATATAAAATAGTCACAAATACATCAAATAGGGAAGTTGGAAGAAATTTATTTATACGGAGTTGTGGGAAAGTGAAACTTGCTACCTTTTCACACTGCCTCCACGTAGTATCTGCCAACAGCTTTTCCTCCAGTCCCCATACAGTCTCGTGCAGCGTTCCTCAGTGCTCTATCCTTCACACTCTACATGCGCCATCTCAGTGACTTCATCCGCAGACATGGGGAAAACTTCCGCCTGTATACGGATGACACCCAACTCTACCTTTCTGCTTCACACCCCAACTCCAGGACTACTGGTATCCTGACTGCCTGACATTGAGTCCTGGACAAAAAAAACTTTTTCCAATCGAATGTCCGCAAGACTGAGGCCCTCCTGATAGGCTTGCGTCAACGCCGCCGCAACTCAGAAGCTGACACCATCAGCATGCAAGGCTGCACTCTCCACCTCTCTAAGCAATTCAGGAACATAGGCATCTTGTACGAATCCTAAACTGTCCTTCCTCTCCCACATCCGCGCCATGACCAGTACTGCCTGCCACCACCTTCGCGACATTGCCAGACTCTGCCATTGCCTCAACGCCTCAGGGATTCGTTACATCATGTAGGATTCGTTATATCAAGGCTTGACTATGGAAACTCCCTCCTCGTCAGCCTTCCTGGTTCTTCCCTTCACAAGTTGCAGATCATCCAGAACTCTGCAGCTCATGTCCTCACCCGCACTAAGCTCCATAACCACATCAATCTCCGGGTCCATTGGCTCCCCATTCCTCAGGGAATCGAATTCAAGATCCTCATCTTCAAGGCGATTCACAGCCTTGCAACCCCCTACCACTCCAACATGCTATTGCCCTTTGAGCCTCCTCGCCTCCTCCATTTAGCAGGCTCCGGTCTGTTCCTTGTACCCCACCTGACCCACCCTACCAACAGAGGATGGGCTTTCAGCCTTTCTGCCCCCACACTCTGGAACTCCATCCCACAGTCCCCTTCACCTCGCTTCCTCCCTCGCCTCCTTCAAGGTCGGTCTCAAGACCCTCCTCTTCTAACGTGTCGTCTGCTGCCCTCCCCACTCTCTCCCTCCCTTCCTAACTCTCTCCCACCCCTCCCCCCTATGCTGTCCCTCTCCCCTACTCAGTTCGCGACCTGACTATTCAGTACCTCCTCATGACGTGAAAGGCACTCTATAAATGTGATTTTATTATTTGTTATTGTTGAAGTAAATGGCACAGACATATTTTAGGGGAAGCTAGACAGGTACATGAGTGAGAAAGGAACAGAAGGTTATGTTTCAACTTTCTAGACTTAGCTGAGGAAGGGCAGGAGGTGGCTCATGTGGAGAGTAAATGTGAGAATAGCCCATTTCTATGTTGTACATCCCAATGAATTCTAATCAGGAAACTTGCTCAATTCCTTACCGGAATCAATCCCAGATCTCTTGCTTGTAAGGCGAGTTATCCAAGCTTCAGCAAGTTGAAGGGTTTTTCATTTGTATCAGACACCTGGTTGATCACTTGTGAACCTCCTGTAGTTCAATGGTTAGAGCACTCACCCTACAAGCATGAGATATGTGTACTAATCCAGGCAGATCAGGGATAAACCTTGGGCAAGTTTCCTTACTCCACATGCCCAATAATAATCTGCCAAACAAACAAACATAACGACAAATATTGGGTGATTTCAATGCATGACTCTTTGTGGGGACTCTGCTGAACACAATTGGCTGCTGCCTTTCACCCACAAATATACAGTCAATTCATTTTGCAGTATATTCTGTGAAGCGTTTTGAGATATCGAAAAGATGTGAAAAGCGTTGTATCAAATGTAAGGATTATTATCAAAACACAACATACTGCAGATGCTGGAAATCTGAAACAAAAAGTTGCTGGGATAACTCAGCAGGTCAGGCAGCAACCGTGGAAAAAGGAAAGTGAGTCAACGTTTCAGATCCACGACACTTCATCAGAACTGGGGCATGTTGGGAGGGAGAGATTTTTAAGGACAAGTTAGAGAGGGGGAGGCCGGACAAGGAAGACAAATGAGACAAAGAAGACAAAGGAAAAAATGTAATAATTGATGGGCTAAATAGGTGAAAATGGTCTGAAACAAAAGGGGGTGGGTTCAAACAAAACTGTGGAGAAGAGATTTTAATGGTGAAGAGCAGACAAAATACCAGAGAGAGACAAGAGCTGTCTGGAGTGATGGTTGTAATGGGGGAGGGGAAGCTCTTATTGCCTGAAGAGGCCAAAATCAATGTTGAAGTGAGAGGACTGTAGGGTCCCCAGCAGATAGATAAGGTGCTGTTCCGCAAGCTTTCGCTGTGAGTCACTGGAACAGTGCAGGAGACCATGGATGGAGAGATCAGCCTCTGAATGTGAGTGTGAGTTGAAATGGAGGGAGACCAGAATATCAGGGTTGACCTTGTGTACAGAATGATGGGGCTCTGCAAATCGGTCTCCCAATCCACGCTTAGTCTCCCCAATTTAGAGGAGATCACATTGTGAGCAGTGGATACAGTATACTGCATTGGTGGTAGTACATGTGAACGGCTATCTTACATGGAAGCTCTGTTTTGGTCCTTGGAATATTATTATTGTTATCACAGTATTGGGTTTTTGCATGTGTCAGTCACTGGCTGGTCAAAGTGATGGGTTTGTGTTTGTGATAGACACATAGTGATGCAAGAAAGTTTGCCAGACAGGAATATCAATGGGAAGTTTGGGTAGCTTTAGCTGGTTAGACTCTGACAGTTATCCCAATGCACAATCTAGGATACACTTCGGTCCGCAAGCCTTAACGCTTATAATCTTCAGATTTGGGTAAACAGAATGTGTGCTTTGGGAGGGCGAATGCACATTCCATTTTAGACAAGTGGAGATATGTAGGTCTCCCAGTCTGGTTTGGAGACTCCAATTTTTGAAAAAAGTTTCAAATGCTTGAAATTTTTTTGAAATGCTTACAGCACCACCACCCATGGCCTCCGCCCAGCTGGTTACGGTCTCCTATTAATTGCTTGTGCCGTCCATTCCACCAAAGCTCTGGAATGTCCCCCTCCTCCATTTCCCCTTTTTCTTGATGTCATACTCCACCACGGTGAAGTGCTCCAGGAAGCTATGCAGCATAAAGCACACTATAGAAATGGCAGTTGGTGAGACCTGTAACCTAGCTGATGGGCTTTTGTGTTTTAGACACCTGGCTGATCACAGTGTTGGATTGCTCTATGTGTCAGACACTGGCTGATCAAGGTGACATGCATGTGTCTGACACCCAGTCCCCAGAGAACACTAATTGTTCCTTTTGAACAATACTCTTAATCGACTTTCGGTGACTAAAGAGAAGCTTGAAACACCTTCCAGGTGTCATCGGTCAGCTGTTGGGGCCGAGGAGCCGAGCGATAGAGACAGGATAGACAGGAAGTCCCCATTTCTGACTCCCAGCCTAACATCCATCCAAACTCCAAGGTCAGGGTTAGAAACTCAGTAAAGCTTCCTCTACACTGTAGGTCCATCACACTCCCAAATCAGCGTTAGCGTCATAGTAAAGCTTGTTGATCCTCACGCCTCTCTCTCTCTATATTGGGGAGGAATATACGAGTGCGATTCACCAGGTGTTGTGACAGTGAAGCACAGGATCAGGAGAAGCCATCCACTGTAGATCATTGTGGGTTTGTGTTGAGCGGCCACTGATTGTGTGAAGACAGAAAGTGCGACACAGGAGGTGAGTGTGAGTCTAGTTCTTCATACTCTAGCTGATCAACTCTCACATTACCTCTCCCTGATTAGCCTCCTGTTGCCCTGTCTTGCTGGGCTCGGAGCCAGCGGACGAGAATGCACAGTCTGTCCTCTCGCTGTTGTTCAGCTCCTCGGCTCTGAACTTTGTATGATTTTGTAATTTTCGTTTGAGGTGGAGAGCGATAAAGCCCCCAAGTGAGGCTGCCAGCAACACAATATCATCCACAAATAGAAGTGTTGCCACACATACACTCACAAAGGCCTTCGTCCACAAATATACACACAATTCTCCTACTCCTACCTTCATCTGGCCCCGATCACTCCCCCCACTGCTCTTGTCTCTACCTAACTGTACAGTGCCTTGGGATGTCCTCTCGACATGAAAGGCGCTATATAAATGTAAGTTTTGATGGATTGATTGATTGATTGATTGATCAGTGCCATCCAACACGTTGTTGATGAATGGCTTGGGTGACAATTGGCAGCCTTACCTACATCTCCCACCCACCACTCTCCCTCAACATCCCAACCCCCTCCCCACGTTTTCCAAAGAGATAAGTCCATTGTAGATCATTACATGGAGTTTGATGTGGGAGGAGTTTGATCAGGGAGGAGTTTGATCCCCTGGATTCCAGTTATATGATAAATAATAATCCTTGCATTTGGATATAGTGCCTTCCACGTCATCTAGATGTCAATATTGCATCGCAGTTTCATCACGGTGGCCTCATCGGGCACCAGGTTGAAAACCTTGCTAAAGTCAATGGGTGTAAAACGGGTGTCCCCTTTACCCTTGTGATGGTTCTGCCAGCTCACACGGAGCCCACTATCTCGTCCTACACTTTCCTCACGAGAACAGAGGCCAGTCTAGCCTGCTCCTCCCTGATCAAACTGGGAGCCTCCATTGTATTCAATACACTTGCAGCGACTACCAATTTTAAGATCCCCTGACATCACCCGGATCCCTCTGCCATTGGTCTCACTCGTCACCCAACTTGTGGGTAGCAGCCACTATTGCACTCAGTAGCACTGGCCTCAGAGACAATCCTCTTGGAAAATGTCTGGGAGGAAAGTTCAGAGGACAATAGGCGGTGGCATGGGGAGGGGGTTTCCTGACTTGGGAACTGCAAGATCCTCACCGATCTCCCTCCATCCGCTTCCTCTGAACATCTTTCAGGAACTCGGCCTTGACTTCTCGCCCCCTAATTCTGCACTTTGTAGTTCTGACAAAGCCCTCTGTACAGAACCTTCACTCCATATCATGCAAACTTCCTCTCCTTGAGTGAAACACACAGCGACAGGTAATGCCTCTGCGGTCAGTGTTATTCAACAGAGGGACGCTCTTGTCATCAGCGTGCTTGGCACTGCCAATCTGCTAACCTCCGCAGTAAACCCGCTCATGGTTTCCCTCCCTACTTGAATTTAACAAGCCGTGAGAAACGCCGCACAGAAAACAAAACGCAGGTTGTGATGGTTTATTGTTCTTTAAACAGTAACATCCTTAAAAAGAGATAATAGCACCAATTCAGAAAGAGTTTGATGCCTTGAGTTTGACTGGCCATTTGTGAGGCCCCACAGAGTGTAGAGTCCAACATTCTCCCAATGTACAATGTACTGGATCATTAATCTGCGAACAAAGTCCTTCATTTTGACTCGCAAACTCTTCCAACTCTTCCGACCTCCGATGCAGATGGAGGTCCCTCCCACAGTTGGGTCAGTTGCCAACTCTGTGCGATGCTGCCTCCAGGCCGTGCACTTGATAATCATAATCCTTGCATTTGCTGTATAGCTCCTTAGTGTTCAGACGTCTCAAAGGACTTCACAGAATACATTGTAAACAATGAAGTGACTGTGAACCAACCCCAAGAGCTCACTGCGGCCATGGCTCACAAAAGAGTTGGGATTGTTCTCGTGCAGTTGCCGCTGTTTTGAAGTGACACAAACTCTCTGATGAAGTTCCCAGCTTCACACTGTACTGTACTTGTAGCCTTGCTCTGAGGAAGCTTCCAGAAAGACTGCAGAGGCCCTCTCTGCTGTGTCGTAATGCCTCTGCGACGCTTTTGTGGTTACCCTGACAGGGTCCCGCTTCTCAGCTGATGGCCTTGCGGGCGGTAGTTTGAGTTTACGTATAACCTCGTCTGCAAATACAAGGAAGATCTTGGCCACATTGTGGTGTCCTTCCTCACTGTCGGCCATTGCTCATTAACCATCGCTGATGGGATAGGGAGCTGCAGACTGAACGATGGTGGCATTTTCTGCTGTGCTGTGTCACCCACTGTAAAGTTGACAGGGAGCTCCTAATAACCACCCGGTGAGGGTTCAATCCCTGTGAGGGCTCAAACCCTGTGAGGGCTTGTCAGATGTCAAATGGCCAACTAGTGACTATCCGCCTGGGGTGAGGTCAGTAGGGTCTCCTTGGAGTTGAACTGCCTCCGAGATTACATAAATAGTCAAATAATAATCTTGCTTGCATTCGATACAGTGATTTTTACGTCATCTGTATGTTCTAAAGAGCTTCAAAGAATATACTGCAAAGCGAATTGACTGTATATGTGCGGGCGAAACGTGGCAGCCATCTTGCGTACAGGAATGTCCACGCAAACAGTCGTGGATTGAAGTGACCAATTTATTGTTTTTTTTCTTGAAGGATTATTATCAGGTGTGTGAAGTAAGCAAACATGCTTAAGGTTTCGCCCTTCGAGGAATCAAACTCAGTTCACTCGCTTTTAAGTCGAGAGCTCTAACCACTGAGCTACAGGAAACTAATAATACAGTATTGCTTATACCATGAATTTGAAATGAAAACTGTGTCTGGGAACACTGAGATGGCAAGAGGAGGTGGATGTGAAGGTTGAGTTGGCTATAGAATCAAAGGTAGAGATGGAGTTGGAGATGAAGATGGATTGGAGAATGGAGGTGAAGGTGGAGGTGGAGGTGGAGTGGATATGGAGGTGGAGTAGAGATGGGTGCTGAAGCTGAAGGTGAAGGTGGAGATGGAGATAGACATGCACGCGGAAATGGTGATGGAGTTAGAGATGGAATGCGAGCTGGAGATGGAAGTGCAGATATGGGTGAAACTGGAGATGGAGATGAAGTTGGAATGGAAAGTGTAGGAGCTGGAGACAGGGGTGAAAGTGGAGGTGAAGGTTGAAGGTGGAGATGGAAGTGGAGGTGGAGATAGAGGTAGAGGTGGAAATGGAGATAGTCTCCTTGAAACCACAATTGATTTGGGAACTCAGATACACACAACCCTGCTCCCCACACATACTGTTACCCGACACATACTGCATCCCCCACACAGACCCTGCCAAGCCGCACCCCACACAAACACACCCCACCCTCTCTCACACACCCCACCAACCCCACACACATTGTATATGTGTGAATGTGCATCAGTGTGTGTGTCTGCATGTGTGTGAGTGTGTGTGTGTGTCAGCGTGTGTATGAGTATGTATGTGCCGCTGCTAATGTGGGAGATTGCCAGTAACCACAGGCTCCGACTTGACAAACGTTTATAAGCTGAGATCCCTCAGCTTCGTCTCTCGCTCAGACTTTGATTTCTAAATAAACCCACTGCTAATTTCCACAGGAGGCCCTCATCGTCCCAGGAGGGTCTGAATGTGATCCATCCTGGGCAGGTTCCTTAGCCCCATATCCCTCAAACTCCTCAAATTCATCCCCAAAATATACTGTCATTTCACTTTACAGTGTATTCTGCGATGCGCTTTGAGACGTCTAGAAGATGTGATCAGGCGCTATATCAAATGCAAGGATTATTATTATTAATAATCATCTGGCCTAACAAGGGCCGAGATATCGAAGGGGAGTGAGTGAAGTTTAACATCTCGCCTGAAGGACAGAGTGTGTGACAATCAGTGTTCACCCTCCCTCCCTCCCTCCCTCCCTCCCTCCCTCCCTCCCTCCCTCCCTCCCTCCCTCCCTCCCTCCCTCCCTCCCTCCCTCCCTCCCTCCCTCCCTCCCTCCCTCCCTCCCTCCCTCCCTCCCTCCCTCCCTCCCTCCCTCCTCACCTCCCCACCGCCCCCCCCACAAATCCTCTATCCCTCCCTCCCACCCTCCCACCTCACCTCCCCACCCCCTGCATCCCCACACAAACTCCACACACCTCCCTCTCCAGTGTCAACCTGGACTGCAAGGCTCATTGTACCCTAGGGCGAGTTGCTCTGCACCTTCCTCTCTCCCCCACCAACCCATCCACCCACCACCCCCACCACTTCACTCAGATGGGAGAATAACAGTCCAGGCAGCCTTTGTACAAAGCTCATAGGTTTATGGGTGGGGTTGTTTGTGTGTTTGTGTGTGTGTGGGTGGATATGTGGGTGGGTGTCTTCCTGGCTGAACGATTCTGGACGTGCGTTTGCGTGTTACACAACGGGTGGAAACGGCCTGAGTGTTGGATAGCGAGGGGAGCACAGCTGTCTCTGTCCATATCTGTGCTGGTGCCTCCTCCACTGTAGCTCTCCACTCTAACCCCATTCCCCGCTCTCTCTGTGTTGTGTGGGGATGGATGGGGAGGGGATATATTGTCGGGCACCAGGTGAAATGCTAACTGCCCTTTGTTCTTGTGGGGATGCTGGATATAGTGGTGGTGGAGGAGGAGGTGACGGGTGGAGGGTAGCTCTGTGTGGGCAATCAGTGGGGGTGTGTGTGTGCAGCCTGTGTGTGGGAGATAGTGTGTGTGTGTGTTTGGCAGGGCAATGTCTGTGTGGGACTGTGTATGTGTGCGCGGGGCTGTGTGTGTGTGCGCGGGGCTGTGTGTGTGTGTGTGAGTGCTATGTATGTGTACGCAGGGCTATGTATGTGTGCGCGGTGCTGCGTAAGTGTGCGCGGGTGCTGTGTGCGTAGGGATGCTGTATGTGTGTGTTGCTGTGTATCTGAGTGGGGGGAGGGTGATATATGTGTGTGGGGCTATGACACAGAGTGTAGAGGGAGCTTTACTGTGTCTCTAACCCTGACCTGTGAGTGTGGACGGACACATTGTGTGGAGGGAGATTTACTGTGTCTCTAACCCTGTCCTGGGAGTGTGGACGGACACATTGTGTGGAGGGAGATTTACTGTGTCTCTAACCCTGTCCTGGGAGTGTGGCCGGACGCACTGTGTTGAGGTAGTGTGACTGTGACTCTCTTTGTCTCCTGGTCTCCAGCCATGGGCTGGAAGGTGCTGCACTGTGAAGTCAAAGGCAAATCCGGTTTCTGTCACAATGTCTGCTTCAGCGGTAACGTCAACGCCGGACCCTCCACCTGCATCTGTGTCCTAAGGTATCGTCCTCCCCCCCCCCCCCCCCCACCCCAACAACTCTCAATGTTGCTCCCCACTTTATCTCTCCATGGTGTCTCTGCTGGTTCTCACTCCTCCACTGGAACTCGCTACTCTTACTCCATTGCCATGCAACATCTATCTCCCTCCCCCACCAGAGCTCTCTACTCTGACCCCATTCCCTGCTCTCTCTCTATCTCTCTGCCCCCCCATCCACTGGAGCTCTCTACTCTAAATATCTTCCTTCCCTTCTTTCTCTCTACCTGACTCGCGCTCTCTTTCTCCCTCACTCTCTTTTCCTCATCCTCTCTCTCACTCTGCTTGTATTTTTCTCTCTCAGTTGCTGGTTACCCACCACTTCACGGCAGAAAAAGAATACTTTGTTTCCCCAATTGGCAATGGGGGGGGCTCAAGCTAAATGAGTGCTATGTGAGTGGTTTACCTCCTCCCCCCCACCACACTCAACCATCTGCCCTCCTCCATCAACAATCCTCTACCATCTCCCCACCTTCGTCAACTGTCTTCCCTCCTCCATCATCTCCCACCCACCGTTTCCCACCCACCATCTCCACCTCCCACCCGTCTCCCCTTCACCACACTCTCCTATCCACCATCGCGGCCCCCACCCCTCCATTCCCGCTCCCCTGCCAGTAAGAGTAAATTTGTGCCCCCCATGATTGACCAGGCAGAGGTAGGACAAGAAGCCATTTGAGGAGATAAAGTGAAGTCTGTTTGTTTGCTAGGAGTCGAAGTGGCCAGATGTGGGTCCCACAAAGGGTCACCTTTAAATCCCTTCGTGGCCTTGCCCCACCCTACCGTGGGAGAGAGAGGATGTTGTTTGTAACCTTGACCAGTGTTTCTGGAGTTGGGGGGTGGGAGGGGCGGGGAAACAGACTAGAGGTGGAGGGGCAGGTGGGGCTTTGAGGAGGGAGTGTGCGGAGAGTGTTCCTTTGGCGATGGAAGGGCAGATTGGAAATAGGGATGGGAATTTGTCAGGTTGGAGTGGTGGAGGGTGTGTTGTTTGGAGGATGGGGTGGAGTGGGGGGGGAGGGGGGGAGATAGCGATGACGGCAGTTTTAAGGTGGGAGAGAAGAACAGAACCCGAAGAGCGAGAGTAACTGGTTGCCTGTGCAGACCAGCAGCGGGGTGAGGAGGGGGAGTTCAGTGATTAAGCAAATCCAATCCCCACCGTTCCCCCATGTCACCCACCAAACTGTCTCCACTTGGTTCCCCATTATCAGTTCGCAGGGGCCCCCTCCCAGCCCCCCCAGCCCACAAACCCCCCCCTCCCCCGCCCCCTGCTCACAAGTCACCACACCCCTCCCACCATCCACCATGTTTAATGAACCAACTCGTCTTTTTGCCTTGGTAAATAAACAAACTTAAAATCATGGGATTGCGTGAGTTCCTGTCCAACCGAATTCGCACCCAAGTTTTTCCCTTCTAGCCTCTGCTTAAGCGTCATCGATGCCCCCAAATTAGATGAATCATGCACTCAGCTCATAAGCGAGAGGACCCGGGTTCCATTCCTGGACAGGGTGACAACTTTCCTCACTACACACACACACACACACTCTCCTCTATTTACCAAGCAAGGTCCTGTATCAAATAATTCTTATTCTTGCTATTATCCTAACTGATAAAAAAAAAAGGCCGTGAAACAGCAGTGCTGCGTTGTGAAACGACAGGTGTAATTGCTGTTCGCTAGCACTGGAAGTCGCTGCTGCTC
The DNA here is from genome assembly GCA_035084275.1 of Hydrolagus colliei. Taxonomy (NCBI): domain Eukaryota; kingdom Metazoa; phylum Chordata; class Chondrichthyes; order Chimaeriformes; family Chimaeridae; genus Hydrolagus; species Hydrolagus colliei. The sequence goes on along the minus strand of CM068745.1, from coordinate 88,568,821 downwards.
CATCAGCTGATAATGTGCATCAACAAGACAACAACAACAAAATTACATTTCTAGAGCGCCTTTCACGTTGGGAGGACGTGTCCCAAGGCGCTCGTATTGCCATCGTGTGGCCACCAAGGGAAGTAGGGGTTTAGGAGGTCGTGGTTGTAGGATGGGATGAGCTCATGGAGGGCTTTGCGGGTGAGGACCAGCCCTCTGGGCGAAGTGGAGCCAATGGAGTTGGATGAGAAGAGATGGAGTCACGGAGCTTGGAGAGATAAAGGACACGGGCTGCAGAGTTCCCAATGATCTGCAGCCTATTGAGGGAGCAATTGGGAAGGACCCACTGATTTGGGTTGGGACCACAGGTTGGGAACCACTGTCCAAAGGGGTTTCTTGAGCTCCACCGTTTTACTCCTGCTTAACTCTATGTTTAGAATAGGAAGGAGAAAGCGGTTTTAGAGGCAGACGTCAGACTGCCTTGGTCAGAGAGGCAGAAGCGAAAGGGAGAGATGAGCGTTTTTAGAGGAGAGAATAAAAAGAGACACTTCACATGAGATGTGTGAAAGGCTTTGTGATGTGTTTAAAAAATAAATGGATGGTAAAGGCTAGTGAACAGAAAGCAAACCAAGAATTGGAAGAAATTCCCAGGCCATTTAAACAGGTAGAGATAAAAGAAGAAAACAAAACTGAGAAAACTTTTGCCATTATACCTAGTTATTCAAGAAAAAAGTGATATGAAAGTGAGAAAGGCAATCTAAATGATTGCCTTAAAAAAGGGATATCTTGAATGCTGTAGGGTATGCCGGGAATGCCGGGAGTCCCGGCCATGCTTCAGGCTGTTCAGGCCCCGCACAGACGAGGCAGGAATTCCCGGCTGAGAGGGGGATGTTGCGCAGATTCACAAGAATGATACCACGGCTTAAAACAACAAAAGCTAGGAGAATGTCCCAAGGCGCTCAAGGTTAAATGGTAAGGGCGGATGTTGCATAAAACTAGTCTGTAGTTTGGGCTGAAGAGCAGCCGCCAATGATCCATAGGCCTCGTCTTAGGCTCGTTGGCAAATGGACGAGTCAAGGGTGGAGGAGAGGGCCGCACATTGTGAAGCTCTGGGACACAAATTGAGGTTGTGATCTGAATATGATTGCCATGTGTCACCATGAGCTATGACAGGAAGGAGCAAGAAAGACATGACACATTGGCTTTATTTTGCATCAATCAATTTTATTTCAAGCCATGGGCAGCTTGTGTTGCTACACACTAGGAAGAGAGCACAGGCCAATAGATTGACCAGACATGGTGGGCAAGTTCTGGGCTGTGCTCAGTCTCATGTGAGACCCCTTCACTATCAATGTGGGTGGTGCTGTTCGTCTTCAACGGAAGTTCGAGTTTGGGACAACACCTGAGAAAGAAAGAGAAGTGAAGGAAGGAGTGAGAACAAGAGACAGCAGACAGAACATAACAGAGAGATAAGGATAGAGTCGAATGTCATTCTAAAAAGCTTTGGCACGCAGTCTGTTCATCCAACCCAGGATTCCTGTGCACAGTTATACCTCATGTCCGACCCCACTCTCTCCCAAGCCTACTTTCTCTCCCCAACACAATCTCCCCAGCCGCAATCTAACGCTGCTTCTCTCCAACTTGCTTCCCATTTCTGTGGAGCCCTGTAGATACAACCACAACAACCTGACGTCTCAGAGTGCTTCAAGTGGTAGCTCAATGTTTAGAGCACTCACCTTCCAAGCGAGAGACCTGAGTTCAGTTGCAGGCAGGTCAGGACAAAACCTTGGGCAAGTTTCTTTACTACACACGACTGCAAATTAACCCTCAAAAACACATTAATAAACTATTCATTTCAATCCGCGACTGTTTGTGGGACCCCCATTGTGCGCAAATGGCTGCTGCTTTTCGCCCACATATATATAGTCAGTTCATATTGCAGTATATTTGGTGAAGCGCTTTGAGACGTCCAGAAGATGTGATAAGGCGCTGTATCACTTTCGAGGCCATTCACAGCCTTGCTCCCCTCCTATTCCTCCATCCTGCTGTCTCCCTGTGAAACTGTGGGTTCCGATCCCCCTCCACCACAAACCCCCTCCGTCCAGTGGGTTCCAGTCTGCTCCATGGCCCCCGCCCAACCCATGCACACCACGCACCCAACTGTCGGTGATCGGGCTTTCAGCCTGCCATCGGGAGACCATTGTAATCCTCTTCCCTGCTCTCTTCCCCCAATATGTCGGTGCTAGTGATCCCTTATGTGTGACAAGCAAGTGTGAATTCTTACCAATTACCGCCACGACGGTTTCCTTGTTGATGAAGCCGAACGAAACAAGACCGCCAACAAGTTCCGGAGTATCCTATGGCCTGGCATATGGGGTGAAAGAAGAAGCCATCACCTGGGAATCAGACAGAGATCACAAAAGCGAATATCAGTGAGGAGAACGCGAGAGAGTGTCAGTGAGTAGTACACAAGAGAGTTTCCTCAATTCTGCCTTTAACACACTAAAGCTCCCTCTACACTGTGCGTCCATCCACACTCCCAGGTCAGGGTTAGAGACACAGTAAAGCTTCCTCTACACTGTGTCCGTCCACTCCCAGGTCAGGGTTAGAGACACAGTAACGCTTGTTGATCCTCACCCCTCTCTCTATTTATTGGGGAGGAATGTGCGAGTGCAACTCACCAGGAGTTGTGACAGTGAAGCACAGGATGAGGAGAAGCCATCCACTGCGGTTCATGGTGGGTTTGTGTCGCGCGGCCGCTGATTGTGTGAAGACAGAAAGTGCGACACAGGAGTAAGTGTGGGAGGAGGCTCCTCCTCCCTCCACCTCTAGGTGCTAAGCTGAATGGTCTCTCCTAACATGAAAGGCACTTCATACTACGTAATGTAATTTTATTATTGTTGTGGGGCTGGGAGGTACAGAATGAGAGAGAACAATATAGAGAATGAAATACATGAATGTGTTGGCACTGGGAACACACTGTGTCCTGTCTCTCAGCTTTAATGGCCAACCATTAACCCTCTGGAAGGCATCTCAAGCTTCTGTTCAGGGCAGTGTTAAGTCTGATCAAGAGAATTGTTCAAAGGCGAACTCAGTGTTCTGGTGACCGGGTGTCTATGCCCATCGCTGTGTTCAGCCATGTGTCTGCATCAACCAGTGACAGAGTAACTGGACACTTCGACAAATATAAAGAAAATCAGCACAGATTTGTGAAAGGTAGGTGATGTCTGATGAATCAAATTGAATTTATCAAGGAGGTCATAAACACTGTGGTTAAGAGGGTGCCAACCAATATTGTCAATGTGGATTTCTTAAAGGCATTTGGTAAGGTTCCACACAAGAGGTTATCAGCAAAACTAAATGTGCATGGTATCGTAGGTATCTTGAAACGTACCACGGTAAGTTGGTCGGAGGCATCAAAAAGAGTGTAATGGTTGGAGGAATTGTCTCCGATTGGCAGGACATGATAAGCAATGCGTGCATGGGGTCCGTACTGGGGTCTCAGCTATTCACTATATATACATGTAAATGTATATATATACAGCAGTTGGATAAAGGAAAAGAGAGTTTATATCCAAACTCTCACATGACACAGAGATAGATGGTGCAGTAAATTTTGCAGATTATAGCAGTAACATACCACGAGACTTTGGAACAAAAGCATAGATTAACTCAGGGGGAAAAACAGTGGCAAACGGATTTCAATGTGGGGAAGTCTGAGGTTATCCACTGTGGATTATAAATAGCAAAACACAATATTTGCTAAATAGGGAGAAACTAAGAGCTTTGTAGGGGCAAAGGGTTTGGGTATCCACGATCATAAATCACTAATAACAAGCTCACAAAAGTGCAAAACACTATCAATAAGGCTGATGGGATTTTGGCCTTTATCTCCTGTGTGCTGAATATAAAGGAGAGGAAATGATGCTTCAGCAAAATCAAGCCTTGGTCAGTCCCCATCTTGAGTATTGCATTCAGTTTTGAGCACCTCTCTTCAGGAAAGATATTGTGGCTCTGGAGTAGGTGTAGTGCAGATTCAATGATACCAGGTCATAAATGGTCAAATTATGAGGACATGTTTGCATAAACCTGTTCTCTATTCCATTGATTTAGATGGTCGAGGTGTAATCTGATCAAGATTTTAAAAATAATAATGGGATATGATAGGGTAGCTACAGATAAACAATTTCCTCAAGTCAGGGAATATAGAACAAGGGGGGATCATCTTAAAATTAGAACTAGTCCATTTAGTAATGACATCAAGGGGCAATAATTCTACCAAAGTACAGTAGAAATCTGAAGCTCTCTCCCCTAATTGCTGCATCGATTCACATTTTCAAGAAGAACAACAACAAAATGACATTGATAAGGCGCCTTTCATGTCAGGAGGACATCCCAAGGATCTGGTCAAGAGGTTGACCCGCTCAAGCCGGAGGTGGAGAGATATTTGTTATGTATGTGTGTTAAGCGATATGAGGTAACTGGACTTGAGGTACGGATCAACCATGATCTTATGAAATGGTGACAGAGGCTCCAGGGGCTGAATAGCCTACTCCTGTTTCTATGTTTCAGTACCACCTTGCTGGAAGTTCTCCAAATCAACAACAACACATTACATTTGTATAGTGTCTTTTATGTGTCAAAGCTTAATTTATCCAACAGGTAAGAACATAAGAATTAGGAGCTTGAGTAGACCATTCGGGCCCTCGAGCCTGCCCCGCCAATGAAAAAGATCAAGGTTGATCTTCTAATCTAACTCCACCAACCTGCCATATTTACATATCCCTTAATCTCTTGATCGATTAGAAATCTATCAATCTCAGTCTTGAATATGTTCAACGACTGAGCATCTGCAAGCATCTACAGCCTTTTGGGGGTAGAGAATTCCTAAATGCAATGCACCCATTCAATACATCAGCCATGCCCCCTGCCTCCACCACCAGATTTCTTCTTTGGTCCCTAATCAGCCCCTTTGACTACCCTTTTATTCTTTATAAGTTTAAAACATACATTTTGTTGTATTCCCAATTTCCTTAGTCATTCAGGTAGGAATGGATGTTCCACTTGTTCCTTTTGTTGGCAATTATTTGTTCTTCTCCTAACTATCTCCCCACTCAAAGACTTTCATTGGCCATTTGCCGTTTCACTGTCCAGTCCACCTGGGCTAGATAGTTGGTAAAAGAAACAGAGGGGAGGTTAGGAAAAATAATTTCACCCAACGAGTTGTTCTGACTTGTAATGCATTACCTGAAATAGTAGTGGAAGCCGATTCAACAACACCTTTTAAGAGAGAAGTGGAAGTTTCAATGGCATGTAATAGGGCAATCCTGGAACAGAGAGGGTGAACATTCGCTTCACCATTGAATGTTCCCCACATCAAGCTCCATGACAACATAACTCCCACCCTTGCCTGGCTCCATTGGATTCCCATACCCCAGAGGATTGAATTCAAGCCTTGCCCTTGAACCTGAACTTAGTGTTTTTACATCTTATCTTCTGATGTTCTTACGTCCCAAGGTCAAACATGCTCTAGGTTCCCCAATGTTTGGCTCATACCAACCTGCACCAAATACTTTTCAGATTTGGTAAGTAGGATGTGTCCCTCCAGGGAAAGAGTAAGCATTCCATTCCCACTCCGTGTCTACCACCCCATTTTCAACCTTGCTGCCCCCACCTTTTCAAACTCTAGCCCAAACTCCCACTTCCCCAATCCCTCCCTTGCTGACTTCAAGTCTTGTATCAATACATACTCATTGAGCAAAGCTTTTTTATCTCCCTTCTGTCGCCCTTGCAACTCTCTCCCTCCCACCTATCTCACCCCTATCTCACCAACCAGTTATCTCCTCAAAAAATTCTAAAAGATGTGTTAAGCATGACTTCCTGTTGTAAAGACACGCTAACTCTGCCTAATTATGTTGTGGTTCTCTAAGTACTCCATGATGTCATCCTGAAAAGCATTCTAGAATTTTCCTTACCATTGATGTCGCTTTGGGACAGCGCTTTGAGACATGCAAAGCGCTGAAAAGCGATATATAAGTGCAATTTTGTTGTTGTTGTTGTTGTTGATGTCAGACTAACTGGTCTATAGATCCCCATCATTTCTCTCCCACGCTTCTTAAATAGTTGTGTGACATGTGCGATCTTCCAATCAATGGGAACTGTTTGAGAATCCAGAGAAGTTTGGAAGATCAGATACAGGGTATCCACTATCTCATCAGCCAATTCTTTAAAAACCCAGGTTGCAGAGACCATCAGGTCCACGGGATTTTTTACAATTCAATGCCAACAGTTTCCCTAATATTAAGTTTTTCACTGATGTTGATTTCCTTAAGTTGCTCCCTGTCATTAGCCTCATGATTCACCGCCTTAGGATGTCCTCTCGACCTAAAACGTGCAAGACAAATGTAATACTAACATTCCTTGCATTTCAGATCGTGTCTTAATTGTGTCTGCCAGATGTCTCAATGCATTTCACCATTATTATGTGAAGTGAGTTCACTGTACCATTTGTGGTAGTTGTTGATTTGGAAACCTTTAAGCAAGATAATGGTGTTGCTGCGTGTGACAGGTACTGACCAATTACTGTGACAGTGTTTTTCTGGGTGTCAAACACTGATTGATTATAGTGATGTGTATCTCTGAGTGTCAAACACTGGCTGATCACGGTGATAGAGTTTCTGTCTTTCTCAGACACGAGCTGATCAACTTGAGGTGCTTGTATCTGACACTCAGTAACCAGAACACTAAGTTCCCTGTTTAACTTATTCTCTTATTCGTCCTTGACGCCATCGAGCACTAAAGTGAAGCTTGAAACACCTTCCAGAGGTCATAGGTCAGCTGTTGGAACTGAGGAGTACTAGAGACTGGTTATCAGTCCTGATACACACTGATCTCCTGTGTTGCACACTCTGCCTTCAAACAATCTGTGGCCACTTGGCACAAACCCACCATGAAGTGCAGTGGGATGTTTCGCATCCTACGCTTCACAGTCACATCAACCAGTGTGTTGGTGATATGGTGATGATGAGCTGAGCGATAGATAGAGTCAGTGCAGATATTATGTCTCCATTGCTGGCTCCCAGTCTGATATGCAGAGATGTGTTTGTGTGGGTGGTGTGGGGGATAAAATTAGAAACCGGTTATCAGCGATTTATGAGGCAGAGAGTAATCAGACAAAGGGCTTTGTGTGGTGTGGTGGGGTAAAAGGAGAAGGGGTGATTGGTAGGAGCCTGAACCACACTTAACCACTGTATCACACTCTGTATTTCACACAATTTGTGGCCACTCAGCGCAAATACACCATGAACTGCAACAGGATCTTAAGAACATAAGAAATAGGAGCAGGAGTAGGCCACTCGGCCCATCGAGCATGCCCCGCCATTCAATCATGGCTGATATTCTACTCTAACTCCAGCTACCTGCCTATCCCCATAGCCCTTAATCCCTTTATAAATCAGAAATCTATGTAACTCAGTCTTGAATATGTTCAAGGACTGAGCATCAACACCCTTTGGGGAGAAGAATTCCATGCTCTCCTCATCCTTTGCTTCACAGTCACAGCAACAAATAAGTTGCCCTCATCCAATGCTCAGCGGTGAGGAGAGACAGAGACAGGCTTTCTCTGTCTCTAACACGGCCCTGGGAGTATGGACCCCTCAAGACAGAAACGAGTTGAGTTGGTGCCTAGGAGCCAGTGTCTGGAGGTGTGGAAAATGTTGGCAGGGTGACCACAAGACAGCTACTCCTACAGATTCTCTCTTGTGTGCTCTTCACTGACACCCTGTGAATTTTGAGCCATTGTAGAGGGTCAAAGTTGTGGAGTGATAGTGTTGCAGAGCCTGTTGTCGGAGAGAATATATGAACATAAGAAATAAGAGCAGGCGTAGACCACTCAGCCCTTCGAGCCTGCCCCCGCCATTGAATAAGATCATGGCTGATCTTGTGACCTAATTCCACTTTACCTGCCCTATTCCCTTATCCCTTTATCCGGCTATCTATAAGAAACCTATCAATCTCAGTCTTGAATATGTTTGAGGACTGAGCATCCTCAGCCTTCTGGGATAGAGAATTCCATAAATTCACTTCCCTCTGACTGATGAAATCCCTGCCAGTCCACCGCCTTAGGAAGTACTCTCGACCTAAAACGCGCTATACAATTGTAGTAATATTATTCCTCGTATTTCAAATAGTGTCTTAGTTGTGTCTGCCAGATGTCTCAATGCGCTTCAACAATCTTATGTGAAGTGAGTTGTCTGTATAATTTGCGGTAGTTGTTGATTTGGAAACCTTTAAGCAAGATAATGCTGTTGCTGCGTGTGACAGATACTGACTAATTTCAGTGACAGTGTTTCTCTGTGTGTCAAACACTGATTGATTTTAGTGATGTGCATCTCTGAGTGTTAAACACTGGCTGATCACGGTGATAGAGTTTCTGTATTTCTCAGACACTGGGTGATCAAGGTGAGGTGCTTGTGTCTGACACTCAGCAACCAGAACACTAAGTTCCCTTGTGAATTGATTCTCTTAATCATCCCTGACGCCATCGATCATGAAAGAGAAGCTTGAAACACTTGAGCAATAATTGTTATAATACTCATTGGATTTGCTATACTGCTTTTCATATCTTCATGATGCCTCAAAGCGCTTCGCAGAATATACAGTACTGTGAAGTGAATTGACTACATTTTGGGGCGAAATGCGCAAGTCAATTGCACATAGCAGTGTCCCACAAACAGTCATGGATTGAAACAACCAATTTAGTGTAGGGTTTTTTCGCAGGGATTATTGTTAGGCATGTGGAGTTAGAACACTTGCCCAAGGTTTCACCCAGAACTGCCTGGATTCAAAACTCAGGTCTCACATTTGTCAGATGATGCACTAACTACTGAGCTACAGTACTCCAGAGATCCCAGAAGTGACAGGTTGCACCTATCAGGAAAGGATGAACAAGCTTGGATTCTCTCTTGAAAAGAGGAGAGTAAGGAAGGGGTGACCTGATAGAGGTCCCAAGACATGATAGAGTTCTTTAAAGTTAGGTATGGTTTTGAAGCTCTGAAATGTCGTCCGGCATGGAAGGTGCTATATAAATTGCAGTTGTTCTTGCTGTTGATAGGGTAGTCATATGGAAGATGTCTCAATTTGTGGGAGAGGCCCAAAGCAGTGGCTTTCAATATAAAATAGTCACAAATATATGAAATAGGGAAGTTGGAAGAAATTTATTCATACGGAGTTGTGGGAAAGTGAAACTTGCTTCCTTTTCACACTGCCTCCACATTGTATCTGCCAACGGCTTTTCCTCCAGTCCCCACACAGTCTGATGCAGCGTTCCTCAGTGCTCTATCCTTCACACTCAACATGCTCCATCTCAGTGACTTCATCCGCAGACATGGAGAAAATTTCCGCCTGTATATGGATGACACCCAACTCTACCTTTCTGCTTCCAACCCCAACTCCAGGACTACTGGTATCCTGACTGCCTGACATTGAGTCCTGGACAAAAAAACTTTCTCCAATCGAATGTCCGCAAGACTGAGGCCCTCCTGATAGGCTCGCGTCAACGCCTCCGCACCTCAGACGCTGACACCATCAGCATCCCAGGCTGCACTCTCCACCTCTCTAAGCAATTCAGGAACATAGGCATCTTGTTCGAATCCTAAAATGTCTTTCCACTCCCACATCCGCGCAGGGACCAGTACTGCCTGCCACCACCTTCGCGACATTGCCAGACTCTGCCATTGCCTCAACGCCTCAGGGATTCGTTACATCATGTAGGATTCATTACATCAAGGCTTGACTATGGAAACTCCCTCCTCGTCGGTCTTCCTGGTTCTTCCCCACACAATCTGCAGATCATCCAGAACTCTGCAGCTCTTCTCCTAACCCGCACTAAGCTCCACAACCACATCAATCGCCGGCTCCATTGGCTCCCCATTCCCCAGGGAATCAAATTCAAGATCCTCATCTTCAAAGACATTCACAGCCTCGCACCCCCCTACCACACCAACTTTCTGTTGCCCTATGACCCTCCTCCATTTAGCAGGCTCCAGTCTGCTACTTATCTCCCACCCGACCCGACCTACCAACAGTGGATGGGCATTCAGCCTTTCTGCCCCCACACTCTGGAACTCCATCCCACAGTCCCCTTCTCCTCGCTTCCTCCCTCGCCTCCTTCAAGACCCTCCTCTTCTACCGTGCCCTCTGCTGCCCTCCCTACTCTCTCCCTCCCTTCCTAACTCTCTCCCACCCCTACCCCCTACCCTGTCCCTCTCCCCTGCTCAGGTCGCTACCGGACTATTCAGTACCTCCTCCTGACATGAAAGGCACTCTATAAATGTAATTTTATTGTTTGTTATTGTTGAAGCAAATAGCATAGACATATTTAAGGGGAATATAGATAGGTACATGAGGGAGAAAGGAACAGAAGGTTATGTTTCAACTTTCTAGACTTAGTTGAGGAAGGGCAGGAGGTGGCTCATGTGGAGAGTAAATGTGAGAATAGCCCATTTCTGTGTTGTACATGCCAATGAATTCTAATCAGGAAACTTGCTCAATTCCTTACCGGAATCAATCCCAGATCTCTTGCTTGTAAGGCGAGTTATCCAAGCTTTAGCAAGGTGAAGGGTTTTCATTTGTATAAGACACCTAGTTGATCACTTGTGGACCTCCTGTAGTTCAATGGTTAGAGCACTCACCCTACAAGCATAAGATATGTGTACTAATCCAGGCAGATCAGGGAGAAACCTTGGGCAAGTTTCCTTGCTACACATGCCCAATAGTAATCTGCCACAAAAACACACATAATGACAAAAATTGGGTGATTTTAATGCATGACTCTTTGTGGGGACTCTGTTGAACACAATTGGCTGCTGCCTTTCGCCCACAAATATACAGTCAATTCATTTTGCAGTATATTCTGTGAAGCGTTTTGAGATATCGATAAGATGTGAAAAGCGTTGTATCAAATGTAAGGATTATTATCAAAACACAAAATACTGCAGATACTGGAAATCTGAAACAAAAAGTTGCTGGGATAACTCAGCAGGTCAGGCAGCAACCGTGGAAAAAGGAAAGTGAGTCAACGTTTCAGATCCACGACCCTTCATCCGAACTGGGGCATGTAGGGAGGGAGAGGGAGAGTGCAAGTTAGAGAGGGGGAGGCCGGACAAGGAAGACAAATGAGACAAAGAAGACAAAGGGAAAAAATGTATTAATTGATGGGCTAAATAGGTGATAATGGTCTGAAACAAAACGGTGTGGGTTTAAACAAAACTGTGGAGAAGAGATTTTAATGGTGAAGGGCAGACAAAATACCAGAGAGAGACAAGGGCTGTCTGGAGTGATGATTGTAATGGGGGAGGGGGAGCTCTTGTGGCCTGAAGAGGCCAAAATCAATGTTGAGGCCAGAGGACTGTAGGGTACCCAGCAGATAGATAAGGTGCTGTTCCTCAAGCTTTCGCTGTGCGTCACTGGAACAGTGCAGGAGACCATGGATGGAGAGATCAGCCTCTGAATGTGAGTGTGAGTTGAAATGGAGGGAGACAAGAATATCAGGGTTGACCTTGTGTACGGAATGATGGTGCTCTGCAAATCGGTCTCCCAATCTACGCTTAGTCTCCCCAATATAGAGGAGATCACATTGTCAGCAGTGGTTACATTATACTACATTGGTGGTAGTACATATGAACGGCTATCTTACATGGAAGCTGTGTTTTGGTCCTTGGAATATTATTATTATTATTGTCACAGTATTGGGTTTTTGCATGTGTCAGTCAGTGGCTGGACAAAGTGATGGATTTGTGTTTGTGATAGACACATAGTGATGCAAGAAAGTTTGCCAGACAGGAATATCAATGGGAAGTTTGGGTAGCTTTAGCTGGTTAGACTCTGACAGTTATCCCAATGCACAGTCTAGGATACACTTGGGTCCGCAAGCCTTAATGCTTATACTCTTAAGATTTGGGTAAACAGAATGTGTGCTTTGGGAGGGCGAATGCATATTTCATTTTAGACTAGTGGAGATATGTAGGTCTCCCAGTCTCGTTTGGAGACTCCACTGGACACCTGCTCCACTAGCTACCAATCACCCAACAGATCACAAACCAGATTCTCTCACTCATTTTGAAATCACTTCATTCCCTCTCAACAACCTGACATTTTTGAACTGCTTACAACACCACCACCCATGGCCTCCGCCCAACTGGTTACTGTCTCCTATTAATCTATTGTGCCCTCCATTTCACCAAAGCTCTGGAATGTCCCCCCCTCCATTTCCCCTTTTTCTTGATGTCAAACTCCACCAAGGTGAAGTGCTCCAGGAAGCTATGCAGCATAAAGCACACTATAGAAATGGCTGTTGGTGAGACCTTTAACCTAGCTGATGAGCTTTTGTGTTTTAGACACCTGGCTGATCACTGTGTTGGATTTCTCTATGTGTCAGACACTGGCTGATCAAGGTGACATGCATGTGTCTGACACCCAGTCCCCAGAGAACACTAATTGTTCCTTTTGAACAATTCTCTTAGTCGGCTTTCGGTGACTAAAGAGAAGCTTGAAACACCTTCCAGTGTCAGAGGTCAGCCGTTGGGGCCGAGGAGCCGAGCGATGGAGACAGGATAGACAGGAAGTCACCATTTCTGACTCCCAGCCTAACATCCATCCACACTCCCAGGTCAGGGTTAGAAACTCAGTAAAGCTTCCTCTACACTGTAGGTCCATCACACTCCCAAATCAGCGTTAGAGACACAGTAAAGCTTGTTGATCCTCACCCCTCTCTCTCTCTTTATTGGGGAGGAATGTACAAGTGCGAATCACCAGGTGTTGTGACAGTGAAGCACAGGATCAGGAGAATCCATCCACTGTAGATCATGGTGAGTTTGTGTTGAGCGGCCACTGATTGTGTGAAGACAGAAAGTGCGACACAGGAGGTAAGTGTGAGTCTAGTTCTTCATCCTCCAGCTGATCAACTCTCACATTACCTCTCCCTGATTAGCCTCCTGTTGCCCTGTCTTGCTGGGCTCGGAGCCAGCGGACGAGAACACACAGTCTGTTCTCTCGCTGTTGTTCAGCTCCTCGGCTCTGAACTTTGGATGATTTTGTAATTTTCGTTTGAGGTGGAGAGCGATAAAGCCCCCAAGTGAGGCTGCCAGCAACACAATATCATCCACAAATAGAAGTGTTGCCACACATACACTCACAAAGGCCTTCGTCCACAAATATACACTCAATTCTCCTACTCCTAACTTCATCTGGCCCCGATCCCTACCCCCACTGCTCTTGTCTCTACCTAACTGTACAGTGCCTTGGGATGTCCTCTCGACATGAAAGGCGCTATATAAATGTAAGTTTTGATTGATTGATTGATTGATTGATTGATCAATGCCATCCAACACGTTGTTGATGAATGGTTTGGGTGACAATTGGCAGCCTTACCTACATCTCCCACTCACCACTCTCCGCCACCAGCCCACCCCCCCTCCCCACGTTTTCCAAAGCGATAAGTCCATTGTAGATCATTACATGGAGTTTGATGAGGGAGGAGTTTGATCAGTGAGGAGTTTGATCCCATGGCTTCCAGTTATATAACAAATAACAAATAATAATCCTTGCATTTGGATATAGCGCCTTCCACGTCATCTAGATGTCAAGATTGCATCGCAGTTTCATCACAGTGGCCTCATCGGGCACCAGGTTGAAAACCTTGCAGAAGTCAATGGGTGTAAAACGGGTGTCCCCCTTAGCCTTGTGATGGTTCTGCCAGCTCACACGGAGCCCATCATCTCATCCTACACTTTCCTCATGAGAACAGAGGCCAGTCTAGCCTGCTCCTCTCTGATCAAACCGGGAGCCTCCATTGTATTCAATACACTTGCAGCGACTACCAATTTTAAGATCCCCTGACATCAGCCGGATCCCTCTGCCATTGGTCTCACTAGTCCCCCAACTTGTGGGTAGCAGCCACTATTGCACTCAGGAGCACTGGCTTCAGAGACAATCCTCTTGGAAAAAGTCTGGGAGGAAAGCTCAGAGGACAATAGGCTGGGGGAATGGGGAGGGGGTTTCCTGACTTGGGAACTGCAAGATCCTCACCGAACTCCCTCCATCCGCTTCCTCTGAACATCTTTCAGGAACTTGGCCTTGACTTCTCGCCCCCTAATTCTGCACTTTGTAGTTCTGACAAAGCCCTCTGTACAGATCCTTCACTCCATATCATGCAAATTTCCTCTCCTTGAGTGAAACACACTGCGATAGGTAATGCCTCTGCGGTCAGCGTTACTCAACAGAGGGACGCTCTTGTCATCAGCGTGCTTGGCACTGCCAATCTGCTAACCTCCGCAGTAAACCCGCTCGTGGTTTCGCTCCCTACTTTAACAAGCCGTGAGAAATGCCGCACAGAAAACAAAACGCAGGTTGTGATGGTTTATTGTTCTTTAAACAGCAACATCCTTAAAAAGAGATAAGAGCACCAATTCAGAAAGAGTTTGACGCCTTGAGTTTGATTGGCCATTTGTGAGGCCCCACAGAGTGTAAAACATTCTCCCAATGTACAATGTACTGGATCATTAATCTGCGAAAAAAGTCCTTCATTTTGTCTCGCAAACTCTTCCAACTCTTCCGACCTCCGATGCAGATGGAGGTCCCTCCCACAGTTGGGTCAGTTGCCAACTCTGTGCGACGCTGCCTCCAGGCCACACACTTGATTATCATAGTCCTTGTGTTTGCTGTATAGCTCCTTAGCGTTCAGACGTCTCAAAGGACTTCACAGAATACATTGTAAACAATCAAGTGACTGTGAACCAACCCCAAGAGCCCCCTGTGGCCATGGCTCACAAAAGAGTTAGGATTGCTCTAGTGCAGATGCCGCTGTTTTGAAGCGACACAAACTCTCTGATGACTTTCCCAGCTTCACACTGTACTGTACTTGTAGCCTTGCTCTGAGGAAGCTTCCAGAAAGACTGCAGAGGCCCTCTCTGCTGTGGCTTAATACCTCTGCGAACCTTTTGTGGTTGCCCTGACAGGGTCATGCTTCTCAGCTGATGGCCTTGCGGGCGGTAGTTTGAGTTTACGTATAACCTCGTCTGCAAATACAAGGAAGATTTTGGCCACATTGTGGTGTCCTTCCTCACTGTCGGCCATTGCTCATTAACCATTGCTGATGGGATAGGCAGCTGCGGACTGAACGATGGTTGCATTTTATGCTGTGCTGTGTCACCCACCGTAAAGTTGACAGGGAACTCCTAATAACCACCCGGTGATGGCTCAAACCCTGTGAGGGCTCAAACCCTATGAGGGCTTGTCAGATGTCAAATGACCAACTTGTGACTATCCGCCTGGGGTGAGGTCAGTGGGGTCTCCTTGAAGTATGTGCGGGCAAAACGTGGCAGCCATCTTGCGCAAAGCAATGTCCCCGCAAACAGTCGTGGATTGAAGTGATCAATTTCTTGTTTTTTTTCTCGAAGGATTGTTATCAGGTGTGTGAAGTAAGCAAACTTGCCTAAGGTTTCGCCCTTCGAGGAATCAAACTGAGGTCACTTGCTTGTAAGTCGAGAGCTCTAACCACTGAGCTACAGGAACCTAATACTACAATGAGGAGAGGCTAGATAGGCTAGGGTTATTCTCTTTGGAACAGAGAAGATTGAGGGGAGACCTAATAGAGGCTTATAAGATCATGAGGGGTTTCGACAGGGCAAATAGAGAAACACTATTTCCACTCATGGGCGAATCTGTGACTCGTGGTCACAGATTTAAAATAGTTTCAAAGTGAAGTAGAGTGGAGCTGAGTAGAAATGTTTTCACTCAGTGAGTTGTTCGAATCTGGAATGCATTGCCTGAAAAGGTGGTGGAGGCTGATTCGATAACAACTTTTAAAAGGGAATTAGATCTTTATTTAGGGAGAACAGGTCTATTAGGCTATGTGGAGCGGGCAGGGCAGTGGGATTCAATCACACTTTTCAAAGAGCCTGCACAGACTAGATGGGCCAAATGGCCTCCTTTTGTGCCGTAAAATTCTATGAATCTATGAATCTATGAATCTATGAATCTATTGCAGATGCCGTGAATTTGAAATGAAAACAGTGTATGGGAACACTGAGATGGCAAGAGGAACATCAATGCAGGTGGATGTGAAGGTTGAGTTGGCTATGGAATCAAAGGTAGAGATGGAGTTGGAGATGAAGATGGAGGAGGAGAATGGAGGTGAAGGTGGAGGTCGAGGTGGAGGTGGGGTGGATATGGAGGTGGAGTGGAGATGGGTGCTGGAGCTGAAGGTGAAGCTGGAGATGAGGTAGAGATGCAGGTAGTAATGGTGATGGAGGTGGAGATGGAATGCGAGCTGGAGATGGAAGTGCAGATATGGGTGAAAGTGGAGATGGAGATGAAGATGGAATGGAAGGTGCAGGAGCTGGAGACATGTGTGAAAGTGGAGTTGAAGGCTGAAGCTGGAAATAGAAGTGTAGGTGGAGATAGAGGTGGAAATGGAGATAGTCTCCTTGAAACCACAATTGATTTGGGAACTCAGATACACACAAACCTGCTCCCCACACACACTCTATCCCCGACACATACTGCATCCCCCACACAGACCCTGCCAAGCCGCACCCCACACAAACACACCCCACCCTCTCTGACACAGCCCACCAACCCCACACACATTGTATATATGTGAATGTGCATCAGTGTGTGTGTCTGCATGTGTATGTGTGCGTGTCAGCGTATGTATGAGTATGTATGTGCCGCTGGTAATGTGGGAGATTGCCAGTAAACACAGGCACCGACTTGACAAACGTTTATAAGCTGAGATCCCTCAGCTCCGTCTCTCGCTCAGACTTTGATTTCCAAATAAACCCACTGCTAATTTCCACTGGAGGCCCTCGTCGTCCCAGGAGGGTCTGAATGTGATCCATCCTGGGCAGGGTCCTTAGCCCCATATCCCTCAACCCCCTCAAATTCGCCCCCAAAATATACTGTCATTTCACTTTACAGTGTATTCTGCGAAGCGCTTTGAGATGTCTAGAAGATATGATCAGGCGCTATATCAAACGCAAGGATTATTATTATTAATAATCATCTGGCCTAACAAGGGCCGAGATATCGAAGGGGAGTGAGTGAAGTTTAACATCTCGCCTGAAGGACAGAGTGTGTGACAATTAGCGTTCTCCCTCCCTCCCTCCCTCTCTCCCTCCTCACCTCCTCACCGCCCCCCCCACAAACCCTCCCTCCCTCCGTCCCACCCTCCCTCCTGAACTCCCCCCCGCCTCTACACAAACCCTCCCTCCCTCTCCAGTGTCAACCTGGACTGCAAGGCTCATGGTACCCCAGGGGGAGTTGCTCTGCACCTTTCCCTCTCCCCCACCCACCTCACTCAGATGGGAGAATAACAGTGCAGGCAGCCTTTGTACAAAGCTCATAGGACTATGGGTGGTGTCACATGGGTTGTGTATGTGTTTGTGGGTGGGTATGTGGGTGCCTGTCTTCCTGGCTGAACGATTCTGGACGATCGTTTGCGTCTTACACAACGGGTGGAAATGGCCTGAGTGTTGGATAGCGAGGGGAGCACAGCTGTCTCTGTCCATGTCTGTGCTGGTGCCTCCTCCCCCACTGTAGCTCTCCATTCTAATCCCATTCTAATCCCATTCCCCACTCTCTCTGTGCTGTGTGGGGATGGATGGGGAGGGGATATATTGTCGGGCACCAGGTGAAATGCTAACTGCCCTTTGTTTGTGTGGGGATGCAGGATATAGTGGTGGTGTTGGAGGAGGTGGTGGGTGGTGGGTAGCTGTGTGTGGGCAAGCAGTGGGGGTGTATGTGGGCAGCGTGTGTGTGGTAGTTAGTGTGTGTGTGTGTGTTTGGGAGGTGCGGGCAATGTCTGTGTGGCACTGTGTATGTGTGCGCGGGGCTGTGTATGTGTGCGTGGGGCTGTGTATGTGTGCGCGGGGCTGTGTATGTGTGAGTGCAATGTATGTGTACGCAGGGCTATGTATGTGTGCGCGGTGCTGAGTATGTGTGGGCGGGTGCTGTGTGCGTAGGGATGCTGTATGTGTGTGTTGCTGTGTATATGAGTGGGGGGAGGGTGATGTATTTGTGTGGGGCTGTGACACAGAGTGCAGAGGGAGCTTTACTGTGTCTCTAACCCTGACCTGTGAGTGTGGACGGACCCATCGTGTGGAGGGAGCTTTACCGTGTCTCTGACCCTATCCTGAGAGTGTGGACGGACGCACTGTGTTGAGGGAGTGTGACTGTGACTCTCTTTGTCTCCTGGTCTCCAGCCATGGAGCAGTAGGATAAAGGAAAAGAATTTATTAAGGAGGTCATAAACACTGTGGTTAAGAGGGTGCCAACCAATATTGTCAACGTGGATTTCTAAAAGGCATTTGGTAAGGTTCCACACAAGAGGTTATCAGCAAAACTAAATGTGCATGGAATCGTAGGTATCTTGAAACGTACCACGGTAAGTTGGTCGGAGGCATCAAAAAGAGTGTAATGGTTGGAGGAATTGTCTTTGATTGGCAGGACATGATAAGCGATGCGTGAATGGGGTCCGTACTGGGGTCTCAGCTATTCACTATATATACATGTAAATGTATATATATACAGCAGTTGGATAAAGGAAAAGAGAGTTTTATATCCAAACTCTCACATGACACAGAGTTAGATGGCGCAGTAAATTGTGCAGATTATAGCAGTAACATACCAAGAGACTTTGAAACAAAAGCATAGATTAACTCAGGGGGCAAAACAGTGGCAAACGGATTTCAATGTGGGGAAGTCTGAGGTTATCCACTGTGGATTACAAATAGCAAAACACAATATTTGCGAAATAGGGAGAAACTAAGAGCTTTGTAGGTGCAAAGGGATTGGGTATCCACGACCATAAATCATGAATAACAATCTCACAAAAGTGCAAAACACTATCAATAAGGATGGGAGTTTGGCCTTTATCTCCTGTGTGCTGAATATAAAGGAGAGAAAATGATGCTTCAGCAAAATCAAGCCTTGGTCAGTCCCCATGTTGAGTATTGCATTGAGTTTTGAGCAGCTCACTTCAGGAAGGATATTTTGGCTCTGGAGTAGGTGTAGTGCAGATTCAATGATACCAGGTCATAAATGGTCAAATTATGAGGACATGTTTGCATAAACCTGTTCTCTATTCCATTGATTTAAATGGTCGAGGTGTAATCTGATCAAGGTTTTGAAAATAACAATGGGATATGATAGGGTAGCTACAGATAAACAATTTCCTCAGGTCAGGGAATATAGAACAAGGGGGGATCATCTTAAAATTAGAACTAGTCCATTTAGTAATGACACCAAGGGGCAATAATTCTACCAAAGTACAATAGAAATCTGAAACTCTCTCCCCTAATTGCTGCAGCCATTCACATTTTCAAGAAGAACAACAACAAAATGACATTGATAAGGCGCCTTTCATGTCAGGAGGACATCCCAAGGAACTCGTCAAGAGGTTGACCCGCTAAAGCCGGAGGTGGAGAGATATTTGTTAGGTATGGGTGTTAAGCAATATGAGGTAACTGGACTTGAGGTACGGATCAGCCATGATCTTATGAAATGGTGAGAGAGGCTCGAGGGGCTGAATAGCCTACTCCTGTTTCTATGTTTCAGTATCACCTTGCTGGAAGTTCTCCAAATCAACAACAACACATTACATTTGTATAGTGTCTTTTATGTGTCAAAGCGTTGGATAGTTGCGGATTTGGCCCGAGCTGGGGGTTAGGATTAGGAGGAGTGAATAGCATGGAGGATAGAATTAGGAGGGTGACCAAAGGAGCAGTTTAAAAGGAGGGTCATAAGATAGACCTGAAGGGAAGCAAGGTAGGGAGTAAGGCAAAGTGAGTGTTGGATAATGTTCCAGATGGTGTGGGCAGAAAGATTGAAGGCATGATTGCTGATGGCGGAGGGGCAGGGTGGATGACATAGACCACTCCAGTAACCCACTGAAAGGATGGAGCAGACAGGAGTTAGCAGGTCATACAGAGCAAGGTCTTGAATGCAAATCAGCCTGGATATTCCTGTTTGTCATGTCTGTCCCACATACCCCACATGATCATTTCTAGATGTATCCGCATGCTTGTCATTACGCTGCCTGGCTGACTGCCCTGTAATTACCGAGTTTATCATTCATCCACTTTTTGCACGGTAGAGTAACAGTTGCAACTCTCCAGTCCTATGGCACTACTTCAGTATCTAAGGAGTATTCAAAGATTATGGCCCGAGCCTCCACTGTTTCCACACATACTTCTCTCAATAAACCAGAACGCATCCTATCCAGATTGGTGGCTTATCTACCTTGGGCACTGTCCACATTTTAATACCTGCAATTGGTTTATTCTTAATTTATCCAACAGGTAAGAACATAAGAATTAGGAGCTTGAGTAGACCATTCGTGCCCTCGAGCCTGCCCCACCAATGAAAAAGATCAAGGTTGATCTTCTAATCTAACTCCACCAACCCGCCATATTTACATATCCCTTAATCTCTTGATCGATTAGAAATCTATCAATCTCAGTCTTGAATATGTTCAACGACTGAGAATCTACAAGCATCTACAGCCTTTTGGGTGTAGAGAATTCCATAAATGCAATGCACCCATTCAATACATCAGCCATGCCCTCTACCTCCACCACCAGATTTCTTCTTTGGTCCCTAATCAGCCCCTTTGACTACCCTTTTATTCTTTATAAGTTTAAAACATACATGTTGTTGTATTCCCAATTTCCTTAGTCATTCAGGGCAGATTGGATGTCCCACTTGTTCCTTTTGTTGGCAATTATTTGTTCTTCTCCTAACTATCTCCCCACTCAAAGACTTTCTTTGGCCATTTGCCGTTTCACTATCCAGTCCACCTGGGCTAGATAGTTGGTAACAGAAACAGAGGGGAGGTTAGACAAAATAATTTCACCCAACGAGTTGTTCTGACTTGTAATGCATTACCTGAAATAATAGTGGAAGCCGATTCAACAACAACTTGTAAGAGAGAAGTGGAAGTTTCAATGGCATGTAATAGGGCAATCCTGGAACAGAGAGGGAGAACATTAGCTTCACGATTGAATGTTCCCCACATCAAGCTCCATGACTACATCACTCCCACCCTTGCCTGGCACCATTGGATTCCCATACCCCAGAAGATTGAATTCAAGCCCTGTCCTTGAACCTGAACTTAGTGTTTTTACATCTTATCTTCTGATGTTCTTGCGTCCCAAGATCAAACATGCTCTGGGATCCCTAATGTTTGGCTCATACCAACCTGCACCAAATACTTTTCAGATTTGGTAAGCAGGATGTGTGCCTACAGGGAAAGAGTAAGCATTCCATTCCCTCTCCGTGTCTACCACCCCATCTTCAACCTTGCTGCCCCCACCTTTTCAAACACTAGCCCAAACTCCCACTTCCCCAATCCCTCCCTTGGTGACTTCAAGTCTTGTATCAATGCATACTCATTGAGCAAAGCTTTTTTATCTCCCTTCTGTCGCCCTTGCAAATCTCTCCCTCCCAACTATCTCACCCCTATCTCACCGATCAGTTATCGCCTCAAAAAAGTCTAAAAGATGTGTTAAGCATGACTTCCTGTTGTAAAGCCACGCTAACTCTGCCTAATTATGTTGTGGTTCTCTAAGTACCCCATGAGGTCATCCTGAAAAGGATTCTAGAATTTTCCTTACCATTGATGTCGCTTTGGGACAGCGCTTTGAGACATGCTCCCGACGTGAAAAGCGATATATAAGTGCAATTTTGTTGTTGTTGTTGATGTCAGACTAACTGGTCTATAGAGCCCCCTCTTTTCTCTCCCATGCTGCTTAAATAGTTGTGTGACATGTGCGATCTTCCAATCAATGGGAACTGTTTGAGAATCCAGAGAATTTTGGAAGATCACACACAGGGTATCCACTATCTCATCAGCCAATTCTTTAAAAACCCAGGTTGCAGAGACCATCAGGTCCACGGGATTTTTTACAATTCAATGCCAACAGTTTCCCTAATACTAATTTTTTACTGATGTTGATTTCCTTAAGTTGCTCCCTATCATTAGCCTCATGATTCACCTCCATTTTGGGTAAATTTTCTGTGTCTTCCAATGTGAAGGCACAAGTACAGCATTTTAAAATATTGTCTCATTTGTGTCTGTACAGCACCTAGAGTATTGTGTGCGGTTTTGATCTTCCTCCTACATCTACCAATCCTGCCCTACAGAACCCCAGATACCCATCTCCAGCTCTGGAGAAATCCCTGCCAGTTCCTCATCCCAGGAACTAACCTAGTGAATCTACGCTGCACCCCCTCCAAGGCAAGTATGTTTGTTTTTACATAAGGAGACCAAAACTGCACACAATACTCTAGGTGCCGTCTCACCAAAGCCCTATACAGTTGCAGCAAGACTTCCCTACTCTTACACTCTAAACTTTTTGAAATGAACGCTAGCATGCCGTTCGCCTTCTTAATTGCTTGCTGCATCTGCAGACTAACGTTTTCGGACTGGTGTACAAGGACACCCAAATCCCTTTGAATACTAACACAATCTAACTTCTCCCCCTCTAGAAAATAATCTATTCTTTTATTCTTGCTACCTAGGTGAATAATTTCACACTTGCTAACATTGAATTCCATCTGCCACCGACATGCCCACTCCCCTAACCTATCTGTATCTTGTTGCAATCTGTTTGCATCATCCTCAGAGCTCACTCTGCTGCCTAGTAAATGTCATCCGCAAATTTAGACACGTTACATTCAAGGTTCTCATCAAGATCATTGATGTAAATAGTAAATAGCTGAGGCCTTTGCTTCAAAGTCACAGCAACCAATGAGTTGCACTCATCCATTCCTCAGCGGTGAGGAGAGACAGACACAGGCTTTATTTTGTCTCTAACCCTGCCCTGGGAGTGTGGATCCTTCAAGACATAAATGAGTTGAGTTGGTGCCTTGGAGCCAGTGTCTGGAAATGTGGAAAATGTTGACAGGGTGAACCACAAGACAGCTATTCCTACAGATTCTCCCGTGTGTGCTCTTCACTGACACCCCGAGAATTTTGATCCATTGTAGAGGGTCAAAGTTGTGGAGTGATAGTGTTGCAGAGCCTGTTGTGGGAGAGAATATAAGAATATAAGAAATAAGAGCAGTGGTAGACCAATCAGCCCCTCCAGCCTGCCCCCACCATTTAATAAGTTCGTGGCTGACCTTATAACCTAATACCACTTTACCTGCCCTATCCCCATATCCCTTAATCCTGCTATCTATAAGAAATCTATCAATCTCAGTCTTGAATATATTCGAGGACCTAGCATCCTCAGCCTTCTGGGATACAGAATTCCATAAATTCACTACCCTCTGAGTGATCAAATGGTTCCTGAACTCTGCTCAAAAACGATGACTCATTGACTTTCAGCCTTTGAAGTCCAGTTTTAGATTCGCCAACCAGGGGAAACTATCTCAAACTATCATCTCTGTCAAGCCCCTTAAGAATCATATAGGCTTCTATAAGATCACCTCCAATCCTTCTATAATTCTAGAGCATATAGGACTAGTTTACTCAAACTATCTTCATGGGTCTAACCCCTCATCCCAGGAATCAAACTCATCAATCTGCACTGCACCCACTCTAAGTTGAGTATGTGCTTTCTTAAATAAGGAGACTATACACATTAAGAAATAATATTGTGGGTACATAACCATAGTTTGGGCACATGTGCAAGCGGCACCCAGGAAGGTGGGAGGAGAACTAGAACTTAGTGTTTTTCCACATCACATTGCCACAATTCCTCCGTTGCCAACTTCAACTCATTGACCATACCTTTACTTTCCCTTCTGCCGCCCTCCCAACTGCCCCCTCCCCTCCACTCTCTCCCTTCCCACCACCTATCCTGCCCCTCCCCCTTGCCAGGGATCCGACCTGACTGTTTACCTTGGGACATCGTGAAAGGTGCTCTGCAAATATAATTTTGTGTTAGTTGTCTCACGACCCGCGTCATTAACCACACCTTTTATCTACCAATCCTGCCCAACAGCCCTTCAGATCCCAACCTCCAACTCTGGAAAAATCTCTGCCAGTCCACCGCCTTAGGAAGTCCTCTCGACCTAAAACGTGCAAGACAAATGTAATAATAACATTCCTTGCATTTCAGATAGTGTCTTAATTGTGTCTACCAGATGTCTCAATGCGTTTCACCAATATTATGTGAAGTGAGTTGACTGTACAGTTTGTGGTAGTTCTCGATTTGGAAACCTTTAAGCAAGATAATGGTGTTGCTGTGTGTGACAGGTACTGACTAATTAAAGTGACAATGTTTCTCTGTGTGTCAAACACTGATTGATTATAGTGATGTGTACCTCTGAGTGTCAAACACTGGCTGATCACTGTGATAGAATTTCTGTATTTCTCCGACACCGGCTGATCAAGTTGAGGTGCTTGTATCTGACACTCAGTAACCAGAACACTAAGTTCGCTGTTTGACTTATTCTCTTATTCGTCCCTGACGCCATCGAGCACTAAAGTGAAGCTCATGACCTTCCAGAGGTCATAGTTCAGCTGTTGGAACTGAGGAATACTAGAGACTGGTTATCAGGCCTGATACACACTGATCTCCTGTGTTGCACACTCTGCCTTCACACAATCTGTGGCCACTTGGCACAAACCCACCATGAAGTGCAGTGGGTTGCTTCGCATCCTATGCTTCACAGTCACATCAACCAGTGAGTTGGTGATATGGTGGTGATGAGCTGAGCGATAGATAGAGTCAGTACAGATATTATGTCTCCATTGCTGGCTCCCAGTCTAATATGCAGAGATGTGTTTGTGTGGGTGGTATGGTGAATGAAATTAGAAACCGGTTATCAGCGCATGATGAGGGAGTGAGTAATCAGAAAAAGGGTGTGGTGTGGTGGGGTAAAAGTAGAGGGGGATATTGGGAGGAACCTGAACCACATTTAACCACTGTATCACACTCTCTATTTTACACAATTTGTGGCCACTCAGCGCAAATACACCATGAACTGCAACAGCATCTTAAGAACATAAGAAATAGGAGCAGAAGTAGGCCATTCGGCCCTTCAAGCCTGCCCCGCCATTCAATCATGGCTGATATTCTACTCTATCTCCAGCTACCTGCCTTATCCCCATACCCCTTAATCCCTTTATAAATCAGAAATCTATGTAACTCAGTCTTGAATATGTTCAAAGACTGAGCATCAACACCCTTTGGGGAGAAGAAATCCATGCTCTCCTCATCCTTTGCTTCACAGTCACAGCAACAAATAAGTTGCCCTCATCCAATGCTCAGCGGTGAGGAGAGACAGAGACAGGCTTTCTCTGTCGCTAACACGGCCCTGGGAGTGTGGACCCCTCAAGACAGAAACGGGTTGAGTTGGTGCCTAGGAGCCAGTGTCTGGAGGTGTGGAAAATGTTGACAGGGTGACTACAAGACAGCTAAAACTACAGATTCTCTCTTGTGTGCTCGTCACTGACAGCCTGGGAATTTTGAGCCATTGTAGAGGGTCAACGTTGTGGAGTGATAGTGTTGCAGATCCTGTTGTAGGAGAGACTATAAGAACATAAGAAATAAGAGCACTCAGCCCTTCGAGCCTGCCCCGACCATTGAATAAGATCATGGCTGATCTTGTAACCTAATTCCACTTTACCTGCCCTATCACCATATCCCTTAATCCTGCTATATATAAGAAACCTATCAATCTCAGTCTTGAATATGTTTGAGGACTGAGCATCCTCAGCCTTCTGGGATAGAGAATTCAATAAATTCACTTCACTTTGACTGATGAAATCCCTGCCAGTCCACCGCCTTAGGAAGTCCTCTCGACCTAAAATGCGCTATACAAATGTAGTAATAATATTCCTCGTATTTCAAATAATGTCTTAGTTGTGTCTGCCAGATGTCTCCAAGCGCTTCACCAATCTTACGTGAAGTGAGTTGACTGTATAATTTGCGGAGTTGTTGATTTGGAAACCTTTAAGCAAGATAATGGTGTTGCTGCGTGTGACAGATACTGACTAATTACAGTGACAGTGTTTCTCTGTGTGTCAAACACTGATTGATTATTGTGATGTGTATCTCTGAGTATTAAACACATGCTGATCACGGCGATAGCATTTCTGTATTTCTCAGATTCTGGGTGATCAAGGTGAGGTGCTTGTGTCTGACACTCAGCAACCAGAACACTAAGTTCCATTGTGAATTGATTCTCTTAATCGTCCCTGACGCAATCGAGCATGAAAGAGAAGCTTGAAACAACTGAGCAATAATTGTTATAATACTCATTGGATTTGCTATGCTGCTTTTCATATCTTCTAGATGCCTCAAAGAGCTTCACAGAATATACAGTACTGTGAAGTGAATTGATTCTACATTTTTGGGCGAAATGCGCCAGCCAATTGCACACAGCAGTGTCCCACAAACAGTCATGGATTGAAACAACGAATTTAGTATAGGGTTTTTTAGGAGGGATTATTGTTAGGCATGTGGAGTTAGAACACTTGCCCAAGGTTTCACCCAGAACTGCTTGGATTCAAAACTCAGGTCTCACATTTGTCAGATGATGCACTAACTACTGAGCTGCAGGACTCCAGAGATCCCAGAAGTGACAGGTTGCAACTATCAGGAAAGGATGAACAAGCTTGGATTCTCTCTTGAAAAGAGGAGAGTAAAGAAGTGGTGACCTGATAGAGGTCCCAAGACATGACAGATGTCTTTAAAGTTAGGATGTCCCCATTTCTGACTCCCAGCCTAACATCAATCCACACTCCCAGATCAGGGTTAGAAACTCAGTAAAGCTTCCTCTACACTGTAGGTCCATCACACTCCCAAATCAGCGTTAGAGTCACAGTAAAGCTTGTTGATCCTCACCTCTCTCTCTCTCTCTTTATTGGGGAGGAATGTACGAGTGCGATTCACCAGGTGTTGTGACAGTGAAGCACAGGATCAGGAGAATCCATCCACTGTAGATCATGGTGGGTTTGTGTTGAGCGGCCACTGATTGTGTGAAGACAGAAAGTGCGACACAGGAGGAAGGTGAGAGTCTAGTTCTTCATCCTCCAGCTGATCAACTCTCACATTACCTCTCCCTGATTAGCCTCCTGTTGCCCTGTCTTGCTGGGCTGGGAGCCAGGGGACAAGAACGCACAGTCTGTCCTCTCGCTGTTGTTCAGCTCCTCGGCTCTGAACTTTGGAAGGTTTTGCAATTTTCGTTTGAGAGGGAGAGCGAGAAAGCCCCCAGGTGAGGCTGCCAGCAACACAATATCATCCACAAATAGAAGTGTTGCCACACATACACTCACAAACGCCTTCGCCCACAAATATACACTCAATTCTCCTTCTCCTACCTTCATCTGGCCCCGATCCCTCCCCCGACTGCTCTAACTGGACTGCACTGTACAGATAGGTTTCTACCTAACTGTACAGTGCCTTGGATGTCCTCTCGACATGAAAGGCGCTATATAAATGTAAGTTTTGATTGATTGATTGATTGATTGATTGATCAGTGCCATCCAACACGTTGTTGATGAATGGCTTGGGTGACAATTGGCAGCCTTACCTACATCTCCAATCCACCACTCTCCCCCACCAGCCCACCCCCCCTCCCCACGTTTTCCAAAGGGATAAATCCATTGTAGATCATTACATGGAGTTTGATGTGGGAGGAGTTTGATCAGGGAGGAGTTTGATCCCCTGGCTTCCAGTTATATAATAAATAATAATCCTTGCATTTGGATATAGCGCCTTCCACGTCATCAAAATGTCAATATTGCATCGCAGTTTCATCACGGTGGCCTCATCGGGCACCAGGTTGAAAACCTTGCTAAAGTCAATGGGTGTAAGACGGGTGTCCCCCTTAGCCTTGTGATGGTTCTGCCAGCTCACACGGAGCCCACCATCTCATCCTACACTTTCCTCACGAGAACAGAGGCCAGTCTAGCCTGCTCCTCCCTGATCAAACCGGGAGCCTCCATTGTATTCAATACATTTGCAGCGACTACCAATTTTAAGAACCAATGACATCAGTCGGATCCCTCTGCCATTGGTCTCACTCATCACCCAACTTGTGGGTTGAAGCCGCTATTGCACTCAGGAGCACTGGCCTCAGAGACAATCCTCTTGGAAAAAGTCTGGGAGGAAAGCTCAGAGGACAATAGGCTGGGGGGATGAGGAGGGGGTTTCCTGACTTGGTAACTGCAAGATTCTCACCGATCTCGCTCCCTCCGCTTCCTCGGAACATCTTTCAGGAACTCGGCCTTGACTTCTCGCCCCCTAATTCTGCACTTTGTAGTTCTGACAAAGCCCACTGTACAGATCCTTCACTCCATATCATGCAAACTTCCTCTCCTTGAGTGAAACACACAGCGACAGGTAATGCCTCTGCGGTCAACGTTACTCAACAGAGGGACGCTCTTGTCGTCAGCGTGCTTGGCAATCTGCTTACCTCCGCAGTAAACCCGCTCGTGGTTTCCCTCCCTACTTGAATTTAACAAGCCGTGAGAAACGCCGCACAGAAAACAAAACGCAGGTTGTGATGGTTTATTGTTCTTTAAACAGTAACATCCTTAAAAAGAGATAAGAGCACCAATTCAGAAAGAGTTTGATGCCTTGCAGGTGTCTGGCCATCTGTGAGGCCCCACAGAGTGTAAAACACTCTCCTAATGTACAATGCACCGGATCATTAATCTGCGAAAAAAGTCATTCATTTTGTCTTGCAAACTCTTCCTACTCGTCCGACCTCTAATGCAGATGGAGGTCCCTCCCACAGTTGGGTCAGTTGCCAACTCTGTGCGACACTGCCTCCAGGACGCGCACTTGATAATCGTACTCCTTGCGTTTGCTGTATAGCGCCTTAGCGTTCAGACGTCTCAAAGGACTTCACAGAATACATTGTAAACAATGAAGTGACCCTTTTGTGGTTGCCCTGACAGGGTCCCGCTTCTCAGCTGATGGCCTTGCGGGCGGTAGTTTGAGTTTATGTATAACCTCATCTGCAAATACAAGGAAGATCTTGGCCACATTGTGGTGTCCTTCCTCACTGTCGGCCATTGCTCATTAACCATTGCTGATGTGATAGGGAGCTGCAGACAGAAAGATGGTGGCATTTTATGCTGTACTGTTTTACCCACCGTAAAGCTGACAGGGAGTTCCTTCCAGCTGAGGGCTCAAACCCTGTGAGGGCTCAAACCTGTTGAGGACGTGTCATATATCAAATGGCCAACTAGTGACTATCCGCCTGGTGTGAGGTCAGTGGGGTCTCCTTGGAGTTGAACTGCCTCAGAGATGACATAAATAGTAAAATACTAATCTTGTTTGCATTTGATACATTAATTTTCACGTCATCTACACGTCCTAAAGCGCTTCACAGAATGTACTATAAAGTGAATTGACTGTATATGTGCGGGCGAAACGTGGCAGCCATCTTGCGCACAGCAATGTACCCGCAAACTACTCATGGATTGAAGTGACCAATTTATTGGTTTTTTTCTCGAAGGATTATTATCAGGTGTGTGAAGTAAGCAAACTTGCCTAAGGTTTCGCCCTTCAAGGAATTAAACTGAGATCACATGCTTGTAAGTCAAGAGCTCCAACCACTGAGCTACAGGAACCTAATACTACAAAGGAGGAGAGGCTAGATAGGCTAGGGTTATTCTCTTTGGAACAGAGAAGATTGAGAGGAGACCCAATAGAGGCTTATAAGATCATGAGGGGTTTCGACAGGGCAAATAGAGAAAAACTATTTCCACTCATGGCCGAATCTGTGACTCGTGGTCACAGATTTAAAATAGTTTCAAAGCGAAGTAGAGTGGAGCTCAGGAGAAATTTTTTCAATCAGCGAGATGTTCGAATCTGGAATGCACTGCCTGAAAAGGTGGTGGAGGCTGATTCGATAACAAATTTTAAAAGGGAATTCGATTTTTATTTAGGAAGAACAGGTCTATTAGGCTATGGGGAGCGGGCAGGACAGTGGGATTGAATCGCTCTTTTCAAAGAGCCGGCACAGACTAGATGGGCCGAATGGCCTCCTTTTGTGCCGTAAAATTCTGTGAATCTATGAATCTATTGCAGATGCCGTGAACGTGAAATGAAAACAGTGTATGGGAACACTGCGATGGCAAGAGGAACATCAATGGAGTTGAATGTAAAGGTTGAGTTGGCTATGGAATCAAAGGTAGAGATGGAGTTGGAGATGAAGATGGAGGTGGTGAATGGAGGTGAAAGTGAAGGTGGAGGTCAAGGTCGAGGTGGAGGTGGAGTGGATATGGAGGTGGAGTGGCGATGGGTGCTGGAGCTGAAGGTGAAGGTGGAGATGGAGGTAGCGATGCAAGTGGAAATGGTGATGGAGTTGGAGATGGAATGCGAGCTGGAGATGGAAGTGCAGATATGGGTGAAAGTGGAGATGGAGATGAAGATGGAATGGAAGGTGTAGGAGCTGGAGACATGGATGAAAGTGGAGGTGAAGGTTGAAGGTGGAGGTGAAAGTGGAGGTGAAGGTTGAAGGTGGAGATGGAAGTGGAGGCGGAGATAGAGGTGGAAATGGAGATAGTCTCCTTGAAACCACAATTGATTTGGGAACACAGATACACACAACCCTGCTCTCCACACATACTGTATCCCCGACACATACTGCATCCCACACACAGATCCTGCCAAGCCGCACCCCACACAAACACACCCCACCCTCTCTCACACACCCCACCAACCCCACACACATTGTATATGTTTGAATGTGCATCAGTGTGTGTGTCTGCATGTGTGTGAGTGTGTGTGTGTGTCAGCGTGTGTATGAGTATGTATGTGCCGCTGCTAATGTGGGAGATTGCCAGTAAACACAGGCACCGACTTGACAAACGTTTATAAGCTGAGATACCTCAGCTCCGTCTCTCGCTCAGACTTTGATTTCCAAATAAACCCACTGCTAATTTCCACAGGAGGCCCTCATCGTCCCAGGAGGGTCTGAATGTGATCCATCCTGGGCAGGGTCCTTAGCCCCATATCCCTCAAACCCCTCAAATTCGCCCCCAAAATATACTGTCATTTCACTTTACAGTGTATTCTGCGAAGCGCTTTGAGACGTCTAGAAGATGTGATCAGGCGCTATATCAAACGCAAGGATGATTATTATTATTAATAATCATCTGACCTAACAAGGGCCGAGATACAGAAGGGGAGTGAGTGAAGTTTAACATCTCGCCTGAAGGACAGAGTGTGTGACAATTAGCGTTCTAACTCCCTCCTCACCTCCTCACCGCCCTCCCCACAAACCCTCCTTCCCTCCCTCCCACCCTCCCTCCTGAACTCCCCACCCCCCCCCCCCCCCCCCTACACAAACCCTCCCTCCCTCTCCAGTGTCAACCTGGACTGCAAGGCTCATAGTACCCCAGGGGGAGTTGCTCTGCACCATTCCCTCTCCCCCACCCACCACCCCCACCACCTCACTCAGATGGGAGAATAACAGTGCAGGCAGCTTTTGTACAAAGCTCATAGGTTTATGGGTGGTGTCACATGGGTTGTGTGTGTTTGTGTGTGTGTGGGTGGGTAAGTGGGTGCGTGTCTGCCTGGCTGAATGATTCTGGACATTCGTTTGCGTGTTACACAACGGGTGGAAACGGCCTGAGTGTTGGAGAGCGAGGGGAGCACAGCTGTCTCTGTCCATGTCTGTGCTGGTGCCCACTCAAACACTGGAACTCTCTACTCTAACCCCATTCTCCGCTCTCTCTGTGCTGTGTGGGGATGGATGGGGAGGGGATATATTGTCGGGCACCAGGTGAAATGCTAACTGCCCTTTGTTCTTGTGGGGATGCTGGATATAGTGGTGGTGGAGGAGGAGGTGGCGGGTGGGGGGGTAGCTGTGTGTGGGCAAGCAGTGGGGGTGTGTGTGTGCAGCCTGTGTGTGGGAGATAGTGTGTGTGTTTGGGAGGCGGGGGCAATGTCTGTGTGGCACTGTGTATGTGTGCTCGGGGCTGTGTATGTGTGCGCGGGGCTCTGTATGTGTACGCAGGGCTCTGTATGTGTACGCAGGGCTATGTATGTGTACACAGGGCTATGTATGTGTACGCAGGGCTATGTATGTGTACGCAGGGCTACGTATGTGTGCGCGGGTGCTGTGTGCGTAGGCATGCTGTGTATATGAGTGGGGGGAGGGTGATGTATGTGTGTGGGGCTGTGACATAGAGTGTAGAGGGAGCTTTACTTTGTCTCTAACCCTGACCTGTGAGTGTGGACAGACACACTGTGTGGAGGGAGATTTACTGTATCTCTAACCCTGTCCTGGGAGTGTGGGAACACGCACTGTGTTGAGGGAATGTGACTGTGACTCTCTTTGTCTCCTGGTCTCCAGCCATGGGCTGGAAGGTGCTGCCCTGTGAAGTCAAAGGCAAATCCGGTTTCTGTCACAATGTCTGCTTCAGCGGTAACGTCAACGCCGGACCCTCCACCTGCATCTGTGTCCTCAGGTATCGTTCCCCCGCCCCCCCGCCCCCCAACAACTCTCAATGTTACTCCACACTTTATCTCTCCATGGTGTCTGTGCTGGTTCTCACTCCTCCACTGGAACTCGCTACTCTAACTCCATTGCCATGCAACATCTATCTCCCTCCCCCACCAGAGCTCTCTACTCTGACCCCATTCCCTGCTCTCTCTCTATCTCTCTGCCCCCCCATCCACTGGAGCTCTCTACTCTAAATATCTTGCTTCCCTTCTTACTCTCTACCTGACTCGCGCTCTCTTTCTCCCTCACTCTCTTTTCCTCATCCTCTCTCTCACTCTGCTTGTATTTTTCTCTCTCAGTTGCTGGTTACCCACCACTTCACGGAAGAGAAAGAATACTTTGTTTCCCCAATTGGCAATGGCGGGGGGCTCAAGCCAAATGAGTGCTGTGTGAGTGGTTTACCTCCTCCCCCCCAACCACACTCAACCATCTGCCCTCCTCCATCAACAATCCTCTACCATCTCCCCACCTTCGTCAACCGTCTTCCCTCCTCCATCATCGCCCACCCACCGTTTCCCACCCACCATCTCCACCTCCCACCCGTCTGCCCTTCACCACTCCTATCCACCATCGTGGCCCCAACCCCCCCCACTCCCGCTCCCCCGCCAGTAAGAATAAATTTGTGCCCCCCATGATTGACCGGGCAGAGGTGGGACAAGAAGCCATTTGAGGAGATAAAGTGAAGTCTGTTTGTTTGCTAGGACTCGAAGTGGCCAGATGTGGGTCCCACAAAGGGTCACGTTTAAATCCCTTTGTGGCCTTGCCCCCACCTTCCCGGGAGAGAGAGGATGTAGTTTGTAACCTTGACCAGTGTTGCTGGTGGTGGGTGGTGAGGGGTGGGTGGTGGGGAAACAGACTCGAGATTGGGGGGGCAGGTGGGGCTTTGAGGAGGGAGTGTGGGGAGAGTGTTCCTTTGGCGAGGGAAGGGCAGATTGGAAATGGGGATGGGAATTTGTCAGGTTGGAGTGGTGGAGCGTGTGTTGTTTGGAGGAGGGGGTGGAGTGGGGGGGTGGGGGGTGGGGCGTGGAAATGGCGATGACGGCAGTTTTAAGGTGGGAGAGCAGAACAGAATCTGAAGAGCGAGAGTAACTGATTGCCTGTGCAGCCCAGCAGCGGGGTGAGGAGGGGGAGTTGAGTGATTAAGTAAATCCAATCCCCACCGTTCCCCCATGTCACCCAACAAACTGTCTCCACTTGGACCCCCACTATAAGTTCGCAGGGGCCCCCTCCCAGCCCCCCCAGCCCACAACCTCCCCCCCCGGCCCTTGCTCACAAGTCACCACACCCCTCCCACCATCCACGATGTTTTATGAACCAACTCGTCTTTTTCCCTTGGTAAATAAACAAACTTAAAATCATGGGATTGTGTGAGTTCCTGTCCAACCGAATTCGCACAAAAGCTTTTCCCTTCTAGCCTCTGCTTAAGCGTCATCGATGCCCCCAAATTAGATGAATCGTACACTCAGCTCACAGGCGAGAGTACCCGGGTTCCTTTCCTGGACAGGGTGAAAACTTTCCTTACTCCACACACACACACATACACACTCTCCTCTATTTACCAAGCAAGGCCCTGTATCAAATAATTCTTATTCTTACTATTATCCTAACTGATAAAATAAAAGGCGGTGAAACACCAGCGCTGCTCAGTGGCCGCGAGGCGAAACGACATTCAGTACAGGTGTAACTGCTGTTCGCTCGCACTGGAAGTCGCTGCTGCACCACCAGCTGGTAATGTGCATCAACAAGACAACAACAACAAAATTACATTTCTAGAGCGCCTTTCACGTCGGGAGGACGTGTCCCAAGGCGCTGGTATTGCCATCGTGTGGCCACCAAGGGAGGTAGGGGTTTAGAAGGTCGTGGTTGTAGGATGGGATGAGCTCATGGAGGGCTTTGCAGGTGAGGACCAGCCCTCTGGGCAAAAGGGAGCCAATGGAGTTGGGCGAGAAGAGATGGAGTCACGGAACTTGGAGCGGGAGAGGACACGGGCTGCAGAGTTCCCAATGATCTGCAGCCCATGGAGGGAGGAATTGGGAAGGACCCACTGATTTGTGTTGGGACCCCAGGTTGGGAACCACTGTCCAAAGGGGTTTCTTGAGCTCCATCGTTTTACTCCTGCTTATCTCTATGTTTAGAATAGGAAGGAGAAAGCGGTTTTAGAGGAAGAAGTCAGACTGCCTTGGTCAGAGAGGCAGAAGCCAAAGAGAGAGAGGAGCGTTTTTAGAGGAGAGAATAAAAAGAGACACTTCACGTGAGATGTGTGAAAGTCTTTGTGATGTGTTTAAAAAATAAAGGGATGGTAAAGGCTAGTGAACAGAAAGCAAACCCAGAATTGGAAGAAATTCCCAGGCCATTTAAACAGGTAGAGATAAAAGAGGAAAACAAAACTGAAACAACTTTTGCCATTATACCCAGTTATTCAACAAAAACGTGATATGAAAAGTGGGAAAGGCAATCTAAATGATTGCCTTAAAAAAGGGATATCTTGAATGCTGTAGGGTATGCCGGGAATGCCGGGAGCCCCAGCCATGCTTCAGGTTGTCCAGTCCCCGCACAGACGAGGCAGGAATTCCCGGCTGAGAGGGGGATGTTGCGCAGATTCACCAGAATGATACCACCGCATAAAACAACAAGAACTAGGAGAATGTCCCAAGGCGCTCAAGGTTAAATGGTAAGGGCGGATGTTGCATAAAACTAGTCTGTAGTTTGGGGTGAAGAGCAGCCGCCATTGATCCACAGGCCTCGTCTTTGGCTCGTTGGCAAACGGACGAGTCCACGGTGAGGCTGCCCCCAACTCCAAGTCAACTCAAACCTCAGAGTCACAACTAGGGGAATTTACGGGAATAGGAGGCGGATCGGGAGGTGAGGGGTGGGGGGGGCGAGGGAGTCAAGGGTGGAGGAGAGGGCCGCACACTGTGAAGCTCTGGGACACAGATTGAGGTTGTGATCTGAATATCATTGCCGTGTGTCACCATGAGTTATGACAGGAAGGGGCAAGGAAGACATGACACATTGGCTTTATTTTGCTTCAATCAATTTTATTTCAAGCCATGGGGAGCTTGTGTTGCTACACACTAGCAAGAGGGCACAGGCCAGTAGATTGACCAGGCATGGTAGGCTGGTTCTGGGCTGTGCTCAGTCTCAGGTGAGACCCCTTCACTACACTAAATTTGGGTGGTGCTGTCAGTCTTCAACGGAAGTGGAGTTTGAGACAACACCTGAGAAAGAAAGAGAAGTGAAGGAAGGAGTGAGAACAAGAGAGAGCAGACAGAACATAACAGAGAGATAATGAGAGAGTCAAATGTAATTCTAAAAAGCTTTGGCACACAGTCTGTTCATCCAACCCAGGATTCCTGTGCACAGTTATACCTCATGTCCGACCCCACTCTCTCCCAAGCCTACTTTCTCTCCCCAACCTAATCTCCCCAGCCGCAATCTAACGCTGCTTCTCTCCAACTTGCTTCCTATTTCTGTGGAGCCCTGTAGATACAACCACAACATGGCTGATGTATTGAATGGGTGCATTGCATTTATGGAATTCTCTACACCAAAAAGCCTGTAGATGCTTGTAGATGCTCAGTCCTTGAACTTATTCAAGACTGAGATTGATAGATTTCT
Organism: Hydrolagus colliei; assembly: GCA_035084275.1. Classification (NCBI taxonomy): domain Eukaryota; kingdom Metazoa; phylum Chordata; class Chondrichthyes; order Chimaeriformes; family Chimaeridae; genus Hydrolagus; species Hydrolagus colliei. Next base: position 88,532,746 of record CM068745.1, on the reverse strand, counting down.
TATGGATCAAGAGATTAAGGGATTTGGGAGTATGGCAGGTTGGTGGAGTTAGATTAGAAGATCAACCATGATCTTATTCATTGGCATTGCAGGCTCGAGGATTCGAATGGCCTACTCATGCTCCTAATTCTTATGTTCTTATCTGTTGGATAAATTAAGAATAAACAGATTGCAGGTACTAAAATGTGGACAGTGCCCAAGGTAGATACTTCACCAATCTGGATAGGATGCCTTCTAGTTTATTGAGAGAAGTAAGTGTGGAAATACTGGAGGCTCGGGCCATAATCTTTTAATACTCCTTAGATACTGGAGTAGTGCCATAGGACTGGAGTGCTGCAACTGTTGCTCTACTGTGCAAAAAGTGGATGAATGATAAACTCGGTAATTACAGGGCAGTCAGCCGGGCAGCGTAATGACAAGCATGCGAATACATCTAGAAATGATCATGTGGGATATGTGGGACAGACATGACAGACAGGAATATCCAGGCCGATTTGCATTCAAGGCCTTGCTCTGTATGACCTGCTAACTCCTGTCTGCTCCATCCTTTCAGTGGGTTACTGGAGTGGTCCATGTCATCCACCCTGCCCCTCCGCCACCAGCAATCATGCCTTCAGTCTTTCTGCCCACACCACCTGGAACATTATCCCACAATCACTTTGCCTCACTCCCTACCTTGCCTCCCTGCAGGGCTATCTCAAGACCTTCCTCTTCATCTGCTTCTTTGGTCACCCTCCTAATTCTATCCTCCTCCTAATCCTAAACCCCAGCTCGGGCCATTTCCCCAACTATCCAATGCTTTGACACATGAAAGACACTATACAAATGTACAGTGTTGTTGTTGATTTGGATTACTTCCAGTAAGGTGATACTGAAACATAGAAACAGGATTAGGCTATTCAGCCCCTCGAGCCTCTCTCACCATTTCATAAGATCATGATTGATCCATACCTCAAGTCCAGTTATCCCAAATCGCTTAACACCCTGACCAAACAAATATCTCTCCACCTCCGGCTTGAGCTGGTCGACCTCTCGACCAGTTCCTTGGGATTTCCTCCTGACATGAAAAGCTACATATCAATGTCATTTTTATGTTGTTGTTGTTGAAAATGTGAATCGATGCAGCAATTAGGGGAGAGATTTTCAGATTTCTTCTACACTTTGGGAGAAAAATTGCCTCCTGATGTCATTCCAAAATGCCCTATCTCTAATTCTAAGATGATCCACCCCTTGATCAGGTTACACCTCGACCGTCTAAATCAATGGAATAGAGAACAGGTTTATGCAACCATGTCTTCATAATTTAACCATTTAAGACCTGGTATCATTCTGGTGAATCTGCACTACACCTACTCCAGAGCCAAAATATCCTTCCTGAAATGAGGTGCACAAAACTGAACGCAATAGTCAAGATGGGGACTGACCAAGGCATGATTTTGCTGAAGCATCATTTCCTCTCATTTATATTCAGCAACCAGGAGATAAAGGCCAAAATCCCATCGGCGTTATTGATAGTATTTTGCACTTTTCTAAACTTGTTATTTGTGATTTGTGGCAGTGGATACCCAATCCCTTTGCCCCTACAAAGTTCTTAGTTTCTCCCTATTTAGAAAATATTCTGTTTTGCTATTTGTAATCTACAGTAGATAACCTCAGACTTCCCCACATTGAGATCCGTTTGCCACACTTTTGCCCCCTGAGTTAATCTATGCTTTTGTTCCAAAGTCTCTTGGTATGTTACTGCTATAATCTACACAATTTACTGCGCCTTCTAACTTCGTTTCATGTGAGAGTTTGGATATAAAACTCTCTTTTCCTTTATCCAACTGCTGTACAAACCTCCCGTTTTTATCCAATGTCCTTGAAAGAGTGGTTGCCTCCCAGCTCTGCTCTTTCCTTTCAACTCACTCACTCCTTGAACCCCTCCAATCAGGTTTCCGCCCACTTCAGAGTACAGAAACTGCCCTGGTTAAGGTTACAAATGACAACCTAACCGTCTGTGACCAGGGCTCCCTCTGCCTCCTCGTCCTCCTTGACCTGTCTGCTGCAATCAACACAGTCGATCACACCATCCTCCTCCAACGTCTTTCCTCCCACCTCAACCTTCAAGGCACAGTCCTTGACTGGTTCCATTCCTACCTGACCCATCGTTTACACTTTGTTTCTTCCAACGGTTTTTCTCAAACCCCGCATAGTTTCTCACGGCTTCCCTCAGGGCTCTGTCCTAGGCCCCCTCCTTTTCACCCTTTACACGCTCCCTCTGGGCGATGTCATCTGCAAACATGGGGTAAATTTCCACATGTATGCAGACGACACCCAGCTGTACCTTTCTGCCTCATCCCTCAACCCCCAGACCATCGATGTTCTGACAGCATGTCTGTCCAACATCGAGTCCTGGACGAGGAACAACTTCCTGCAATTGAACGTGAGTAAGACCGAGGCCCTCCTGATCGGCTCAAGCCAGCGCCTCCGCACATCGGGCGCTGCCAGCCTCAACATCCAAGGCTGCACTCTCCACCTCACAAAGCCAATCAGGAACCTCGGCATCATGTTTGATCAAAAACTCTCCATCCACCCCCACATCCGTGCCTTGACCGGCACCATTTATTTCCACCTGCGCAACATTTCCAGGCTCCGCAACTATCTTACCCCTCACGCTGCCGAAAGACTCGTGCACGCATACATCACCTCGAGGCTGGACTATAGAAATTCTCTCCTCGTCGGCCTCCCCAGTTCCTCCATTCACAGGCTGCAGGTCATCCAAAACTCTGCAGCCCGTGTATTATCCCACACCCGCCTCCGCGACCATAAAACCCCCACCCTCGCCCGTCTCCATTGGCTCCCCATTCTCCAGAGGATCGAGTTCAAGATCCTCGTCCTCACCTTCAAGGCCTTACACGGCCTTGCCCCGCTCTATTTTACCAATTTATTTTCCCCCTATAAGCCCACCCGGACCCTCCGTTCAACAGGACTTGGCCTGCTCCAAGCCCCCCGCCCGAACCACCCCACCATCGGAGGCCAGGCCTTCAGTTTCTCCGCTCCCACCTTATGGAATGCCATTCCTCAATCCATCCGTCTCGTTTCTTCTCTTTCCTCTTTCAAGGCCGGTTTGAAGACTTTCCTCTTTGACCGTGCCTTTTGTTCCCCCCTGAACTCTTCGACCTCCCCTTCATGTCTCACCCCTTCCCAAACACTCCCCTCCCAGCTCGGTTCACACGCCTCCTGTGCAGCGCCTTGGGACGTCCTCCCGACGTGAAAGGCGCTCTGTAAATGTAATTTGTTGTTGTTATTGTCGTCTGAGGTTAGCAGATTGGCAGTGCCAAGCACACTGACGACAAGAGCGTCCCTCTGTTGAGTAACGCTGACCGCAGAGGCATTACCTGTCGCTGTGTGTTTCACTCAAGGAGAGGAAGTTTGCATGATATGGAGTGAAGGATCTGTACAGAGGGCTTTATCAGAACTACAAAGTGCAGAATTAGGGGGCGAGAAGTCAAGGCCGAGTTCCTGAAAGATGTTCCGAGGAAGCGGATGGAGGGAGATCGGTGAGGATCTTGCAGTTCCCAAGTCAGGCACCCCCCCTCCCCACCCCCCCAGCCTATTGTCCTCTGAGCTTTCCTCCCAGCCTTTTTCCAAGAGGATTGTCTCTGAGGCCAGTGCTCCTGAGTGCAATAGTGGCTGCTACCCACAAGTTGGGTGACTAGTGAGACCAACAATGGCAGAGGGATCCGGCTGATGTCAGTGGCTCTTAAAATTGGTAGTCGCTGCAAGTGTATTGAATACAATGGAGGCTCCCGGTTTGAAAGGGGAGGAGCAGGCTAGACTGGCCTCTGTTCTCGTGAGGAAGGTGTAGGACGAGATGGTTGGCTCCATGTGAGCTGGCAGAACCATCACAAGGCTAAGGGGGACACCCATTTGATACCCATTGACTTTAGCAAGGTTTTCAACCTGGTGCCCGATGAGGCCACCGTGATGAAACTGCGATGCAATATTGACGTGTAGAAGAGGTGGAAGGCGCTATATCCAAATGCAAGGATTATTATATATTATATAACTGGAAGCCAGGGGATCAAACTCCTCCTTGATCAAACTCCTCCCTGATCAAACTCCCCACTGATCAAACTCCATGTAATGATCTACAATGGACTTATCCCTCTGGAAAAGGTGGGGGAGTGGGTTGGGGGGGAGAGAGTGGTGGGTGGGAGAAAAGGCGCTCTATAAATGTAAATTGTTGTTGTTGCTGTTGTTGTAGGTAAGGCTGCCAATTGTCACGCAACCAATTCATCAACAACGTGTTGGATGGCACTGATCATTCAATCAATCAAACAAAACGTACAAATATATAGCTCCTTTCACATCGAGAGGAAATCCCAAGGCACTGTACAGTCAGGTAGAGACAAGAGCAGTGGGGGGAGGGATCGGGGCCAGATGAAGGTAGGGCGAAGGCTTTGGTGTGTGTATGTGTGGCAACACTTCCAATTGTGGATGATATTGTGTTGCTGGCAGCCTCACCTGGGGACTTTCTCGCTTTCCCTCTCAAACGAAAATTGCAAAACCTTCCAAAGGTCAGAGCCGAGGAGCTGAACAACAGCGAGAGGACAGACAGTGCGTTCTCGTCCCCTGGCTCCCAGCCCAGTAGCAAGACAGGGCAACAGGAGGCTAATCAGGGTGAGTCTCATCAACTGCCATATATATAGTGTGCTTTATGCTGTGTAGCTTCCTGGAGCACTTCACCGTGGTGGAGTTTGACATCAAGAAAAAGGGGAGATGGAAGGGGGGGACATTCCAGAGCTTTGGTGGAATGGAGGGCACAAGAGATTAATAGGAGACCGTAACCAGCTGGGCGGAGGCCATGGGTGGTGGTGTTGTAAGCAGTTCACAAATGTCGGGTTGTTGAGAGGGAATGAAGTGATTTGAAAATGAGTGAGAGAATCTGGTTTGTGATCTGTTGGGTGATTGGGAGCTAGTGGAGCAGGTGTCCAGTGGAGTTTCCAAAGGAGGCTGGGAGTCCTACATATCTCCACTTGTCTAAAATGGAATGTGCATTCGCTCTCCCAAAGCACACATCCTGTTTACCCAATTCTGAAGAGTATAAGCGTTAAGGCTTGCGGACCCAAGAGTATCCTAGACTGTGCATTGGGATAACTGTCAGAGTCTAACCAGCTAAACCTACCCAAACTTCCCATTGATATTCCTGTCTGGCAAACTTTCTTGCATCACCATGTGTCTATCACAAACACAAACCCATCACTTTGATCAGCCAGTGACTGACACATGCAAAAACCCAATGCTGTAATAACAATAATAATATTCCAAGGACGAAAACACAGCTTCCATATAAGGTAGCCATTCACATGTAGTACCACCGATGTAGGAAACTGTATCCACTGCTCACAATGTGATCACCTCTATATTGGGGAGACTAAGCGTAGATTGGGAGACCAATTTGCAGAGCACCATCATTCTGTACACAAGGTCAACCCTGATATTCCGGTCTCTCTCCATTTCAACTCACATTCAGAGGCTGATCTCTCCATCCATGGTCTCCTGCACTGTTCCAGTGACGCACAGCAAAAGTTTGACGAACAGCACCTTATCTATCTGCTGGGGACCCTACAGCCCTCTGGCCTCAACATTGATTTTGGCCACTTCAGGCCATAAGAGCTCCCCCTCCCCCATTACAATTATCACTCCAGACACCCCTTGCCTCTCTCTGGTATTTTGTCTGCTCTTCACCATTAACATCCCTTCTCCACAGTTTTGTTTAAACCCACCTCCTTTTGTTTCAGACCATTATCACCTATTTAGCCCATCAATTAATACATTTTTTCCATTATCTTCTTTGTCTCATTTGTCTTCCTTGTCCAACCTTCCCCTCTCTAACTTGTCCTTAAAAACCTCTCCCTCCCAACATGCCCCTGTTCTGATGAAGGGTCGTGGACCTGAAATGTTGACTCACTTTCCTTTTTCCACGGATGCTGCCTGACCTGCTGAGTTATCCCAGCAACGTTTTGGTTCAGATTTCCAGCATCTGCAGTACTTTGTGGATTGATAATAATCCTTGCATTTGATACAGCGCTTTTCACATCTTATCGATATCTCAAAACGCTTCACAGAATATACTGCAAAGTGAATTGACTGTATATTTGTGGGCGAAAGGCAGCAGCCAATTGTGCTCAGCAGAGTCCCCACAAACAGTCAAGCATTGAAATCACCCTATTTTTATCATTATGTGTGTCTTTTTTGACAGATTATTATTGGGCATGTGGAGTAAGGAAACTTGCCCAAGGATTCTCCCTGATCTGCCTGGATTAGTACACATATCTCATACTTGTAGGGCGAGTGCTCTTACCAATGAACTACAGGAGGTCCACAAGTGATCAACCAGGTGTCTGATACAAATGAAAAACCCTTCACCCTGCAAACGCATGGATCAATCGCCGTACAAGCAAGAGATCTGGGATTGATTCCGGTAAGGAATTGGGCAAGTTTCCTGATTAGAATTCATTGGGATGTAAAACACAGAAATGGGATCAGAGATACACATCACTATAATCAATCAGTGTTTGACACACACAGAAACACTGTCACTGTAATTAGTCAGTATCTGTCACAAGCAGCAACCCCATTATCTTGCTTAAAGGTTTCCAAATCAACAACTACCACAAATTATACAGTCAACTCACTTCACATAATATTGGTGAAGCGCATTGAGACATCTGGCAGACACAATTAAGACACTATTTGAAATGCAAGGAATCTTATTATTATATTTGTTTAGTGCGTTTTAGGTTGAGAGGACTTCCTAAAGTGGTGGACTGGCAGGGATTTCTCCAGAGCTGGAGATGGGTATCTGGGGTCTGTAGGGCAGGATTGGTAGATGTAGGAGGAAGATCAAAACCGCACACAATACCCTAGGTGCTGTACAGGCACAAATGAGACACTATTTTAAAATGTTTTGCTTCTGTCTTTACATTGGAAGACACAGAAAATTTACCCCAAATGGAGGTGAATCATGAGGCTAATGATAGGGAGCAACTTAGGGAAATCAACATCAGTAAAAAATTAGTATTAGGGAAACTGTTGGCATTGAATTGTGAAAAATCCCGTGGACCTGATGGTCTCTGCAACCTGGGGTTTTAAATAATTGGCTGATGAGATAGTGGATACCCTTTGTCTGATCTTCCAAAATTCTCTGGATTCTGAAACAGTTCCCATTGATTGGAAGATCGCACATGTCACATATCTATTTAAGTAGCGTGGGAGAGAAAAGATGGGGATCTATAGACCAGTTAGTCTGACATCAACAACAACAACAAAATTGCACTTATTTCCTGCCTTTCACGTTGTGAGCATGTCCCAAAGCGACATCAGTGGTAAGGAAAATTCTAGAATCCTTTTCAGGATGACCTAGTGGGGTACTTAGAGAACCACAATATAATTAGGCAGAGTCAACAACAACAACAACAACAACAATTTACATTTATATAGCGCCTTTCACGTCGGGAGGACGTCCCAAGGCGCTAAACAAGAGGCGTGTGACCCGAGCTGGGAGGGGAGTGTTTGGGAAGGGGTGAAACACGAAGGGGAGGTAAAAGAGTTCGGGGTGGAACAAAAGGCACGATCGAAGAGGAAAGTCTTCAAATCGGCCTTGAAAGAGGAAAGGGAAGAGGTGAAACGGAGGGATTGAGGGATGGCATTCCATAGGGTGGGAGCGGCTTCACAACAAGGAAGACATGCTTAACAAACCTTTTATAATTTTTTGAGGAGATAACTAGTTGGTGAGATAGGAGTGAGATAGTTAAGAGGGAAAGAGTTGCAAGGGTGACAGAAGGGAGATGAAAAAGCTTTGCTCAATGAGTATGTATTGCTACAAGACTTGAAGTCGGCAAGGGAGGGATTGGGGTAGTAGGAGGTTGGGCTAGAGTTTGAAAAGGTGGGGGCAGGAAGGTTGAAGATGGGGTGGTAGACAGGGAGAGGGAATGGAATGCTTAGTCTCTCCCTTTGGGGACACATCCTGCTCAACAAGTCTGAAAAGTGTTTGGTGCAGGTTGGTATGAGCCAAACCTTGTGGAACCCAGAGCATGTTTGATCTTGGGACATAAAAACATCAGAAGATAAGATGTAAAAATACAAAGTTCCAGTTCTAGGGCAAGGCTTGAATTCAATCCTCTGGGGTATGGGAATCCAATGGAGCCAGGCAAGGGTGGGAGTGATGTGGTCATGGAGCTTGATGTGGGGAACATTCAATGGTGGAGCGAATGTTCTCCCTCTCTGCTCCAGGATTGCCCTATTACATGCCATTGAAACTTCCACTTCTCTATTAAAATTTGTTATTGAATCGGCTTCAACTATTATTTCAGGGAATGCATTACAAGTCAGAACAACTCGCTGGGTGAAATTATTTTTCCTAACCTCCCCTCTGTTTCTTTTACCAACTATCTAGCCCAGGTGGACTGGATAGTGAAACGGCAAACGGCCAATGAAAGTCTTTGAGTGGAGAGATAGTTAGGAAAAGAACAAATAATTGCCCACAAAAGGAAACGGTGGGATATCCAATCCTCCCTGAATGACTGAGGAAATTGGGAATACAACAAAATGTATGTTATAAACTTATAAAGAATAAAATGTTAGTCAAAGGGGCTGATTAGGGACCAAAGAAGAAATCTTCTGGTGGAGTCAGAGGGCATGGCTGATGTATTAAATGGGTGCGTTGCATTTATGGAATTCTCTACCCCCAAAAGGCTGTAGATGCTTGTAGACGCTCAATCCTTGAACATATTCCAGACTGAAATTGATAGATTTCATATGGATCAAGCGATTAAGGGATATGCAAATATGGTGTGTTGGTGGAGTTAGATTAGAAGATCAACCATGATCTTGTTCATTGGCGGGGCAGGCTTGAGGGGCCGAATGGACTACTCAAGCTCCTAATTCTTATGTTCTTACCTGTTGGATAAATTAAGAATAAACAGATTGCAGGTACTAAAATGTGGACAGTGCCCAAGGTAGATAAGCCACCAATCTGGATAGGATGCGTTCTGGTTTATTGAGAGAAGTATGTGTGGAAATAGTGGAGGCTCGGGCCATAATCTTTGAATACTCCTTAGATACTGGAGTAGTGCCATAAGACTGGAGTGTTGCAACTGTTGCTCTACTGTGCAAAAAGTGGATGAATGATAAACTCGGTAATTACAGGGCAGTCAGCCAGGCAGCGTAATGACAAGCATGCGGATACATCTAGAAATGATCGTCTGGGATATGTGGGACAGACATGACAGACAGGAATATTCAGGCCGATTTGCATTCAAGGCCTTGCTCTGTATGACCTGCTAACTCCTGTCTTCTCCATCCTTTCAGTGGGTTACTGGAGTGGTCCATGTCATCCATCCTGCCCCTCCGCCATCAGCAATCATGCCTTCAGTCTTTCTGCCCACACCACCTGGAACATTATCCCACATTCACTTTGCCTCACTCCCTACCTTGCCCCCCTCCAGGGCTATCTTAAGACCCTCCTCTTCAACTGCTCCTTTGGTCACCCTCCTAATTCAATCCTCCATGGTATTCACTCCTCCTAATCCTAAACCCCAGCTCGGGCCAAATCCCGAACTATCCAACGCTTTGACACATAAAAGACACAATACAAATGTAATGTGTTGGTGTTGATTTGGAGAACATGCAGCAAGGTGATACTGAAACATAGAAACAGGAGTAGGCTATTCAGCCCCTCGAGCCTCTCTCACCATTTCATAAGATCATGGCTGATCCATACCTCAAATCTAGTTACCCCACATCGCTTAACACCCTTACCAAACAAATATCTCTCCACCTCCGGCTTGAGCTGGTCGACCTCTCGACCAGTTCCTTGGAATGTCCTCCTGACCTGAAAGGCGCATTATCAATGTCATTTTGTTGTTGTTGTTCTTGAAAATGTGAATGGATGGGAGAGAGTTTCAGATTTCTACTGTACTTTGCGAGAAAAATTGCCCGGTGATGTAATTCCTAAATGGCCTAGTTCTCATTTTAAGATGATCCCTCTTTGTTTTGTATTCCCTGACCTGAGGAAATTGTTTATCTGTAGCTACCCTATCATATCCCATTATTATTTTTAAAACCTTGATACTTTTACACCTCAACCAGCTAAATCAATGGAATAAAGAACAGGTTTATGCAAACATGTCCTCATAATTCAATCATTTAAGACCGGGTATCATTCTGGTGAATATGCACTACACCTACTCCAGAGCCAAAATATCCTTCCTGAAGTGAGGTGCTCAAACCTGAATGCAATACTCAAGATGGGGACGGACCACAGCTTGATTTTGCTGAAGCATCATTTCTTCTCCTTTATATTCAGCATCCATGAGATAAAGGCCAAAATCCCATCAACGTTATTGACAGTGTTTTGCACTTTTGTCAGCTTGTTATTAGTGATTTGTGGTCATGGATACCCAATCCCTTTGCCCCTACAAAGTTCCTAGTTTCTCCCTATTTAGAAAATATTCTGTTTTGCTATTTATGTAATCCACAGTGGATAACCTCAGACTTCCGCACATTGAAATCCGTTTGCCACAGTTTTGGCCCCTGAGTTAATCTATGCTTTGTTCCAAAGTCTCTTGGTATGTTACTGCTATAACCTTCACAATTTACTGCGACATCTAACTGCGTGTCATGTGAGAGTTTGGATATAAAACTCTATTTTCCTTTGTCCAACTGCTATATGTATATATCTAGGTACATATGTATATATAGTGAATAGCAGAGATCCCAGTACAGACCCCTTCCACACACACCGCTTATCATGTCCTGCCAATGAGAGACAATTCCTCCAACCATTACACTCTATTTAATGTCTCCGACCCATTTACCAAGATACATTTCAAGATACCTACGATTCCATGCACATTTTGTTTTATGATAACCTCTTTTGTGGAACCTTACCAAATGCCTTTTAGAAATCCACGTTGACAATATTAGTTGGCACCCTCTTAACCACAATGTTTATGACCTCCTTAATAAATTCAATTCGATTCATCAGACATGACCTACCTTTCACAAATCTGTGCTGATTCTCTTTATATGTGTCCAAGTGTCCAGTTACTCTGTCACTGATTGTTATACATGTGTCAGACACATGGCTGAACACAGCAATGGGCATAGACACCCAGGCACCAGAACACTGAGTTCGCCTTTGAACAATTCTCTTGATCAGACTTAACACTGCCCTGAACAGAAGCTTGAGATGCCTTCCAGAGGGTTAATGGTTGGCCATTGAAGCTGAGAGACAGGACACAGTGTGTACCCATGGCCAACACATTCACGTATTTCATTCTCTATCTTGATCTCTCTCATTCTGTACCTCCCAGCCCCACAACAATAATAAAATTACATTATGTAGTAATGTAATTTTCGTGTTAGGAGAGACCATCCAGCTTAGCACCTAGAGGTGGAGGGAGGAGGAGCCTCCTTCCACACTTACCTCCTGTGTCGCACTTTCTATCTTCAGTGGCCGCGCAACACAAACCCACCATGAACTGCAGTGGATGGCTTCTCCTCATCCTGTGCTTCACTGTCACAACTCCTGGTGAGTTGCACTCGCACATTCCTCCCCAACAAGGAGAGAGAGGGGTGAGGATCAACAAGCTTTACTGTGTCTCTAACCCTGATTTGGGAGTGTGGACGGACACAGTGTAGAGGGAGCTTTACTGTGTCTCTAACCCTGATTTGGGAGTGTGGACGGACACGGTGTAGAGGGAGCTTTACTGTGTCTCTAACCCTGACCTGGGATTGTGGACACACAGCTTAGAGGGAGCTTTACTGTAAACACCGACCTGTGAGTGTGGATCGAAGCACAGTGCAGAGGGAGCTTTACTGTGTTAAAGGCAGAAATGAGGAAACTCTCTTGTGAACTACTCACTGACACTCTCTCGTGTGCTGCTCACTGATATTCTCTTTTGTGATGTCTGGCTGATTCCCAGGTGATGGCTTGTTGTTTTACAGCAACTGCCAGGCCACAGGATACACCGGAAATTGTCGGCTGGTTTGTGTCAATCTACATCCTCAAAAAGGAAACTGTCGTGGCCATACTTGGTAAGAACTCACACTTGCTTGTCACACAGAAGGGATCACTAGCACCGACATATTGGCGAAGAGAGCAGTGAACAGGATTACAATGCTCTCCCGATGGCAGGCTGAAAGCCCGATCACCGACAGTAGGGTGCGTGGGGTGCGTGGGTCGGCCGGGGGCCATGGAGCAGACTGGAGCCCGATGGATGGAGGGGTTTGTGGTGGGGGGGGGGGGGGGGGGGGGGGCGGGTAACGGTACCCACAGGTTCACAGGGAGACAGCAGGATGGAGAAATAGGAGGGGGGCAAGGCTGTGAATGGCCTTGAAAGTGATACAGCGCCTTATCACATCTTCTGGACGTCTCAAAGTGCTTCACCAAATATACTGTAAAATGAACTGACTGTATATGTGTGGGTGAAAAGCAGTAGCCATTTGCGCACAGTGGGGGTCCCACAAACAGTCGCGGATTGAAATGAATAGTTTATTAATGTGTTTTTGAGGGGTAATTAGCAGTCGTGTGCAGTAAGGAAACTTGCCCAAGGTTTTGTCCTGACCTGCCTGCAACTGAACTCAGGTCTCTGGCTTGTAAGGTGACTGCTCTAACCATTGAGCTACCACTTGAAGCACTCTGAGACGTCAAGTGGTACTTGGATTTATGGAGTAAATCCAAGTTGTTGTGGTTGTATCTAAATGGCTCCACAGAAATAGGAAGCAAGTTGGAGAGAAGCAGCGTTAGATTGCGGCTGGGGAGATTGGGTTGGGGAGAGAAAGTAGGCTTGGGAGAGAGTGGGGTCGGACATGAGGTATAACTGTGCACAGGAAACCCTGGGTTGGATGAACAGACTGGGTGCCAAAGCTTTTTAGAATTACATTCGACTCTCTCCTTATCTCTCTGTTATGTTCTGTCTGCTCTCTCCTGTTCTCACTCCTTCCTTCACTTCTCTTTCTTTCTCAGGTGTTGTCGCAATCTCCATTGAAGTTTGCGACATCTTCCGTTGAAGATGGACAGCACCACCCACATTTAGAGTAGTGAAGGGGTCTCACCTGAGACTGAGCACAGCCCAGAACCAGCCCACCATGTCTGGTCAATCTATTGTCCTGTGCCCTCTTCCTCGTGTGTAGCAACACAAGCTGCCCATGGCTTGAAATAAAATTGATTGATGCAAAAGAAAGCCAATGTGTCATGTCTTTCTTGCTCCTTCCTGTCATAGCTCATGGTGACACACGGCAATCATATTCAGATCACAACCTCAATCTGTGTCCCAGAGCTTCACAGTGTGCGGCCCTCTCCTCCACCCTTGACTCCCTCGCCCCCCCACCCCTCACCTCCCGATCCGCATCCTATTCCCGTAATCCCCCTGGTTGTGACTCTGAGCGTTGAGATGACTTGGATTTGGGGGCAGCCTCACCGTGGACTCGTCCATTTGCCAACGAGCCTAAGATGAGGCCTATGGATCATTGGCGGCTGCTCTTCAGCCCAAACTACAGACTAGTTTTATGCAACATCCGTCTTTACCATTTAACCTTGAGCGCCTTGGGACATTCTCCTAGTTCTTGTTATTTTAAGCCGTGGTATCATTCTGGTAAATCTGCGCAACATCCCCCTCTCAGCCGGGAATTCCTGCCTCGTCTGTGCGGGGCCTGAACAGCCTGAAGCATGGCCGGGAATCCCGGCATTCCCGGCATACCCTACAGCATTCAAGATATCCCTTTTTTAAGGCAATCATTTAGATTGCCTTTCTCACTTTTCATATCTAATGATAATGTGTTAAAAATTGGTGTAGACAGTGTAACTACTAATAAACCAAAATTTCATCTCATGTACAGTATTCTGTATTGCTGTTTGCTCCTCCTCATTGAAATGACTCTATGCATCATGTTTTACATCCAATTTGGGGAATAATATTAATACCTGCCATCGCTTGTATCTGCAGTGCGATGTATGGAATTTTCACTCAAGCTAACTCTTCCTCTTCGTCGCCTTCACCCTTCACTTTTTTTTGAATAACTGGGTATAATGGCAAAACAAATTCTGTTTTGTTTTCCTCTTTTCTCTCTACCTGTTTAAATAGCCAGGGAATTTCTTCCAATTCTGTGTTTGCTTTCTGTTCACTAGCCTTTGTTAGAGATTCGATTAACTGATTGAAAATTAGGTTATGGCCAACCTCCGATCAATCAGTTCACACAGAACATCTCTTTGTAAAAGCAGGTTTGTTTATTCAGATTCACCCGTTAGGGTTGACACTAAACGACCAAGTGTACAACAGTTTAAGTCAAGCCCCGAATCGCAGTAATTATGGAGATATACTACCCGGTGAGGTCGGACGAAGAAAGGGCCGAATGACCGCATGTCTTGCCCTTATAACCCTTTGCGCCCCTCCCTGACCTTCACGTGCACACCTCATGGACAATGCTCTTCCTCCAATCATTCCCGACTATGCCCTCCAGGCAGGTGCGTGATCCTGCAGGGTCTTCGCGCCCGAAAGTTACAATTTTCACACTCCAATACAAAACCCCGCCTCCACCAATCCACCATGTGTCACAACGTCAAACCTGAATTACCACAACACCTTTACCATCCATTTATTTGTTAAACACATCACAAAGCCTTTCACACATCTCACGTGAAGCGTCTCTTTTTATTCTCTCCTCTGAAAACGCTCCTCTCTCTCTTTGGCTTCCTCCTCTCTGACCAAGGCAGTCTGACTTCTGCCTCTAAAACCGCTTTCTCCTTCCTATTCTAAACATAGAGATAAGCAGGAGTAAAACGATGGAGCTCAAGAAACCCCTTTGGACAGTGGTTCCCAACCTGGGGTCCCAACCCAAATCAGTGGGTCCTTCCCAATTCCTCCCTCTATAGGCTGCAGATCATCGGGAACTCTCCAGCCCGTGTCCTCTCCCGCTCCAAGTTCCGTGACTCCATCTCTTCTCGCCCAACTCCATTGGCTCCCCTTCGCCCAGAGGGCTGCTCCTCACCCACAAAGCCCTCCATGAGCTCATCCCATCCTACAACCACGACCTCCTAAACCCCTACCTCCCTTGGTGGCCACACGATGGCAATACCAGCACCTTGGGACACGTCCTCCCGACGTGAAAGGCGCTCTAGAAATGTAATTTTGTTGTTGTCTTGCTGATGGTGAAGCAGCGACTTCCAGTGCTAGCGAACAGCAATTACACGTGTACTGAATGTTGTTTCACCTCGCGGCCACTGAGCAGCGCTGCTGTTCCACCGCCTTTTTTATCAGTTAGGAATAATAGCAAGAATAAGAATTATTTGATACAGGGCCTTGGTTGGTCAATAGAGGAGAGTGTGTGTGTGGAGTGAGGAAACTTTTCACCCTGTCCAGGAATGGAACCCGGGTCCTCTCGCTTGTGAGCTCAGTGTACGATTCATCTAATTTGAGGGATTCGATGACGCTTAAGCAGAGGCTAGAAGGGAAAAGCTTTTGTGTGAAGCCTGTTGGACAGGAACTCACGCAATCCCATGATTTAAAGTTTGTTTATTTACCAAGGCAAAAAGACGAGTTGGTTCATTAAACATGGTGGATGGTGGGAGGGGTGTGGTGACTTGTGAGCAGGGGGCGTGTGAGGTGGGGGCAAGGGAGCGGGCGGGGGCCTGGGCAAACCTGGGATGGGGGTCCAAGTGGAGACAGTTTGGTAGGTGACATGGGGGAACGGTGGGGATTGGATTTGCTTAATCACTCAACTCCCCCTCCTCACCCCGCTGCTGGCCTGCACAGGCAACCAGTTACTCTCGCTCTTCGGGTTCTGTTCTTCTCTCCCACCTTAAAACTGCCGTCATCGCCATCTCCCCCCCTCCCCCCCCCACTCCACCCCATCCTCCAAACAACACACCCTCCACCACTCCAACCTGACAAATTCCCATCCACATTTCCAACCTGCCCCTCCCTCGCCAAAGGAACACTCTCCCCACACTCCCTCTCAAAGCCCCACCTGCCCCCCCACCTCTAGTCTGTTTCCCCTCCCACCCACCCCTCCCCCACCTCCAGTCTGCTTGTCACCACCCCCCCCCCCCCCCCTCCCCGCACCTCCAGAAACACTGGTCAAGGTTACAAACCACATCCTCTCTCTCTCATTGAGACCAGGTCTGTGCCTCCTCGACCTACTGGACCTAACCCCAGCGTTCAACTCAGTTGACCACGCCATCCTCCTCCACTTCCTCTCCTCCCTCATCCACAACCACCACTAATAGCAACAACAAGATTATACTTGTAAAGCGCCTTTCACGTCAGGAGGACTTCCCAATGCACTGGACAGTCATTGGGAAGTCTAACGAACTGAGGTTGGGGACGGAGAGGATGGCGGAATAGGGGGGGAATTGGGGGTGACCATCAAAGAGGAGGGTCTTGAGGCCAGGGAGGGGGCGAGGCCGAGGGACTCTGGAATGAAATTCCAGAGTTGGTGGCAGAGCGGCTGAAGGCTCGCCCGCCGATGGTGGTGCGAGGGAAGTAAAGCAGGCCGGAGCCCGCTAAGCAGGTTGGTAGGGTGTTAGATGTGGCAGAGGTAGGGTGGGAACCATGGAGGGCTTATCCCATCCTACAACCACGACCTCCTAAACCCCTACCTCCCTTGGTGGCCACACGATGGTGATACCAGCACCTTGGGACACGTCCTCCCGACGTGAAAGGCGCTCTAGAAATGTAATTTTGTTGTTGTTGTCTTGTTGATGCACATTAGCAGCTGATGGTGCAGCAGCGACTTCCAGTGCTAACGAACAGCAATTACACCTGTACTGAATGTCGTTTCACCTCGCGGCCACTGAGCAGCGCTGCTGTTCCACTGCCTTTTTTTTATCAGTTAGGATAATAGCAAGAATAGAAATTATTTGATAGAGGGCCTCTCTCTCTCCCTCCCCCCCCGCCTGTCTTTCCCCCCACCCGACCCAGCCATCTCTCACCCCTTGCATACCTGTATATTGTATTCGAGGACTATGAATACAATATGGCGGCTTTGCACCTCGGTCTGTGCATTGTGTATAGAGATGAGCATTCTGGGTCTTGTGGTTCAGTGTGCGCACATTCCGATTATTTCCTTCGATATGTCGACTTTTCGATATATCGATTGAAAAAATGTCTATATCGGCGTATCGATATGAAAATTATATCGGGTATAACCGATATTGATATATCGCCAGACCCTGCCTGATACTAATTTTTTAATGATGTTGATTTCACTATCATTAGCCTCATGATTCAGCTCCATTTTGCGTAAATTTTCTGTGTCCTCCAATGTGAAGACACAAGCAAAGCATTTTAAAATAGTGTCTCATTTGTGTCTGTACAGCACCTAGAGTATTGTGTGCGGTTTTGATCTTCCTCCTACATATACCAATCCTCCCCTACAGACCTCCAGATACCCATCTCCAGCTCTGGAGAAATCCCAGGGGTAGACTACTCAGCCCCTCGAGCCTGCCCCCACCATTTAATAAGATCGTGGCTGATCTTGTAACCTAATACCACTTTACCTGCCCTAGCCCATATCCCTTAATCCCGCTATCTACAAGAAATCTGTCAATCTCAGTCTTGAATACATTCGAGGACCGAGCATCCTCAGTCTTCTGGGATAGAGAATTCCATAAATTCACTACCCTCTGAGTAATCAAATGGTTCCTGAACTCTGCTCGAAAACGCTGACTCTTTGTCTTGAGCCTATGAAGTCCAATTTTAAATTCACCAACCAGGGGAAACAATCTCAAACTGTCTTCTCTGTCAAGCCCCTTAAGAATCATACAGGCTTCTATAAGATCACCTCTAATTCTTCTATAATTCTAGAGAATATAGGACTAGTTTACTCAAACTATCTTCATGGGTAGATAGTTTGATTAGTTTGATTCCTGGGAGGCCCTCCTCCCAGGAATCAAACTAATCAATCTGCACTGCACCCACTCTAGGTTGAGTATGTGCTTTCTTATATAAGGAGACTCTACACATTAAGAAATAATATTGTGGGTTATAGTACATAGGTAGTTTGGGACACATGTGCAAGCGGCATCCAGGAAGATGGAAGGAGAACTAGAACTTAGTGTTTTCCACATCACATTGCCACAATACCTCCGTTGCCAACTTCAACTCATTGACCATACCTTTAGTCTCCCTTCTGCCGTCCTCCCAACTGCCTCCCTCCCCTCCACTCTCTCCCTCACCACCACCTATCCTGCCCCTCCCCCTTGCCAGGGATCCGATCTGACTGTTTACCTTGGGACATTGTGAAAGGTGCTCTGCAAATATAATTTTCTGTTAGTTGTCTCAAGACCCTCGTCATTACCCACACCTTTTATGTGGAGCTCCTGTGGTTCAGTGGTTAGAGCACTTGTCTTGCAAGCTGGGGAGACTCAAGATGGGGAGATATGTGTTCGAATCCAGGCAGGTCAGGGCGAAACCTTGGGCAAGTTTCCTTACTCCACACGCCTAATAATAATCCCTCCAAAAAGAAACACAATAATAAAATTGGTCATTTCAATCCACAACTGTTTGTGGGACACCGCTGTGCGCAATTGGCTGCCGCAATTCGCCCACAAATATATACAGTCAATTCACTTTACAGCATATTCTATGAAGCGCTTTGAGATGTCGATAAGATGTGAAAAGCGCTATATCAAATGCAAGGATTATTATTATTATTATTATCTACCAATCCTGCCCTACAGCCCTTCAGATCCCAACCTCCAGTTCTGGAGAAATCCCTGCCACTCCACCGCCTTAGGATGTCCTCTCGACCTAAAACGTGCTATACAAATGTGATAATAACATTCCTTGCATTTCAAATAGTGTCTTAATTGTGTCTGCCAGATGTCTCAATGCGCTTCACCAATATTATGTGAAGTGAGTTGACTGTACAATTTGTGGTAGTTGTTGATTTGGAAACCTTTAAGCAAGATAAGGGTGTTGCTGCGTGTGACAGGTACTGACCAATTACAGTGACAGTGTTTCTCTGTGTGTCAAACACTGATTGATTATAGTGATGTGTATCTCTGAGTGTCAGACACTGGCTGATCACGGTGATAGAGCTTCTGTATTTCTCAGACACTGGCTGATCAAGGTGAGGTGCTTGTGTCTGACACTCAGCAACCAGAACACTAAGTTCCCTTTGAATTGATTCTCTTAATCGTCCCTGACGCCATTGAGCATGAAAGAGAAGCTTGAAACACCTGAGCAATAATTGTTATAGTACTCATTGCATTTGCTATACCGCTTTTGATATCTTCTAGATGTCTCAAAGAGCTTCACAGAATATACAGTACTGTGAAGTGAATTGACTGTATATTTATCGGCAAAATGCGCCAGCGAATTGCACACAGCAGTGTCCCACAAACAGTCGTAGATTGAAACAACCAATTTAGTACAGGGTTTTTTAGGAGGGATTATTGTTAGGCATGTGGAGTTAGAAAACTTGCCCAAGGTTTCACCCAGAACTGCCTGGATTCAAAACTCAGGTCTCACATTTCTCAGATGATGCACTAACTACTGAGCTACAGGACTCCAGAGATCCCAGAAGTGACAGGTTGCACCTATCAGGAAAGGATGAACAAGCTTGGATTCTCTCTTGAAAAGAGGAGAGTAAGGAAGGGGTGACCTGATAGAGGTCCCAAGACATGATAGAGGTCTTTAAAGTTAAGTAAGGTTTTGAAGCTCTGAGATGCCATCCGGCATGGAAGGTGCTATATAAATTGAAGTTGTTCTTGCTGTTGATAGGGTAGTCATATGGAAGATGTCTCAACTTGTGGGAGAGGCCAAAATCTTGTCCTTAAAGGTTTCTCCCTGATCTGCCTGAATTAGTACACATGTCTCATGCTTGTAAGGCGAGTGATCTAAGCTTTAGCAAGGTGAAGGGTTTTTCATTTGTATCAAACACCTGGTTGATCACTTGTGGACCTCCTGTAGTTCAATGGTTAGAGCACTCACCCTACAAGTATGAGACATGTGTACTAATCCAGGCAGATCAGGGAGAAACCTTGGGCAAGTTTCCTTACTCCACATGCCCAATAATAATCTGTCAAAAAAGACACACATAATGATTAAAATTGGGTGATTTCAATCCATGACTGTTTAACATAAGAATATAAGAATTAGGAGCAGGAGTAGGCCATTCAGCCCTTCGAGCCTGCTCCGCCATTCAATAAGATCATCGCTGATCTTCTCACCTAACTTTCATTACCTGCCCTATCCCCATATCCCCTGATCCTTCTATTTTTCAAAAATCTATCAGTCTCATCCTTGAAAATGTTCAAGGACTGAGCATCTACAGCATTCTGGGGTAATGAATTCCATAAATTCACTACCTTCTTTGTGGGGACTCTGCTGAGCACAATTGGCTGCTGCCTTTCGCCCACAAATATAGTCAATTCACTTTGCAATGTATTCTGTGAAGCGTTTTGAGATGTCGATAAGATGTGAAAAGCGCTGTATCAAATGTAAGGATTATTATCAAAACACAAAATACTGCAGATACTGGAAATCTGAAACAAAAAGTTGCTGGGATAACTCAGCAGGTCAGGCAGCATCCATGGAAAAAGGAAAGTGAGTCAACGTTTCAGGTTGACCCTTCATCAGAACTGGGGCATGTTGGGAGGGAGAGCTTTTTAAGGACAAGTTAGAGAGGGGGAGGTTGGACAAGGAAGACAAATGAGACAAAGAAGACAAAGGAAAACATTTATTAATTGATGGACTAAATAGCTGATAATGGTCTGAAACAAAAGGAGGTGGGTTTAAACAAAACTGTGGTGAAGAGCAGACAAAATACCAGAGAGAGGCAAGGTGTGTCTGGAGTGATGATTGTAATGGGGGAGGGGGAGCTCCTATGGCCTGAAGTGGCCAAAATCAATGTTGAGGCCAGAGGGCTGTAGGGTCCCCAGCAGATAGATAAGGTGCTGTTCCTCAAGCTTTCGCTGTGAGTCACTGGAACAGTGCAGGAGACCATGGATGGAGAGATCAGCCTCTGATTGTGAGTGTGAGTTGAAATGGAGGGAGACCAGAATATCAGGGTTGACCTTGTGTACAGAATGATGGGGCTCTGCAAATCGGTCTCCCAATCTACGCTTAGTCTCCCCAATATAGAGGAGATGACATCGTGAGCAGTGGATACAGTATACTACATTGGTGGTAGTACATGTGAACGGCTATCTTACATGGAAGCTGTGTTTTGGTCCTTGTGCCTCTAGGCGCCCGAATATTTAATGAAGCACATGTCATGTGAATTCAGAATTGAAAATGTGTGGAAAAACGTGTGCTGCTCACAAAGAAGCGATCGAATCAAAATGTGTCCCACCTTTAAAGTAATAACTCACACTCACTTGTCACAAATTACATTTACACAGTGTCTTTTGTGTTGCGAGGATGTACTGTACCAAGGTGCTGGATACTGAGTGTGTAGCAGACTTGTATGTGAGGAAGAGTAGGAGTGAAGGAGTCACTGAGTGTGTGGGTGAAACTGCATGTATATGTAGGAGAGAGACAGTCTGTATGAACAAGTGGCCTGTGTGGGAAAGCGAGAAAGTTTGTCTGTGTAGGAGTCACAGAGTTTATGAAGCAGAGACTGTGTGGGTGAACGAGAGATATTGTATGTGTGAAGGAGAGATCGTGTGTACATGATGGAGAGACTGTGTGTGTGAAGCAGAGACCATGTGTGTGAAGGAGCATTATCTTTGCGATGGAGAGACAGTGTGTGTGTGTGTGTATGTAGGAGAGACTGTGTGTGTGTAGGAGAGACTGTGTGTGTTGGTGTATGTAGGAGAGGGTGTCTTCTGCGTGAAGGAGAGAATGTATGAAAGGGGCGACAGTGTGTGTGAAGGAGAGTGTGTCTGAAGGAGAGATAGTGTACTTGAAGGAGAGATTGTGCTTGTAGAGAGACAGTGTGTGTATGAAGGACAGTGTGTGTATGAAGAACAGTGTGTGTATGAAGGACAGACAGTGTGTGTATGAAGGACAGTGTGTGTATGAAGGACAGTGTGTGTATGAAGGACAGTGCGTGTGTAAAGGAGATATTGTGTATGTGAAGGATTGACCGTGTGTGTGAAGGAGAGACAGTGTGTTTGTGAACCAGAATGTTTGCACATGAACGCGTTTGTGTGTGAACCAGAGAGTTTGTGTGTGTGAAGACGAGGGTTTCGGCAGCCTGAGGGGTGGTGGAGTCTGGTGATGTTGCGAAGGTGGTGGAAGGCAGTACAGGTGGACCCCCGCTTACCGAAGCCCGGTTACCGAAACTTCACTATAACGAGGGTTTCTATTTGTACCACTTCTCCGCTTAACAAAGGCTGCGTTCGCTATAACGAATGTTTACACACACTTTAAATCTGGCGGGCTTCTCGTGCGCAGCTTCTCTCCGGTTGCCCCAGCAACGCACACTCAGTCTTTAGTGTGCCTCAGTTAAGCAGTGCAGTGCAGCCCCTCCCATATGGGAGGAGCTTGAGCGGCAGGATGCTTCGAGGCTTCAGTAATAGTAAGTCGACATGGGGGGGATAGAGAGATGGGGTGGTGGACATAGAGAGGAAGGGGAAGATAGATAGAGTGGAGGGGGGATAGAGGGATAGAGAGGAGGGGGGATAGAGGGGAAGGGGAAGATAGAGAGATAGAGAGGAAGGGGGGGGGTTAGAGAGGTCGAGAGGAGGGGGGGTTAGAGAGGTAGAGAGGAGGGGGATAGAGGGATAGAGAGGAGGGGGGTATAGAGGGATAGAGAGGAGGGGGGATAGAGGGAAAGGGGAAGATAGAGAGATAGAGAGGAGGGGGGAATAGAGAGATAGAGAGGAAGGGGGGGGTTAGAGAGGTAGAGAGGAGGGGGATAGAGGGATAGAGGAGGCGGGAATAGAGGGATAGACAGGGAGGGGTGATAGAGATAGCGAGGGGGGTGGTGATAGAGAGATAGAGAGTGGGAGGGATAGAGAGATAGAAACGAAGAGGGGATAGAGAGATGGGAAAGGGATAGAGAGGGAGGGGGGATAGGGGTCAGGGGGGATGGGGGATAGAGAGGAGGGGGGATAGAGAGGGAAGGGGATAGAGATGGAGGGGAGGTGGGGATAGAGAGGGGGTATAGAGAGGGAGGGGAGGGGGGGATGGAGAGAGATAGAGATGGAGGGGGGGAATAGAGAGATATGGAGGGGAGGGGGGAGTAGAGAGAACACAAGGAGGGGTAGAGAGAAAGAGAGGAGGGGGGTGTAGAGAGAAAGAGAGGAGTGGGGGCGTGAGTAGAGAAAGAGAGGAGGGGGGGGGGAAGAAAGAAGCTAGTCACGAGTCCTGAAATGCCTGGGTCCAGGTTGTGATATTTCAATGCGGTGACTGTGCAGAACCTGGCCTGGAGCAGGTAGGATTGGCGTTTTTATTCCTGCAATTTTTGTCACATTCCGGATTCCGGAACTCCGGACTTTTGGCTGCTCAACCTGAACACCGAAAATGTTAGCGCTAGGAACCGCTAGGAACTAAACTGATGTTAGCGCGGAGGCTCGGGTCAGGAGCGGCGTTTTGGCTGCGGCCAAATACAATAATACAATTAAACTCTCGCTTAACGAAACTTTCACTTAACAAAGGGTATTAAAGTCCCTCACCCCTTCGTTAAGCGGGGTCTACCCGTACTGGTCATGGTGCAGATGTGGGGGAGCAAGGACAGTTTAGGGTTGAACAAGACTCCTGACTGGCTTAGAGAGGTGGAGAGTGCAGCTTTGGCTGCCAATGGTGTCAGCGCCTGAGGTGCGGAGGCGTTGACATGAGCCAATCAGGAGGGCCTCAGTCTTGCGGACATTCAGCTGGAGGAAGTTGTTTTTCGTCCAGGACTCAATGTCAGACAGGCAGGCAGCCAGGATGCTGATAGTCCTGGAGTTGAGGGTGGAAGTGGAAAGGTAGAGTTGGGTGCCATCCGCATACATGTGGAAAATTACCCCATGTCTGCGGATGATGTCACCGAGGTGGGGGGGGGGGGGGGGGCATGTAGAGGGTGAAGAGAAGGGGACCAAGGACGGAGCCCTGAGGAACGCCGTATGAGACTGTGGGGGGGCTGGAGGAAAAGCCATTGGCGGACACAATGTGGAGGCGGTGTGAAAGGTACTTGCACTTTCCTACCATGCTCCACATAAAGAAATTGATTAGGCAGAGTCAACATGGCTTTACAAAAGGGAAGTCATGCTTCACAAATCTTTTAGATTGAGGACATATCAAGATTAGATAGGGGGAGTCCAGAGCCTCATCCTCGCATTCATAACATTCCACGCAAACTCCCTGCTTGTCGGCCTCCCCAATACCTCCGTCCACAGGCTGCAGAGCGTCCAGAGGTCTGCAGCCCATGTCCTCTCCTGCAGCAGCTTCCAAAACCCTAGCACCCCCATCCTTGCCCAAATCCACTGGCTTCCCATCATACAGAGGATAATAATAATAATCCTTACATTTGACATAGCGCTTTTCACATCTTATCAATGTCTCAAAGCGCTTGACAGAATATACTGTAAAGTGAATTGACTGCATATTTGTGGGCAAAACGCGGCAGCCAATTGCGCACAGCAGCGTCCCCCACAAACAATCGTGGATTGAAATGACCAATTTTTATTATTTTAAAATAATTTTTATTATTGTGTTGATGATTACTAGGCATGTGGAGTAAGGAAACTTGCCCAAGGTTTCGCCCTGACCTGCCTGGATTCCAACACAGGTCTCACGCTAGTAAGGCAAGTGCTCTAACCACTGAGCTACAGGATATAGTTGAAGATTCTGGTCCTCACTTTCAAAGCCCTCCATAGAGTTGCTCTGCGACCTCATAATTTCCTACTAACCTGCCCATTCCCTCCTCTCAGCAGACTCCAGCCTGCTTGACATCCATCACCTCACTCGCCCCACCTCTAGCTGTGGGGCCTTCAGCCAATCTGCGCCATCCTGCAACCTCTCTGTCTCGCCCCTTCTTTATCCTCCATAAGACCCGTTTCAAGAACTCCCTCGTCGACTGTGCCTTCGGTCACACTCCTTCCCCCCACTGCCCTCCACACTCCCCGATTCTGACCCCCAGCTAGAGTCCGAAACACCGATTGTCCACTCACTCCCTGGTACCTCCATTAAATCTCTGACCTGCTCATTCCCCAATCCACCACCCGGCACCTCCACTCGATTGCCACCTGCCATCCAGCTTACCGAATTGCACAGGTTGCTAAAAACACATAGCTTTGCATTGAAAGCATTGCCTGGCAAGCTTTCACACTGCTTGTCCAGCTAGGACCACCCGAACCATTAGGGCTTTGGCTTGTAGGGTTAACCGTAACATAGGTTAAGTGACTGGGCTGACTACCTACCTATCCCCAGTAACTGATCTGCCCTTCCAGGTTATCAGTAACCCCCCCCTCCCCACTCCCGTGAGCTGGGCTGGGAGCCAGCGATGCGAACATACTATGTATCCTGTTTTTGGAGCTCAGCTCCTTGGCTCCAATGGCTGTCTGTCGGGCTCTTCATCTTTTGGCTGCTCACGGCACCACTCCCCGCATAGTGTTTGATGGTAACTGGTCTCCCTGGGATGGGAACCAGCGATGTGAACACACTGTACCTGGGTGCTGTGTCCTGGAGTAACCTGGTGCAGTATGACAGGCATTGGAATGTTGTCGGGAAGTTGTGTCTGATGACCAAGGCCAATAGAAAGTTGTGGGACTATGTGGCAACAATTCCAGTGGAAATTGTGGGGAGTTGATGGGTGCTATAGAGAGGTACCCACTAACCTACGTATTGTTTCCCCACTTTAATGATATAAACTGAACAAGAAATAAAGCATCATAGATTGTTGAAACCTGACCCTAAACCTCAACTGTTGGGAGAGTGCAATGTCTACCTTCAATTGGCTCCACTTGGTGCCTGCTAAACCCCCTCTCACCCAAACACCCTTTCACGTTGGGAGGACAGCCCAAGGTAGTGATCAGTCAGGGTTCAGGAGCCGAGCACGAGAGAGGAGGTGGAGGGGGCAGGGTTGGGATGAGGGAGATCTCAGCTTATCATGATACCTCAGAGACCCTCCAGATTCTCCATCATTCCCTCGTCATCCCCCACCCTGCCAGCTACTCCCGCTGTTCCTCCAACCCAAATAACTCCTCTTCCACCACTTCCACCTCCCGTCAACCCCCACGGCCCCCCCTGCACCCCACCCAATTCACAGACCCCCTCCAGTTGCTGGTCTCTAAGAGAGTGGCTGCTCCCTGGGCGTTTTGCTCGCATCACTGAAGCGTTTGAATAGTGAGGCCAGGAACCCCCCCCTCGAGATAGTCTCCTGTTTCGACCCTGAGCCACTCTGACCAGCCTTCAATCGAGCCTCCTTTTCTGCCGCCTGCCCTGTATCTTGTCCTGCCCCCGAGCCAGCCCCCTGGCCTGCCCCCAAACATGGCCCTTGTCCTGCCTCCTGACCCCAACCTGAGACAGCCTGGTGGCCCATCCCTGAGTCAGACTCAACCCCCTGTTCTGCCCCTTGCCCAACCACTGAGTCAGAGCCACCCGCTTGCTCTGTGCCCTGCTCTAGGCAGCCCTGGACCCTGACAGAGGATTTGCTGGGTTTCCTGGTAAAGAGGCTAGCGAAGGAGTAGATGGGGTTCGCGGTTTGCCTGCTATCTGACTTCGGGGAGCTGTTAATTTGGTGTGTTCCCGAGAGCCTGGTGTCAGCAGAGGAGTCCTGGTCTCCAGATAGGCCCAGGGAACGGCGGGACTTCCTGCGGCCAGGTTTGTCCACAGAGAAGCCGATGGTCAGGGAAGATTTGCGGCGTGAGGGAGATGGAATCTCAGATTGCTTTGTGGGAGCAGGGGAAGCCTCCCTCTCCAAGCAAAGGGTAAATGGTGCTGGTGATGGAGCTGAGGATTTACATGGAGAGGAGCCAACAATGAGGGTGGGTGTGCAGCAGGTGGGGGAGGTGATGGGGCAGTTTTGCTGTTCACAGGGAGTTCTTTGGGGAGAGGATGGAGGCTGCTCCTTCAAGGAAACAGAACGTTTCTTCTGGAAAGGAAATGATTTTGCACGAGGTTTCCTAGTTGGTGAGGATGGATACGGATGCCCTCCTGACTTCCCAATGGAAAAGAGAGACGATAGAGCTGATGGGAAATTGAGTGGGGAATGGAGCGGGGAGGTGGGCTGGGAGGTGAGCGGAGAGGTGGGCAACGAGGCGGTCGCTCCAGCGGTCAGTGTGTGCTCATTGAGGGCCAGTTTTGGACAAGGAGACAAAGGGGTTTGGGAATCTTCTCCATCTGTAGAAATCAGCCCATCAGACAGTCCTTTCATTGCATTCCCTTCCAAATCTGGCTGAGAGTCTTCTTGAAGGTCAGCTTGGGAGCTGTGGTTGCCAGGAGCTGTGGGTGGGGTTGGGTTGGAGGCTTTGAAGTTCTTGGGGAATGAGGCCAAAGTGTGCATCCGGTTCTCCCTGGGCTCATCCTGTTTGGGCTCGTCCTGCCTGGGGGCCAGACCAGCAGTACCCCCTCCGTTCATGGCCCCCATTTCCAAACTCTTCCTTGTTGCTGTGCTGGATTCCTCAGAGATCCTTGAGTGAATTGCAAATGCCATCTGCTTGGCACGTTGTCCATCCCTAGTCCGAGCCTGCAGGCCCAACACCTTGCGTGACATTGCCCTTAGGTGCATGGCATCCTCATTGCCGGGCAGCCCACTGCCAGTGTCTCTCTTCTCCTCAACCCCTCGAGTCAGCTGCTTGAGTGAGTGGCTGCGGCCCAAGGCTCCGGGTTGGGTGGCCCCCTCCTGCCTCAGGCTCCTGCGCCAGAGGCCGCTGCTGTAGTCGCTAAGCAGGGCGAGCTCCAGGCTGGCGGCCTGCTGGGGGCACTCCTTGTATGAACAGCTGGCAATAGAGGTTCTCTTCTCCTTCTTCTCCTGCTCCTTCCTGTCCCGCTCCCGCTTGCGTTTCATCTCCAGCTCTGCTCGATCCTCATTTTCCTAAAGTCAGAGAGAATCCGTCACTGCATGGCCTGGCTACCGTCACAGTCACACCAGTCATTACCTACCTACCGACCGACCGACCAAGCAACCCACCCACCCACTCACCCACCAACCCACCCAGAGATGCTGTCAGAACCTGAGGTATGAAGGCGCTGACAGGAGCCAGTGGTCTTGGAATGGAAGGTGGAGGCTGAGAGTTAGAGTTAGGTGTCATCCACAGGTGATATCACCAAGGGGAAGCATATAGATAGAAAACGAGGGGGCCAAGGACAGAGTCCTCAGGGACATCATCCGTCACAGTGCGGAGGCTGGAGGAGAAGCCGTTAGTAGAGGGAGACAAAGTGGACACGGTCGGAGATGTAGGCTTCAACCGACAGAGGTAGGTCCGTGAAGATTGAGTTGAGAGGAGAGGCGGTTTAGGTGGATGGAGTGGTTGACAGTGTCAAAAGCAGCCAAGAGGTTGAGGAGGACAAAGCGGCAGAGAGAGAGAGAGCCCTGGCCACAGAAGTTCAAAATGTCTTTGTAAATTGCGTCCCTCCGGAAAAATGGTGCAGCACCATGGATTCCGACAATCTATCTCCGGGATTTTAATGTAGTGGTGGCAGAAATACAACAAGTTGCACAAATTGCATCTCACATAAGGTACCGTTCATATAGGGCAATGTCACGGAAAGTATACATGTGTGAGACTCTTCCCCCAAACACCAAATAATCCCTCCCACAACACCCACCACCTCTCCCAGCATCCCCGCCCCACCCCACCCACCTCCACACCACCACCCTCCATACCTTCCGGGCGCGGAGGAATCTGTGAGTGAAGCTGTTAAAAATGCAGCAACAGTCCTCCATGCTGAATCGTTCCTCATCCTCACAAAGGAACTCAGCCAGAGAGCGTCTCACTGTCCCCAACTCAGCCACTGCCCCCTCAACCTCCACCAGCTGGGCACCCGCCTCCTGTAACACACAGAGCACGAACTCCTTGAACACACAAACACACAGACCGAGCCCTTCACACGTGCGCGCGCACCTTCACAAACACACACACAGTCTGAGCCCTTCCCACACACACATACATACACCCTCTACACATACAGACTGAGCCCCTCTCACACACAATGACTGAGCCCCTCACATACACAAACACTGAGATACTCACACACTGACAGTGCCCCTCACACACCCAGACTGAGGGTCCCCGACACACACACTGAGCCCCTCACCCACAGACGAGCCCCTCACACACAGACTGAGTCCCTCATTAAACACAGACTCAGCCCCTCAAACACAGTCTCAGCCCCTCACACACAGACTAAGCCCCTCAAACACAAACTAAGCCCCTCACATGTAGACTGAGACACTCAGACAGAGTGAGACACTCACACACAAAGACTGAGCCCCTCAAACAAAGACTGAGCCTGTCATATACTGAATGAGCTCCTCACACATCGACCGGGCCCTTCACATACAGACTGAACCCCACCATTCACGCACTGACTGAGCCCCTCACATACATACATAAAGTGAGTTGTGGGTTGAGTGGGGAGGGGACGGGGGACGCTGTTGGCTGGGGTTTCATGATCTAACCTGCACAAAGTCCTGCACCTGCTCCCACAGGTCAGGCTGGCAGCTCAGTGTCGTTCTGAGTGACTCCAGCTTCCCATTCAGTATCTGCAACTCACTGTGAACCTCATTTGTGGACATCCTGCCCCCAGAGAGCGTGAGAGCATAAGAGAGAGAGAAAGAGAGAGGGGGAAGAGACCAAGACTGTATGAGAGAAGGTGTTTCTTTCGAGTAATTTTGTTTTAAATATGCAGGCACAAATATACAGTCATTTCACTTTGTAGTATATTCTGTGAAGCACTTTGAGATGTCTGGAAGACGTGAAAAGCACTATATCAAATGCAAGGATCATTATTATTATAATCTCTGCAAATGTGATGTTTATTCGAACTGGCACTTTGAAGAAATCATGAGTCTTACCTTGTCTAATAGCTGTTTTTAAAAGATTTTTTGAAAGTGACAGGGAGAATAAACACATGATCTGCAGCAACTTTGTTTTTTACACAATAAAAAATAGCACAGCGATACAAAAACTAAAATAAACCAGTGGTAGCAGATTAATTCTCACTAGCTATGTAAGTGTATGATGGGGGTGTGTGAGGGTGTGTGTGTGAGACTGAGTGTGTGAGTGAGTGAGAGTGTGTCTGAGTTAGGGTCCGGTGATATATCGATATATCGCTAAAACCCGATATAATTTTCATATCGATACGCCGATATAGGTATTTAAAAAATATCGATATGTCGAAAAAACGATATATCGAGGTAAAAAATCGGGATGCGAGCACACTGAACTACAAGACCCAGAATGCTCATCTCTATACACAATGCACAGACCGAGGTGCAAAGCCGCCATATTGTATTCACAGTCCTCGAATACAATATACAGGTATGCAAGGGGTGGGGGTGGTTGGGGGGGGGGAGAGACGGCTGGGGGGGGGCGGGGGGTGAGTGGGAGAGAGATGGCTGGGGGGAGGGGGAGAGGGGGAGAGAGACGGATGGGGAGGGGAGAGGGGGAGAGAGACGGCTGGGGGGAGGGGGAGAGAGACGGCTGGGGGGGTGAAGAGAGACGGCTAGGGGGGGGGAGAGGGGGAGAGAGACGGCTGGGGGGGGGAGAGGGGGAGAGAGATGGCTGTGGGGAGGGGGAGAGAGATGGCTGTGGGGAGGGGGAGAGAGACGGCTGGGGGGAGGGGGAGGAGAGGGGGAGAGAGACGGCTGGGGGGAGGGGGAGAGAGACGGCTGGGGGGGAGGAGAGGGCGAGAGAGACGGCTGGGGGGAGGGGGAGGGGGAGAGAGACAGCTGGGGGGAGAAAGACGGCTGGGGGGGTGAGAGAGACGGCTGGGGGGGGGAGGGAGAGAGAGACGGCAGAGTGGGGGAAGGGAGAAAGAGAAGGCTGGGGGGGTGGTGGGGGAGAGCAACGATGGGGGTGGGGGGTGCGAGAGAGGGACGGCGGGGGGGAGGGAGAGACGGGGTGGATGTGATAATATACAGATAGATAGAGATGGGGGGGATGCGAGAGAGAGAGGGAGAGAGACACAGAGACACACAGACAGAAAAACACAGAGATGGAGAGAGTGAGAGACACACAGAGAGAAATATATTTACCTCCTGAGAAGATAGGCCCCGAATGCGCGCGCACTCCGATTGCGCGCGCGCATGCGCAGTACGGAAAACACGAAAATATCGATATTTCGGTATATCTCAATATGAGCCCATCGATATATTTAATCTGAAAATTTCCATATCGACGGACCCTAGTCTGAGTGAGTATGTGTGTGAGTGAGCGGATGTGTGAGAGATTGGGTGTGAGAGGTCTAAAGCATTGAATGTCCAGCACCTTGGGACGTCCTCCTGACGTGAAAGACGCTATACAAGTAATTTTGTTGTTGTTGAGAGAGAATGTGTGAGAATGAGTGTGTATGTGAAAGAATGAGCGTGTGAGTGAGTATGTGTGAACGAGTGTGTGACAGTGAGTGTGTGACAGGGTGTGTGTAAGAGATGTGTATGACTGAGTGTGTGAGATGTGAGAGACAGTGCATGTCTATGAGAGGGAGAGTGTGTATGAGAGAATGGGAGAGAGAGTGTTTGCGACTGAAACAAAGGCAGAGAGAGCTCCTACCCACGAAACCTAACATTATTTTTAGTATTATCTAATAATTATGTTATTATTTCCCTATTGTATTATTACACACCTTGAGGCCTCGTTGATGCTCTTCAGTGTAGTGGGAAATTCCAGTAGCTTCTTATCGTTCTTCTCTACCTCCTAAACACACAGACACTGAGACGCACAAACACACCACCATCCCTCCACAAGCTCCAGATCCATCCCACCCATCCACACACCCCACACAAACCCCTACCTTCCATCACCCATTTCTACAAACCCCAACATACTGCATCCATACTCCCAGGTCAGGGTTAGAGACACAGTAAAGCTCCCTCTACACTATGCATCCGTCCACATTCCCAGGTCAGGGTTAGAGACACAGTAAAGCTCTGTCTACACCGTGCGTCCGTCCACACTCCCAGGTCAGGGTTAGAGACACAGTAAAGCTCTGTCTACACCGTGCGTCCGTCCACACTCCCAGGTCAGGGTTGGAGACTCAGTAAAGCTCCCTCTACACTATGCGTCCGTCCAGACTCCCAGGTCAGGGTTATAGACACAGTAAAGCTCCCTCTATACTGTGCGTCCATCCACACTCCCAGGTCAGGGTTAGTGACACAGTAAAGCTCCCTCTACACTGTGTGTCAGTCTATACTCCCATGTCAGGGTTAGAGACACAGTAAAGCTCCCTCTACACTGTGCGTCCATCCACTCCCAGGTCCGGGTTATAGACACAGTAAAGCTCCCTCTATACGTGTGTGTGTCCATCCATACTCCCAGGTCAGGGATAGACAGTAAAGCTCCCTCTAAAGCGATGATGTTGATCACTTACCATCACCACAAAATGCATCAGGTTCATCCCTGGTTTGTTGGCTCGTGTGTCGGCCAGTTTGAGTAGCGATGACATCCGGAAGCCCACTGCACTGCCAGCATAGCCCCCCTAGCAACCCCCCCGAGAAAGCGTATTAGCCCCATAGACAGACAGCCCTTGTACCCCTGTGACATCCCCAACCGGTCGTGCCAACACCAGGACTGCCCACTCAGCCCAGCCCTGCCCTCCCAACCCTGTCCAGCTCTGCCCCACCCAGCCCAACACTGCCACACCCCACCCTGCCCAACCATGCCCAAACCTGCCCTCCCAGCCCTGCCCACCCAGCCCAGCCCTGCCCAACCCAGCCCTGCCCCATCCAGCCCAGCCTTGCTCACCCCAACCCTGCCCACCCAGCCCTGCCCTGACCCACCCCCACACCCAGCTCTGCCTTGCCCCACCCAGCGCTACCCAGGTTTGCACACCCAGCCTTGCTCCCCCTACCCTTACCCTGCCACCCCTACCACTGAGCCCCATAGACACATTGCACCATGTGGCGCTGTCCTCTCACCTGATTCATGTAGTTTCCTGCCTTCAGCACGAGCCGCATCACCGTGTGCAGCTCCCCACAGCCCAGCAGCTCTGCCCCACCGCACAACAACACATTACATTTGCACAGCACCATTTCACGTTGGGGCCATTGTCCCAAGACTCACACACCAGGTTACACAAGACAGTAACAACATGCATTTACACTAGGCCGTGTCCCAGAGCACTTAACGGTGGAGAAGCCTGATAGCAAGCTGGGGGGGTCGGGGTAGTGGGACGATGGAGCGGGGGGGGGGGGGGGGGGAGACACCATTAATCTGGAGATGTGATCTGGAGATGGACAAGGAGTGGGGGGCCCAAGGGATAGGGAAAGAGGGATAGATCCAGAGGTTCAGAGCATGGTGGATGACAGCAAGGCCATCGATGGTAGAGGGATGGGTGGGGGGAGCCGGGCAAAGTCAGCAAGTGATGGAGGGATGAAGGGAAGGAGGGAGGAATAAAGGAGAGAGAGGGACGGAAAGAGGTGGAACAACAACAGCTACTTGTATTTACATAGCGCTCTTTACGCAATGCAGAGCAGGAAACGAAAGAGAGGGAGGGACGGACGGAGTTTGAAGCTGATGCCCAGGCTGCGAGCGGGTTCTGTCAGCCTGAGGGAGAGGCTAGGGAGGTTGACTCCCATCTGTACCAAGCACAGAGTCTATACATACCATGAGCCGCTGCAGTCAGCGTGTGGAGGCAGGAACGCAGAGACGCCAAGCGCGGCTGGAATTCCTCCCTCACCACCATTGCCTCCAACCGCTCCGCGTAACTCATTAAGGGACAGGGCACAGGTCACAGGTCAGAGACCATTTGAGGCATTGAGACCCCAACCCGCCACATCCCCACACACAACTCACTCCATAACCCCAGCCACTCCCTCATACATCCCTCACTCCATACTCCCAGCCACACCTCACTCCATTTGCCAGCCACCCTCTCGCACACACACCTCACTCCCTACCCCCATCCATCCCCCTCACACATGCCTCACTCCATACCACCAGCCCACACGCCCCCACCCACACTCCTCACTCCATATGCCCAGTCCTTACACACACACACCTTAATCCATACCCGTATCCCCCACCAACACCATCCCCATTACTCAGCACCCCACTCCCAGCCCTGACCACCACTACCCCACCCTTTGCAAACCCCACACCCCCTACCTGGGCATGTCCACCAAGAGGAGCAGGAATAGCTCAGCCTCGCTGAGCCCCGCCCTGTCACCCCCAAACCCTCGCAGCTTCTTCACCTGCAGCAGACATCAGCAATTTCAGCGGCATTTCCTCTCCCGATTCCATTCCTCCCCCAATCCATTCCCACACCCATTCCATTCCCTCCCCCATTCCATACCACCCCTTTTCTATTGCATCCCCTATTCCATTCCTTCCCCCATTCAATTTTCATCCCCATTCTATCTCCTCCCCCATTCCATTCCCTTCCCAATTCCATTCCTCATTCCATTCCCTCACCCATTCCCATCCCCATTCCATTCAAAACCCCCATTCCCATCTCTATTCCATTCCCTCACCCATTCCCACACCCATTCTATTCTAACCCACTTTCCATTGCCACCGTCTGTTCGCCATTCACTCTCCCATCCCCTTCCCGACCCACACTTCCATTTTATCACCTTCCTCATCCTGGTCCCCATCCCTACCGCATTCCCACCCCCTACAGCCCCCCACTATTCCCATCCCTATCCCTTCCCCCATTCCCATCAGACATGTCCAGCAGTAACCTGGCCCAATACTCAGTATCCAGGTGTCAGGGCTCGGGGTGGGGTGGGGATGGGTGGGGGGGTGGGGGGAGCGTTGGGGTGGCGGGGGCTGGTTGAACAAACCTCTTCCTTGTCTGGCAGCAGTTTCTGGAGCTCAGTTAGCTTCTCAGCTCCATACGCAGCTGACTCTCCCTGTTTGATATCATCCAGAATATTCTGCACCGGCCTGAGAGAGGCCGAGACAAGAGACTTGGTCAGTGTTCAGCCCACACAGCCAGACACATAAACTCACGCAGCCAGAGATATATACACACACACAATACCCACACACACAACCAGAGATACACACACACACACACACTCAGAAACAACAAAATTACCTTTGTATAGTGCCTTTTACATTGGGAGGATGTCCCAAGGCGCTGGACAGATAGTATTTTGTACCTATGCTGGGGCTAGAGATTGGGGAGAGTGGAGGGCAGGTGGGGGAAGGAGGTTGCTTGAAAGCACGATCGAAGGGGGAGCACTCGATAGTTCGAAGGTTCGATAGTCCGAAGGTTCATTAGTCCGAAGGTTCGATAGTCCGAACACACAAATTTCCTATACCCGGGGCGGTTACCGTGGTTACCACTCGATAGTTCCGAACCGACAATGAAATAAGGTTTGTTAATCCGAACATTTCGTGCGATAGTCCGAAGGTTCATTAGTCCAAAGTTTAGGGTTAGGGGAAGGGGAAGCTTCGGGCTAACGAACCTTCGGACGAATGAACCTTCAGACTAACGAACCTTCGTTAGTCTGAAGGTTCTTCATCGGACTGTAACCGATCGAAGAGGAGGGCCTTGAGATAAGTCTTGAAGGAGGGAGGGGGCGAGGTGGAGGATTGCGGGATAGTTCTAGAGAGTGGGGGCAGAGTGGCTAAAGGCCCGACCACCAATGGTGGGGTGGGCGAGGCGGAGGATGTAAAGCAGGCTGAGCCCACTAAGCAGAGGGAGCGGGAAGTTTGGTATGGGGTTAGGAGGCCGCAGAGGTAGGGGGAAGCGAGGCTATGGAGGGATTTGAAGGTAAGGACCAAGATCTTGAACTGTATCCTCCGTGTGATAGGAAGCCAGTGGAATCGGGTGAAGATGAGGGTGATGTGGTAATGGGGCCTAGTATGGGAGAGGACAGGGGCTGTAAAGTTCTGGATGATCTGCAGCTGATGGAGGGAGGAGTTGGGGAGGCCACAAGCAGGAAGTTTGCATAGTCACACACACACATATGCACACACACACATAGGGATAGTTACCTTTTAAATTGTTTGAGGAAGATGCTGATATTCATGCTGCGTTTGGAATCTAGGATTGAAACCTGGGAGAGAAGCAGAAACATGAGAAACTACACAAGTCTGACTGGGAGCATCCTGACTGGGATACTGAGTGCGTCCAGGCGGGGAATGGGAGGTTCAGGTGGCGGGGGCATAGGTAGGGGTGTGACAGGGGTTGAGGATCGGTGTGGGGGGGGCATTAGGTACAGGTGGGTGCCGTGAGGTACATGAGGTTCAGGCGGTGGGTGGGGGTGAGGTTCAGGCGGTGGGTGGGGGTGAGGTTCAGGCAGTGGGGGTGAGGTTCAGGCAGTGGGGGTGAGGTTCAGGCGGTGGGTGGGGGTGAGGTTCAGGCAGTGGGGGTGAGGTTCAGGCAGTGGGTGGGGGTGAGGTTCAGGCGGTGGGGGTGAGGTTCAGGCGGTGGGGGTGAGGTTCAGTGAGGTTGGGGTGAGGTTCAGTGAGGTTGGGGTGAGGTTCAGTGAGGTTCAGGCTGATGGGAAGTGAGGTACAGCCATTTTCACTCACTGAATCTTTGGAATTCCCTTCCTCCCTCAACCCCTTTGTCTCACACCCTCCTTGCCCATCTTCAGGTCGTGCCTGAAGATCTTTCTTTTTGACCGCACTTATGGCGGGATGGTGCGGGTAAGATACATGCAGGGCAGAGGTACAGGCGGTGGGGGAAGGGGGAATTTTATGCAGTTACCCTCACTTCCCTCCAACCTCAGCCACACCCGCCGGATCTCAAACCTGCCCTTCCTTGCTAATGCTCTGGTACGCATTGTTGCCAACTAACTCTGTGTACACCTCTCCCTCCACACCCAACTCAAAACCCTCCAGTCCAGCCTCTGCCCTGCCCACAGAACAGACACTGCGCTTGTGAAAGTCACACACAATGTCCTCTCTATCTCTGCCTCCTCGAGTTCCTGGCCCTCTCTGTCTCCTTCGACACAGTCGTCCACGCCATCCTCCTCCACTGCCTGTCCTCCATCATCCACCTCAGTGGGACTGCACTTGCTTGGTTCGAGTCCTACTTCACAAACCGCCAGTATTAGATCTCTGCAAACAGCTTTTCATCTTGCTTCCATCCAGTCACCTGAGGGGTACCCCAATAATCCATCCTCAGTCCCCTTCTCTTTGTCATTTACATGCTCCTTCTCAGTGATGTCATCCGCAGACATGGTGTTAACTTCCACATGCATCCGGATGACACCCAACTCTACTTTTCCACCTCAAGTTGCGCGTTCCAGTCCCCTGAGGACTGGAGCGCAAATTTCCTGCAGTTAAACGTCAACAAGACGCTCCCATCAATCTCTTCTGTCCCACTGCTCCGACCTTCTCAACCTACCCAACCTGTCCTTAAAGTATCAGTACCGGCTGACTCCGCTCTACTGGGTCTGGCCTCCTGCTTGTCCCCGAATCCTCTGTTTCACCATCAGCGGCCGTGCTTTCAGCCACTATGCCCGAAACTTTGGAACTCCCTGCCTCAACTCCTTTGCCTCACCCCCATCCTTTCCCATCTTCAGGTCATGTCTGAAGATTTTTCTTTGACCGACCGACTGCGCTTAAGGTCTCCTTCCCCCTCTCGCTGGCTCGGCCTCAGGGTACGCCATTGTGAAGCGCTCTGAGACATCAACTGGCATGGAGGGAAGGCGCTTAATAAATTACAAGCTGTTGTTGTTGTTGTTGTTGTTGTTGAACAGGTGGGGGGGCTCTATGGCTCCCTTCTCCCCCCAGCCTCTACCCCCTCTCCCTACCTCGCCTCCGCAGCTCCCCATATTCTCCTCCGTGTCCCCCCTTCCACTACACCCGCCCCCTCACCTCCATTCCCCCGACCCCTCCCTCCCGCCTGCAGCCACCACCTCACCTCTGGAGCCCCCCCTCTCTGGGGGGATTTTGCCCGGAAGCTCTTACGGACGCTCAGGTTTCTGGACTGTTCACTGCGGCCAAACAGCTCCTCCATGGAGCTGGTGTCGATGTGGACAGCAGAGTGTCCGCTCTCCGCTGGTGTCACCGTCCAGATATTCTGCCGGCCCATCACTCGATGCTGGGGCAGGGTCTCCCAATTAAAGTTCCTGAGAAGGGAAGGCCGAGGCCTCCCAGGGAGGCCACCCTGAGCTGGAGGAGGGGGAGGGGGGAGGGGGAGGAGGGGGAGGGGGAGGGGGAGGCGGAGGGGGAGGCGGAGGGGGAGGCGGAGGGGGAGGCGGAGGGGGAGGGGGAGGGGGAGGGGGGAGGCGGGGGGGGGAGGGGGAGGCGGAGGAGTTGGACTGGTTACTGGCTCTGCCTCCATCGGGCTAGCTGGGAGAGGAGTGCGGAGCTAGTGATTGGTTTGGGTTCACCGTGACCGGCGGCCGGGAGACACCGCATCGTCAGTCACCACCGACGCTCATCCGATGGGATTCCAGAAGCTTCCAACCAGCAGCATAATCGGCCCGGCATTTGGGAACAGGAAAGAGAACGTTAGAATTGACAAGCCCAGCTCAGGACACAACCCTTACCACCAATAAACCAATCATTTCACCAACAAACCCATCTGTGAGTATATTCTGTGAAGCACTAGGCGAGTCCTGTAGCTCGGTGGTTAGAGCACTCGTCTAACAAGCAGGAGACCTGGGTTAAATTCCCGGCAGGTTAGGGCAAAACCGTGGGCAACTTTCCGTACTTCACACACACGATTCTAAGTCCTAATAATAATCCCTCAAAATAAACAATAGTAAATTGGTCATTTCAATCCACGACTGTTTGTGGGGACGCTGCTGTGCGCAATGGGCTGCCGCGTTTCGCCCACAAATGTACGGTCAATTCACTTCACAGCCATACAAGTTTAATTTTGTTGTTGTTTGTCGTCGAAGACGTGTTCATAAATAATAGTCATTCTTGCATTCGATATAGTGCCTCATCACGTCAGAAAGACATCTCAAAGCTCGTCATAGGATTCATTGTAAAGTCCAGTGACCATCTAGTTTGTGGGCGAAATGCAGCAGTCAAATGCACACGGCAGATGTCCCACAAACAGCCGTGGAGTGGGTTGCCCCCCCCCCCCCCCCCTCCCATTTTATTTGTGGGATTGCGTTGGCCAGGACACCAGGAACTCAACCCACAATCATCTGACAGACAGACAAGAGTGGTGCCACTGAGCCAAGCTTCTAAACACACTCACAAACACACACACCACACACAAACACATGGGCACACAGACAGGAATACACTGCACAGTTTGTCACAATGAGATAGACACTCATGCGTACACTTTCGCAAAGAGAGAGACTGTCAAATGTACAGACACTCCTCACATACCCACCTCCATTCCTTGGTGGGGCGGGGGGGGTGGGGGAGGGTGAACAGGGTCTCCAGGAGCTAAACTGGCCCCATGGTGACTTATTTGGAACAGAATGACAGAATCCAGTTCCCCCCACCACCCCCCACCACCATCACCCCCTCACTGTGACGGTCTCTAGGCCCCGGTTCCTGAGCCAGGAGGGTCCTCGGTATATCCTGAGCCCCATTGGTGCTGACAGCACCACTCCATCCCAGCCTGGCTCATCAGCAACCAGTCACTGGGGGCAGGAATCCAACCATAATTCAGGAGGACATCCCAAGCACTGGACAGTCAGAGGCTTGGCTGGTGGGGTGGGGGGGGGTAGTGGGGCGGGGGGGTGGGGGTGGACTGGGGGCGTTGGTGGGTGAGGGTGGAGTGGAGGGGTTGGGGGGGGGGGGGGGGTCGTTGTGTAGGAGGGTGACCGAAGGCGCAGTTGAAGAGGAGGATCTTGAGACGGACTTTGAAGGAGGCAAGGGAGAAGGCAAGGTGAAGGGACTGGCGGGCTGGAGTTCCAGAGGGTGAGGGCGGAGAGGCTGAAGGCAACAGACACAGGCTCTCGCTTCGGGAGACGCTCACAGATACAGTACTCACCACTCAGAGACACAGAACCACATGTTCTCTCTCTCCCTACGTATCACACCGCATCAAGCACATGCGCTCTCTGTCTCACATGTACACACACACAGTCACACACACATTGTCTCACACACACACACGCTGTCTCACACTTTCTGCTGGATTTCCCGTCACATTCTCTCTCACACCGAGCTCTCTCTCTCTCTCTCTCTCTCTCTGTCACACACTCTTTCTCTCTGTCACATTCTCTCACGCACTGTTTCAGACCGTCTCAACATCGCACCCTGTCACATTCTCTCTCACAACACGCACCTCGTTTTACACTCTGTTTGTCTCCCAGCCTCACTCTTTCACATTCTCTCTCTCTCTCGCTCTCTCACGCCACACACACACACACACACACCCACCGTGTCTCACGCTCGGCGTGTGTGTCTCTGCCTGACTCTCTCACAACACTGTCACGTTTTCTCTCGCACGCTGTCTATCACACACACACATGCGCCAGTTGTAAACTCTGTCTCTCTCTCTCTCTGCCTCACTCTCACACTCACATTCTCACTCTCACACACACACACACCATGTCTCACCCTGTTTCACTCGTTCACATGCTCTGTTCACATTCTCTCTCACACACCATGTCCTTCTATTTGTCTGTCTACCTTGCTCTCTATATGTCTCGCTCTCTCTGTCACTCTCTCTGTGTCTCTCTTTCCCTCCCTCTATCCTCTCTCTTTGTATGTCCCTCCCTCTCTCTCTCCCTGTCTGTCTGTCTCTCTGTCTGTCTGTATGTCTGTCTCTCTGTCTGTCTGTCTGTCTCTCTCGCTATGTCTGTCACTCACTATTACCGTATGTCTCCCTCTGTGTCTTTTTCTCTCTTGTGTGTGTCTCTCTGTCCCTCTGCATCTCTCTGTTTGTCACTTTCTGTCACTCTCTCTCTCTGTCACTCTCTCACTCTCTCTGTCTCTCTCTGTCTATCACCCTCTCTCTGTCTCTCTGTCTGTCACTCATTATTTCCCTATGTCTCCCTCTATGTGTCTCTTTCTCTCTCTGTGTGTTTCTCTCACTCGGTGCCTCTCTGTCACTCTCTCTGTGTCACTCTCTCTCTCTGTCACTCTCTGTCTATCTCTGCCTGTCACTCTCTGTCTGTCTCTCTCTGTCACTCTCTGTCTGTCTCTCTCTGTCACTCTCTGTCTGTCTCTCTCTGTCACTCTCTGTCTGCCTCTCTCTGTCACTCTCTGTCTGTCTCTCTCTGTCACTCTCTGTCTGTCTCTCTCTGTCACTCTCTGTCTGTCTCTCTCTGTCACTCTCTGTCTGTCTCTCTCTGTCACTCTCTCTGTGTCACTCTCTCTCTCTGTCACTCTCTGTCTATCTCTGCCTGTCACTCTCTGTGTATCTCTCTCTCTGTCTCTCTTTGTGTCACTCTCTTTGTCTGTCTGTCTGTCACTCTCTATCTGTCTCTGTCTGTCACTCTCTGTCTGCCTCTCTCTGTCACTCTCTGTCTGTCTCTCTCTGTCACTCTCTGTCTGTCTCTCTCTGTCACTCTCTGTCTGTCTCTCTCTGTCACTCTCTGTCTGTCTCTCTCTGTCACTCTCTCTGTGTCACTCTCTCTCTCTGTCACTCTCTGTCTATCTCTGCCTGTCACTCTCTGTGTATCTCTCTCTCTGTCTCTCTTTGTGTCACTCTCTTTGTCTGTCTGTCTGTCACTCTCTATCTGTCTCTGTCTGTCACTCTCTGTCTGTCTCTCTCTATCACTCTCTGTCTGTCTCTCTCTGTCACTCTCTGTCTGTCTCTCTCTGTCACTCTCTGTCTGTCTCTCTCTGTCACTCTCTGTCTGTCTCTCTCTGTCACTCTCTGTCTGCCTCTCTCTGTCACTCTCTGTCTGTCTCTCTCTGTCACTCTCTGTCTGTCTCTCTCTGTCACTCTCTGTCTGTCTCTCTCTGTCACTCTCTGTCTGTCTCTCTCTGTCACTCTCTGTCTGCCTCTCTCTGTCACTCTCTGTCTGTCTCTCTCTGTCACTCTCTGTCTGTCTCTCTCTGTCACTCTCTGTCTGCCTCTCTCTGTCACTCTCTGTCTGTCTCTCTCTGTCACTCTCTGTCTGTCTCTCTCTGTCACTCTCTGTCTGTCTCTCTCTGTCACTCTCTGTCTGTCTCTCTCTGTCACTCTCTGTCTGTCTCTCTCTGGAAAGTCTGGATTTGATGGAAGCGTTTCCACTGTGGCTGCCCCACCCTCACTGCCAGTTCCTGTCCCTAACACTGTACCCCCCCCCCCCCCCCCACACACACACACACTCACTGTACCCCCCCCCACACACACACTCACACTGTACCCCCCCCACACACACTCACACTGTACCCCCACACACACACACTGTACCCCCCCCCACACACACTCACACTGTACCCCCCCCCCCCCCCCCCACACACACACACACACTCACTGTACCCCCCCCCACACACACTCACACTGTACCCCCCCCACACACACTCACACTGTACCCCCACACACACACACTGTACCCCACACATACACACTCACACTGTACCCCACACATACACACTCATACTGTACCCCCCCCACACACACACACTCACTGTACCCCCACACACACACACTGTACCCCACACATACACACTCACACTGTACCCCACACATACACACTCACACTGTACCCCCCCCACACACACTCACACTGTACCCCCACACACACACACTGTACCCCACACATACACACTCACACTGTACCCCACACATACACACTCACACTGTACCCCACACATACACACTCACACTGTACCCCCCCCCACAC
The DNA here is from genome assembly GCA_035084275.1 of Hydrolagus colliei. NCBI lineage: Eukaryota > Metazoa > Chordata > Chondrichthyes > Chimaeriformes > Chimaeridae > Hydrolagus > Hydrolagus colliei. The sequence continues at coordinate 88,490,005 of CM068745.1, read as the reverse complement.
ACACTCACACTGTACCCCACACATACACACTCACACTGTACCCCCCCACACACACTCACACTGTACCCCCCCCCACACACACTCACACTGTACCCCCCCCACACACACTCACACTGTACCCCCACACACACACACTGTACCCCACACATACACACTCACACTGTACCCCACACATACACACTCACACTGTACCCCCCCCACACACACTCACACTGTACCCCCACACACACACACTGTACCCCACACATACACACTCACACTGTACCCCACACATACACACTCACACTGTACCCCACACATACACACTCACACTGTACCCCCCCCACACACACTCACACTGTACCCCCCCCACACACACTCACACTGTACCCCCCCCACACACACTCACACTGTACCCCCACACACACACACTGTACCCCACACATACACACTCACACTGTACCCCACACATACACACTCATACTGTACCCCCCCCACACACACACACTCACACTGTACCCCCACACACACACACTGTACCCCACACATACACACTCACACTGTACCCCACACATACACACTCACACTGTACCCCACACATACACTCATACTGTACCCCACACATACACACTCATACTGTACCCCACACATACACACTCACACTGTACCCCCCCCACACACACTCACACTGTACCCCACACATACACACTCACACTGTACCCCACACATACACACTCACACTGTACCCCCCCACACACACTCACACTGTACCCCACACATACACACTCATACTGTACCCCCACACACACACACTCACACTGTACCCCCCCACACACACACTGTACCCCACACATACACTCACACTGTACCCACACATACACACTCACACTGTACCCCCCCCACACACACTCACACTGTACCCCACACATACACACTCATACTGTACCCCCACACACACACACTCACACTGTACCCCCCCACACACACACTGTACCCCACACACACACACTCACACTGTACCCCACACACACACACTCACACTGTACCCCCCCACACACACACTGTACCCCACACATACACTCACACTGTACCCCACACATACACACTCACACTGTACCCCCCCCCACACACACTCACACTGTACCCCACACATACACACTCACACTGTACCCCCACACACACACTCACACTGTACCCCCCCCACACACACACACTCACACTGTACCCCCCCCCCACACACTCACACTGTACCCCCCACACACACACTCAGACTGTACCCCCCACACACACTGTACCCCCCCCATACACACTCACACTGTACCCCCCCACACACACACTCACACTGTACCCCCCACACACTCACACTGTACCCTCACCCTCCCACACACACTCCCACTGTACCCCCCCACTCGCTAGCCCCACACACACACCTATCCACACACACCTCCCACTGTCTCACACACACAATCTCCCACACAGTAACCCACACACCCACACTGACCCTCACACACCCCACACACACACATCCCGACACTACCTACCCCCACAGAAACACTCACCTCCGCGCACGCACACACACACTATCCCCCCCACACACTCACACTCACATACTAACCCCCCACCACACCCACACACACACACCAGCCCCACTCACAGACACACTGTCACTACCCCCCCCCCCCACACACACACACCAGCCCCACTCACAGACACACTGACACTACCCCCCCCCCCCCACACACACACACACCAGCCCCACTCATAGACACACTGACACTACCCCCCCCCCCCACACACACCAGCCCCACTCACAGACACACTGACACTACCCCCCCCCCACACACACACACCAGCCCCACTCACAGACACACTGACACTATCTCCCCCCCCCACACACACACACACACACCAGCCCCACTCACAGACACACACACACCAGCCCCTCTCACACCCACCCACACTCACCCACCCACACTCACCTCTCTCTCTCTCTCTCTCTCTGTGTCCAGGTGAGTAAATCCACCTTTTCTAAAACTCTTCCCCCAAAACTTGTGCAGAGCAGAGCCAGTGCGCAGGCTCCCCAGTGTGGCTGATGTGAGGCTGATGTGCGCCATCTAATGTAATCTCTGCCAGAAACAGCCACTAAAGCAGATGAAGAAAAGTGTGTGTGTGTGTTTTTTAGGTATTCTGACAAGCTAAAGTACGTATACGCGTAAAGCAGGGAACGGGGGGCAAGGATGGAGGAGAGCAGGAGAATTGACTGTATGTTTTGTGGGCGAAACGCAGCAGCCGAATTGCGCGCAGGCAGCGTCCCCGCAAACGGCCGCGGGTGGGGGGGGGGGGGGGGTTAGAGGGGGGTGGTGGGGGTAGGAGGGGAAGGGGAGCGGGGTAAACCAACCTGTACGTTTTGGGGACGAAATGAACCGCGCAAATAATCGGCGCAAAAAAAGCAGACGCGGGCCGAGTCTCGCCTTGTGAGGGAAGATTAGCGCTCAAAATGAGTCAGCGATAAAAGACGCCTTTCCAGTGGTGAAGTTAGATACATCTCCGGAGCAAGACACACACAAACGCGCGTGCGCGCACACACACAGAGCGGGGCAGCTGAGCGAAGATGGAGGCCAGGGTGGCTAGTGGACTCCTATGACGGACGATCTGTTCATCTGGATTTGGATCAAGCGCATTTGCCAGAGAGCACCTGAGATTTGAGGGAGGGGAGGTGGCTGGTGTATGAGGAGGGACTTGCACCAATTGGGGACCATCAACTCTCCATAATCCCCCACTCCCCCCACCTACAGCCCCCCCCCCCCCCCCCACCCTCCCCACACCCCCCAACAACAACAACAAAATTACTTCAGGAGGACATCCCAAGGCGCTGTACAGTCCATATTTCAGCCCCGAGCCGGGGTTGGGCTCAGGGAGCTCGGAAAGAAAAGCAGGGGATCTAGCAGGGGACCAATGGGACCGTCGAAGAGGAGGGTTTTCAGGCAGAAACGTGAAGAAGGCCAGGGAGGGGGCGAGGCGGAGGGACCGCAGGATGGAATTCCGGAGGTTGGGGCAGAGTGGCTGAAAGCTCCCCAGCCAATGGTGGGGCAGATGGGTCGGGGGACATGGCCGGAGCCCACTAAGCGGAGAGTGCGGGCAGGTTGGTAGGAGGATAGGAGGTCACAGAGGAAGGGTGGGAGGGTGGGGGGGGCGAGGCCATGGAGGGCTTTGAAGGTGAGGACCAGGTCTTGAATTGGGTCCTCTAGATGATGGGGAGACAATGGAGTCGGGCGAGGATGGGGGAGATGGGGTCACGGTTCTTGGAGCAGGAGAGGACATGGAGAGTTCTGTATGATCTGCAGCCTACGAAGGGAGGAATTGGTCAGGCCGACAAGCGGGGCATTGACATAGTTGAGCCTGGATATAATGAAGGCATGAATGAAGGTTTCAGCGCCCTGAGGGCTGAGTTAGTGGCAGAGTCAGGCAATGTTGCTCTGCTCAGATATGTTTGAGTGATCAATGTTCCCTCCTGCAATGAGGGAATGCAGAGTGGTCATGGCTTGGATGTGGGGAAGGAAAGACAGAGGAACGAACAAGACACCTAGGTTCCTGACTGGCTTGGTGAGGTGGAATGTGCAACCACGGAGGTTGATGCTGTCAGCGCCTGATGCGTGAAAGCGCTGGCACGAGCTAATCAGTAGGGCCTTGGTCTTGTTGATGTTGAACTGTAGAAAGTTAGCTCTGATGACTTAATGTCTGACAGGTAATCTGTCAGGACAGCAGTGGTCCTGGGGTCAATGGTAGAGGCAGAAAGGTAGAGTTAAACCTCAGCCCCCCCACCCCGTACCCCCAACCCTCAGCACCCCCCCTCGACCCTCAACTCTCATCCTCCACATCCTGAACACCAATCCCCCAAATCTCCTGCAACCTCCTCACCCCACCAACTCAATCCACCCCCAAGCCCTGGTGGGGATGGGGTGTTTGCTGGGGAGAGGGGTTGCCAGGGGGAGTGGGGGAGGTTGCCGCAGATTGTGATGAAGTTGCTGAGCGATGGAGCTCTGCTCAGACATGTTGAGTGATCAATGGGCTCCCGTCACTTCCTGCCTGTGTGTGTCACGTTGCCAGTTACACCTCCTGTTGCCCCTCCCTTGGGTAAAGGCAGGACATTTCTCAATCCCAGGCAAGCAGGTGCCTGCCATAAATTCCCACTGCCTGCCTCACCCACCTGGGCTGTGTCTGTCGGCTCAGGGGTGTGTTACAGTCGGAAAGAACAAATCGTTTCTCTCTCTCTCCCTCTTTCTAATCCTTGCATTTTGATATAGCGCTTTTCACCTCTTCTAGACGTCTCAAAGCGCTTCACAGAGTATACTGTAAAGGGAATTGACAGTATATTTGTTTGCAAATCTTGGCATATTTGTGGGCGAAACGCGGCAGCCAATTGCGCACAGCAATGTCCCACAAACAGTCATGGATTGAAAATGACCAATTTACTATAGTTTTTTCTCGGACGGATTATTATTAGGCGTGTAGAGCAACTTAGCCCAAGGTTTTGCCATGACTTGTCTGGATTCGAAACACAGGTCTCACCCTTGCAAGGTGAGTGCTCTAACCACTGAGCTACAGGACTCCGCTCCGTTACTTCATCTCCCGTAATTCACCCCCATCACCACCCAAACCATCTCCATCTCCTACCCCTTACCAGGAAAAAAATCTTCCCCCCAAACCCCTCTCCACTGTAAAGAGGATTCGCTCAGTTGCCTCTACCTTTCCGACAACGACACTCATCCCCACCTCCCCTTCACAGCCTGGCCTCTACCCATCCTTCTCCTCCACACCTTCAGAAATGTCTCCCGCTCCTCTCTCAACACCATTGTAACCCACATGAAACCAACAACCGTCTCCCTTGATCCCATCTCTACCCCTCTCCTTAACACCTAGCTCCACCTCCATTCCTCCCTAGTCACAGACATCATAAACAACTCCCCGTCCACTGAAACATTTCTACTTCTTTAAAAACGTCCGTCATAACTTCTATCCTTGAAAAAGAGTCATGGACCCATCCCAGTTCTCAAATTACCGTCCGCATCGCTAACCTCCCTTTCCTATCCAAGGTCCTGGAACAAGTCATTGCTTCCCAGTTTTGCACCTTCCTCTCACACCACTCCCTTCACAAACCCCTTCAATTGGGTTTCAGTATCGCCCACAGCATAGAAACAACTTTGATCAAAGTGACAAATGACATTTCGTCCTTCTACGACCAGGGCTCCCACTGCCTCCTTGTCCTACTTGACCTCTCTGCTGCCTTCGATAGCATTGACCTCTCTATTCTCCTCCACCACCTCTCCTCTCCTGTAAACCTGGTACCCCAGTCCTTGCCAGACTTCACTGGCTCATTATCCCAGAGAGGATTGATTTCAAGGTCCTCACCTTGTCTTCAAATCTCTCCACTCTTCTGCACCCCCGTACCTCTCCGACCTCCTCTTTCCTGAAAACAGCACCCGTTGGCTTCACTCCACCGGGTCTGGCCTCCTCCTTGGCCCCAGAATCCTCCATCCACCATCGGTGGCCATGCCTTCAGCCGCGCCCCGAGACTCTAGGCCCCGAGGCCATTCCTCACTCCTTTCATCTCGCCACCTTTCTTTCTAGTTTCGGGTCTTGGCTAAAGACCTTTCTCTGCGACTGCGTCTTCAGTCACCTTCCTCCCCCTGCCCCGCCCCCAGGATCCATTGTTGTGAAGCACTCTGAGACGCCATCCGACGTGGAGGGCGCTATATAAATCGTAGTTGTTGTTGTTATCATCTGCCTGCATGGGGTCAACTTCCATATGTGTGCAGATGTCACCCAACTCTTATCTTTCTGCGAAAAAAACACAACTACTACAGATGCTGCAAATCTGAAACAAAAACAGAAGTTACTAGTCAACGTTTTGGTTGTTCTGACGAAGGGTCGTGGACCCAAAACGTTGACTCACTTTCCTTTCTCCGTGGATGCTGCCTCAACTGCTGAGTTTTCTCAGCAACTTGTTTTTGTTTCCATTTTTCTGCCTCTGCCCTCAACTCCAGGGCCACTGCTGTCCTGACAGACTGCCTGAATGAGACTTCCTACAGTTGAACGTCGACAAGACTGCAGCCCTCCTGATTGGATCCCATCAGCACCTCCACATCTCACGCACTCTTCACCATCCATGGATGAACACTCCAGCTCACCGAGCTAGTCCGGATCCTTGGCGTCTTGTTCAACCCTCAGCTATCCTTTCCTCCCCACACCCGTGCCATGACCTGTTCTGCCTTCCCCCACTTACACATCACCCAGCTCCGCCACTGTCTCACACTGCAGGCCGCCAAGACTTTCGTACACATGGATTCTGGCTATTCATAGTGATGAGCTTGTGTGTGTGTGCTTGTGTGTGTGTGCTTGTGTGTGTGTGTGTGTGTGTGTGCTTGTGTGTGTGTGTGTGTGTGTGTGTGTGTGTGTGTGTGTGTGAGACATTGTCTAATGACTGTCTTCCCTCACCCACAGACTCCCGTCGCCGGAGGTAGAAATAAGCAAAGCCAGCGCCAATTCCAATCAACAAACTTTTATATTTTAATATCTCAAAAATGAAATGATTTAAGAATCACAATTTTTATTCCAGTCCACAGCCCGGAACCTTCCGCACCATACGTAATATCAACACAAGGCAGCCCTCACTGTGGGCACTGGGTATTGTCCAGTCCACATACACACATACCATGCCCTCCCTGCCCACGTACACATACAGCCCAGTCTCTCTCTCCATCATACACAATCACACAGCCCAGTATCTCTCTCTGACACACACTCACAACCAGTCTCTCTCTCTCTCCCACACAGTCCAGACTCTCTTGCACACACATTCAACACACATAGCCCAGACTCTTTCTTACACACATAGCCCAGTCTCTCTCTTACTTATACACACACACAGTCCAGTCTCTCGCTCTCCCACACATACACACACCCAGGTCAGCCTTTCTCTCTCACATACATACACACACACACTCATACAGTCCAGTCTCTCTCTCACAGGCATACGCACCTACACATTGTCCAGCCACTCTCACATACACACACAGTCCAGTCACTCATACCCCCACACGGTGAGGTTGTTCCCAATGAGTTTATCACCTCTCCATGGAGGCTGGAGCTTGGCACTGGAAACCACCCCCAGGTACCGAGAACCAGTCACTACCGGAATCTGGCAAAGGGTATCAGGCAGATTATTAAACTACAGTAAATATACACAAATCCAGACTCAGCGCTCACACCATGTCACACTGAATTACACTGCCTTACACTGAGTCGTAGTGTTTCACCCTGAATCACTGTGCCGTCACACTGAATCTCACACTGAATCCGTGTCTCACATGGAATCATAGTGCCTCACACTGAATCATAGTGTCTCACATTGAATCATAGTGTCTCACTGAATCATAGTGTCTCATACTGAGTCATAATGTCTCAAATTGAATCCCAGTGTCTCACATTGAATCATTGTGTCTCACATTGAATCATAGTGTCTCACATTGAATCCCAGTGTCTCACATTGAATCATAGTGTGTCACACTGAATCGTAGTGTCTCACATTGAATCATAGTGTCTCACTGAATCATAGTGTCTCATACTGAATCATAGTGTCTCACATTGAATCATAAGAGTCTCGCATTGAATCACTGGTCTCGGCTGCCCCCCACCCACCCCCTGTACATTAAGTGTTCATCATGTGCAACTTCATTTTGGAAATTATTATTATTAAATTAAGGAGGAATGTCTCTAAACTCTAATTACACGATGAGGTGCGAGCAAGAGAGGGAGGGAGGAAGAGGGAGAGTGAAAGAAAGAGCCAGGGGAAGGAGGGAGGGAGAGAGAAAAGGATGGAAAGGAGGGAGGGAAGCCAGCGGAGGTCAGATCTTCCAATCATGGCCGACCCTCTTTCCCACTCAATGATTAAGTTGGGGATCGTTCCCTGTTGTTCTTGGCTCCAGTTCATCCAGTTTTTTCTGAGTCGCTGGCCCGGGTGGGTTTCCCCCACCCCTCCCTTGCTAACCCCCTCGCCTTCACCCCATCGCCTTCCCCCCCTCCACCCCCGCACCCCACTCCCCTGGTCGCTCACTGCTCCTCAAGCCAGGATGGCTTGTCAGCGCCTGGGGGCTGCAGCTTGAGGTTGAAATGTTTGAGTGACTGCTCCAGCTGCTGCTGGTTCCCAGCGAAGTATGCGGAGATGGCATTGTGTAACAGCAGGAGCTGCTTGTGCATCACCTTCACCTGCAGATACACACAGAGTCAGTGTCTCACACACACAGCATCACACACATCATGTCTCACACACACACAGCATCAGTGTCTTACACACACACACATACACACACGTATATACAGCGTCATGCACACACAGCATCAAACTCACCCAATCACACAGCGTCAGACACGCACACACACCATCACACACAAGCAGTCACACACACACAGGGACAGACACCCCACAGACTTCACACCCACCCCCTCTCCTCCAGATCCAGATACTCTTCCAACTTCCTCCCAAGCTTCATTTTGACCGCTGACCTGGGCCCCCTCCACCAAACTGCTCCTCATCCACATCTCTGCAAAATACTGCCCCCCTTCAACCCTCTCCCCCTCCAAACAAATGCCCCGCACCTGCTCCCCTCACTGCCACCCCACCCCACACCCACTGATCCACTACCACTGCACCCGTTCCTGCGCCCCCACTCCCCCCTGCCCCCACTCCCCCCTGCCCCCACTCCCCCCTGCCCCCACTCCCCCCTGCCCCCACTCCCCTCTGCACCCACTCCTCTCTGCCCCCATTCCCCACTGCCCCCATTCACCATGCCCCCACACCCTCTCCACCATCACTCCTCAGCCCCCTCCACCCCCCCAATCCCCCACCTGCCCCCATTCCCCACCCCAGGGGGAGGCCACACCTTGTTCTCCTCCAGGAAGCGGAGTTTGACTGTCACGTCACTGCGCAGACGCTCGTACTTGTCCTTGTGAAGGTGGAAAAGCTGCTGAGCCACCTCCATCCTGGGCATGGACTGGCTGTCCTGGGGGCACAGGCTGAGCTCCTCCAGGTCACCGCGGTAGGCATCAAACTCCAGCCTGAGTCAGGGGCAGGGAGGGGGAGTGAGGGAGGCAGGGAGAGACAGAGAGACACAGAGAGAGAGAGAGAGAGTGAGGGAGCCAGATTGAGGGAGAGAGACAAAAAGCGAGAGAGGGAGCCAGATAGAATCATAGAATCTTACGACACAAAAGGAGGCCATTTGGCCCATTGAGTCTGTGCCGGCTCTTTAAAAAGAGCAATTCAATCTCACTTCCCAGCTCTCTCCCCATAACCGCGCAAACCCGCCCTCCCCAAATAAATGGCTATCTCTGTTTTAAAAGAGGGAGTCAGGGAGAGGGAGGGACAGAGTGAGGGAGCCAAAGAGAGGGAGAGCCAGAGAGGAAGAGCCAGAGAGGAAGAGCCAGAGAGAGAGAGCCAGAGAGAGAGAGAGCCAGATTGAGGGAGAAGGAGAGAGAGGGTGGAAGAGACGGTAATGGAGAGAGAGTGATTGAGAGGGTGATAGAGAGAGATTGAGAGGGACAGAGACAGAGTGAATGTGACAAAGAGAAAAAGGGATGGTCCTACAGACAGAGAGAGAGAGCGAGAGAGGCATGTCTTCACCCCCTCCCACTGCCTGAGGCATATGGGCTGAGGGACAGACAGAGGGACGGAGCAAAGTGAGAGAGAGGGGCTGACCTGGGGGGAGGCTGAGCAGGGGGCTGGGTGGGGTGGGGCTGACCTGGCATTCTCGTATAGTTTGACCGTCATCAGTGTGTCCTCCATGGTCTTGTTGACCAGTGTGTTGATGCTGGAGACAAAGAAGTTGATGGCTCCCAGCAGGGTCTCCCCATTCTTACACAGCAGCTTCTGTGTCTCCGCATTGTAACCAAACTCCTCCTAAGAAACACAGGGTCAGCCAGGCCTGCTCACTCACTCACAAACACACTCACACACTCACAACACACACTCACAAACACACACTCACACATACTCACTCTCACACTCTCACACACTCACAAACACACACACAGAAAGGTACACAGAAATGCACAGAGAGACAGATGGACGGATGGATGGATGCAGACACTCCCTCACTCCCGCTCTGGGTCAGACTTATTGAAATGCCTGGGAGGTTATCAGGCCGGTTTGGCTGCGCTCTCACTGTCTGTGTCTATCTATGTGCGCGTGTGTATGTCTGCCTATGCGCGTGTGTATGTCCGCCTGTGTGTGTATGTCCGCCTGTGTGTGTATGTCTGCCTGTCTGTGTGTGTATGTCTCTAAGTACACAGCAGGCAATGTGGACACTGCAGTGACCACACATTCACACAGACATATGCACACAGTCGGATAAGACACACGTATACACAACAATAACAAAATTACATGTGAGGTGGATTAGTTGTAGGATGGAGTTCCAGAGGGTAAGGGCAGAGTGCCTGAAGGCTCGACCGCTGATGAGAGGTTGGGGCAGTACAGCAGGCTGGAGCCTGTTGATCGGAGGGAGCGGGCAGGTTGGTTGGGGGTTAGATGGTTGCAGAAGTAGAGGGGAGCAGATAGACACACACAGGCACATAGGCACACACACAGAACAGATAGAGACATACACACACAGATACACACACTGGTAGATAGACACATATGCACAGATAGACACACACAGACAGACACACACACACAGATAGATATATATACACACACACACACAGACCTGGAGCTCAGGGGATTTCTGGCTGAGGTCGGCGAAGCTGTCTGCGAGTGCCCGCTGTGTCTGTACGGTGCTGTACAGGTGGCTGGTCAGGGCCCGGGCCAGTCGCAGGACATTCTCGTACTTGCGCCTGGTTTCCCGCAGCAGCTCAATCTGTGCCTCCAACTCCAGGTCCACAGTGCGAGAGCCTCGGCCAAACCGCTCCCACAGCAACTGCCTGGTACACTGTAGCGGGGGGCAGGGGGGGGATAAGAGGGGGAGGAAAGAGATGGGGAGGGTGGGGGGGCAAGTGGGGAAGAGAGAGAGGGGGGGGGGGCGTGAGAGAGAGGAGTGGGGGAAGAGGGGAGAGATGGAAACCGAGAGGTGGATACAGAGACAGTCACAGAGAGAGACGGAAAGGTGGGAGACAGAGAGCAAGCGAGAGAAAGAGACAATTAGAGAGAAAGAGAGAGGGAGAGAGCGAGTGTGCAAGAGGAAGAGATGGAGTGAGAGAGAGAGGGAGACAGAGAGATAAAAAGAGAAACAAATCAAACATTCATTATAACACAGGATGTCCTGGCCATTTACACACCTGGTTACAGTGAATGCCCCTCTACACAATAAAGCTCCCCCTACACTGTGCGACTACACTCCTAGGTCAGGGTTAGAGACACAGTAAAGCTCCCTCCAGCTCAGGGTAACAGTGCCGCTGATTGAGTACCTTGTAGGGTACCTTGTAGGCTAAAACCCGATATAATTTTCATATCGATACGCCGATATAGGCATTTCAAAAATATCGATATATCGAAAAAGTCGATATGTCGAGGTAAAAAATCGGAATGCGCGCACACTGAACTACAAGTCCCAGAATGCTCATCTCTATACACAATGCACAGACCGAGGTGCAAAGCCGCCATATTGTATTCATAGTCCTAGAATACAATATACAGGTATGCAAGGGGTGGGGTGGTCGGAGAGAGGGACGGCGGCGGGGGGGGGGGGATGGGGGGAGAGACGGGGTGGATGTGATAATATACAGATAGATAGAGATGGGGGGGAGGTGAGAGAAGAGAGAGACAGACCGAAAAACACAGAGATGGAGAGAGTGAGTGTGAGAGACATAGAGAGAGAAAGATATTTACCTCCTGAGGAGATTGGCCCCAAATGCGCGCGCACCCCGAATGCGCGCGCGCAAGCGCAGTACGAAAAACCCAAAAGTATCGATATTTCGGTATATCTGGATATGAGCCAATCAATATATCTAAATCGGAAAATTTCCATATCGACGGACCCTAGTACCTTGTATGTGTTAATTCCCCATTTCTTTACGATGTCCAGTTTCTCCACGGCCACTCCACGGGCGGCCTCCTCTGGTGTAAGCACAGCGCTGCTCTGTGATTGGTGGGCACCAGCAGACCCTGTAACACACACACACGTCAGATCACAGGCACGGTGCCGGGAACTGAGGAGCAATCGTTCGCAAACACGCCATATACACGTCTGTCTCCCACCCCACCACTCTCACCTGAGTGAGGGAGTAAATGAGTCAGCGGGAGTGAATGAGTGAGCGCGAGAGTGAATGATTGAGTGCAAGAGTGAATGAGGGAGCGCGAGAGTGAATGAGTGAGAGTGAGTGAATGAATGAGCATGAGAGTGAACGAGTGAGCGAGAGAATGAATGAGTGTGAGTATTTGAGCGTGCGAGTATCTGAGTAAGAGAGGAAGGGGTACCAACGCCTTGGGACGTCCTCCCGACGTGAAAGGCGCTCTATAAATGTAATTTTGTTGTCGTTGTATCAGTGATCAGAGACTCAGTAATGTTCCTATTATTAGCAGGTCAAAGGCTGACAGAGGCCAGCCACCCTGGCCCGCCTACCAGAAGTACAGGCAGCATCTCCCTATGGCTGGCCAAGAGCGTCCCTCACCCAATCCCAACACAAGAACCAGTCACCCCCACTGATGTGTGTGTTTGTGTTTAAGGGTATGTGTATACAAGAAGCTGTGAATATACCTACATGAGGTTACGCGTCTGTGTGCACTGACACACTCTGGAGAGACAGCAGGGAATGGGGTTAGAGTAGAGAGCTTCAGTGGGGGAGCGAGGGCCAGCACAGACACGGTGGGGAGAGAGAGTAAGAGAGAGAGAAGGGAATGAGGTTCGAGTAGAGAGCTCCAGTGGGGGAGCGAGGATCAGCACAGACACGTTGGGGGGAGAGAGAGCAGGGAATTGGGTTTAGAGTAGAGAGCTCCAGTGGGAGAGTGGGCACTAGCCCAGACTGGATGGGGAGAGAGCAGGGAATGGGGAAAGTGGGGGGGGGGGGGGGGCTGTTTTGGGGGTGTTTGGGGCAGTGCCAGGCTGTTGGCACAGTACCTGGTGAGGTGCTACCCTGACTGGCTATCCTACAGGCAGCAGATTTGCTGGGTGAGATTAAGACTCCACGCTGTGAGTGAGATTTCATTCGGGAGCCTAGACAGTGACATGGGTGAGGGGATGGAGAGAAGAGAAAGTGAGAAAGAGAAACAAGATGGAGTCAGAATGAGAGTCAGCCACTTTAACATATGTCCACCTAACCAACACACGCAATAATCTTATACACACACAAACACACAACTATCCTACACATGTTATAACAACATCAACAAAATGACACTTGTATAGCGCCTTTCACGTCAGGGGAACTTCCAAGGCGCTGGAGTCACTGTTTCAGACCCGAGCTGGGTACAGGGAGGGTGGAGGGAAAGGGGGTGATTTGGAGTGGTTGATGGGACTGTCGATGGGAGGGTCTTGAAGCGGGACCTGAAGGAGGCCAGGGAGGTGGAGGAACTGCGGGATGGAGTTCCAACGGTTGGGGGCAGAGTGGCTGAAGGCTCGCACGCCAATGGTGGGGCGGGTGGGTCGAGGGATGTGGAGCAAGCCAGAGCCTGCTAAGCGGAGGGAGTGGACCGGTTGGTAGGGGGTTAGGAGGTCACAGATGTAGGGTGGGGGCGAGGCTGTGGAGGGCTTTGAATGCGAGCACCAGGAACTTGAATTGGATCCTCTGGATAATGGGGAGCCAATGGAGTAATAATCATGTATAAACACAAATACACAAAACTAACATACACAGATAATAATCATGTACATGTACAAACACGCAACAAACATATACACACAAACACTCACACAGCAACAATGGTGAGGGGTGACATGGTCAGTGTAGGACAAGAGAACAAACCTTCACCACGCACAGATCCCCCTCCCATCCCCCCCGCCCAATCAAACCCCTCCCCCACACCAACCCTAACATCCACCTCCCCCACATCAACCCTGATACCCCACTCCCCCACACCAACCCTGATACCCCACTCCCCCACACCAACCCCCTCCCCCACACCAACGCCCTCCCCCACACCAACCCCCTCCCCCACACCAACCCCCTCCCCCACACCAACCCCCTCCCCCACACCAACCCTAACATCCACCTCCCCCACACCAACCCCCTCCCCCACACCAACCCCCTCCCCCACACCAACCCCCTCCCCCAAACCAACCCCCTCCCCCACACCAACCCCCTCCCCCACACCAACCCTAACATCCACCTCCCCCACACCAACCCCCTCCCCCACACCAACGCCCTCCCCCACACCAACCCCCTCCCCCACACCAACCCCCTCCCCCACACCAACCCTAACATCCACCTCCCCCACACCAACCACCTCCCCCACACCAACACCCTCCCCCACACCAGCCCTGATACCCCCCCCTCCCCCACACTAACCCTGCCACCCCCTCTCCCCAACATCATCCCTGCCACCCCCACACCAACCCTGACACCCCCACTCCCCCACACCAACCCCCTCCACCTCAACAACAAAATTACACTTGTATAATGCCTCTCGCATCAGGAGGACGTTCCAAGGCGCCGGACAATCATTGTTTCTGACCCAAGCTGGGTTCGGGGATGAGGAGGGTGGAAGGAAAGGGGATTTTGAGTGACCAATGGCATGATGGCCTTGAGGTGGGATTTGAAGGAGGCCAGTGAGGGGGCGATGCGGAGGGACTGCGGGATGGCATTCCAGAGATGTGGGACAGAGCAGCTGAAGGGTCGCCCGCCAATGGTGGGTGGGTCGGCTGGGTCAGCTGGGTCAAGTGACATGGAACAGGCCGGAGCCTGCTGAGCGGACGGGCCGGGCAGGCTGCTAAGGGGTTAGGAGGTCGTAGAGGTAGGGTGGGGCAAGGCCATGTAGGGCTTTGAAGGTGAGGACCAAGATCCTGAATTGAATGTGTGGCGGGGGAGCCAGTGGAGTCAAGTGTGGATGGGGGTGATAGGGACGCGGAGCCTGGTGCGGGAGAGGACACAGGCTGCACTCCTCCCCACACACCAACACTGACACCCCCTTCCCACACCAATTTGGACATCCCCTCCCCGCGTCCCCGTCCCCTGGACACAAGAGGACCTGATACCATGACTACACTGTCCTGTCTCACACTGTAATCACGGTTGCTATTGGATCCGTATATCCTGACTCTGGGCACCAGAGTGAAGAGAGACTTCCTGTCCTGAGGCTTGGCTATAGCCCTGTCCTCCCTCACACACTGCGCGGTCGACAACTCAGCTGCAAGTGAAACGTACACATTAGTGATTCACAGCTCTGGGAGGTGTGTGTGTGTCTGTGTAACAGGGGATTGTACGTGCGGCTGTGAGCGTGTGGAACAGGGGACTGTGTGTGTGTGTGTGTGTGTGTGTGTGTGTGTAACGGAATTATATGTGCGACTGTGAGCATGTGGAACAGGGGACTGTGTGTGTGTATGTGTAACGGGATTATATGTGTGTGTGTGGAACAGGGGACTGTGTGTCTAACATGGGACTGTGTGCATGTATAACAGGAGACTGTGTGTGTAACGGGATTGTGTGAGTGTATAAAACAGAGAACTATGTGTGTGTGTGTGTAACACGGTACTTGGTCTCCGCAAAGCTTTTTTTCCTTTTGTCCCCACCCACTCACCTTGCCAGACAGTGAGTAATCTCAATGGAAACTTACTGTATGTGGTTTAAGGTGGTAAGACTCCCAACAGTTATAATAATAATAATTCTTGCATTTGATATAGTGCTTTTCAGGTCTTCTAGACGTCTCAAAGTACTTCACAGAATATAAAGTGAAGTGACTGTATATTTGTGGGTGAAACGCAGCAGCCATTTGCACACAGCAGTGACCCACAAACAGTCATGGATTGAAATGACCAATTTTTGAAATTGTTTTTTTGAGGGATTATTATTGGGCGTGTGGAGTAAGGAAACTTGCCCAAGGTTTCGCCCTGACCTGCCTGAATTCCATCACAGGTCTCACACTTGTAAGGCGAGCGCTCTAACCACTGAGCTACAGGACTTCATAATAATAATAGTCCTTGCATTTGATATAGTGCCTTTCACGTCTTCCAGACTTTCAAGGCGCTTCACAGAATATACTATAAAATGAAGTGACTGTATATTTGTGGGCGAAACACGGCAACCAATTGGGCACATCAGCGTCCCACAAAGTTACCCCAACACACACTTTGAGCTCCTCTACCCACGGCCAATCTGCACCTAATACTTTACGGAATTAGGTAAGCTGGAATCTGTCTCTCCAGGGAGAGAGAGAGAGAGAGAGCATTTCATTCCAACAATCTATCTCTGGGATTTCTATGTATAGCTGACACACATTTATATATGTGGAACTCTATCCCTTAAGTACAATGCTTCTGTATATCTCAAGACACCTGGCTGATCACGGTGACAGGTTTGGGTGTGTGTCACACACGGTGAGCAGAACAACCACAGCCAGATAGGCGTGTGCGAGGAAGTATCTAACCCCCAGCTTGGGCTCCAATACAAGCTGCTGATAATTGGGAGGAGCTGTGGGCTGATTGGAGACAGTCCAGCACACCGAGCCTGTGGGCAAAGCCGGGACAGGCATTCTTCAGTATATTGTTTGGACATGTAACTATTTAAATGAACTGAGCGACTGGTTTCTCCAGTTTTATCTCCTCCCCCCTTCCCACCACCATGCAGGCTCTATGTCCGCCCCCTTCCCAACCTGGCCTCTTACTCCTATTAATAACAATAATACTCCTGACATTCGATATAGGGCCTTATTACAATGTTGAGACATCTCAAAGCATTTCACAGAATTTACTGCAAAGTGAATTAACTGTGTATTTTGCAGGCGAGGCGAAATGCAGCAGCCAATTACGTACAGCAGCGTCCCACAAACAGTCGTGGGTTGAGTGGGTTGGCAAAGTTTTTTTTGTGGGAGGGGTTATTAGCCCAGGAAAGCAATGCACCAATTGACTAACAACTGGGTTCCAATTTACTGCCAGGATGTCTGTGGAGCCACGCAACTTATTTAAGGTTTTCTCCCGCCCAGGAAACAAACATGGATCCTCTCGCTTGTTGCACTACTCTAGGACTCCACATTCATGTCCTCAGCCGTCAGCCCAGCGCTGTGCTGAGCTATTGCAATCTCCGTGCCTGCAGGCTGCAGTGTGCGCACGTATGACACTGGCCAGCCAGCGCATCGATAACCCTGCCAACCCTCCTTTCTCACACTCTCCCGCTGAACACAAAATAGAAACTACTCGTAATGACAACATCTCACATCGACACAACAGGGCTGCCGTCCACACTGGCCTTTCAGCCCAGAGTTCAGAGCCGAGCCAGGGTGGGTTGGGGTTAGGGGGGGGGGAATGTCACCAAGGAACATGAGCACTCAGTGTTGTTGTCTTGAACTCCTGCGTACTGCCTACCTGAGAGTGCAGCGGTGGAAATGATGCCCTCGGTGGTCCCACCACATCCTCCTGACACAATGCTGGTCTCATTCAAGTTGGGTCCTGAAACCATTATCTGCTGTAAATCCTGGAGCCACATAGAAGGGCAGAGGGGGCAGGGGGGAGGGAGAGGGGGGCACAGGAGAGGGGGCAGGAGACATGGGGGAGGGAGAGAAAGAGGGACAGGTAAGAGGGGGGAGGGGGCGGAGAGAGAGGGCAGGAAAGATGGGGGAGGGGATGGAGAGAGAGAGCATGAAAGAGGGGGGGAGGGGGCGGGGAAAGAAGGGGAGGAGAGGGGGCAGGGTAGAGGAGGGGGGGAGAGGGGGGCAGGAAAGAGGGGAAGGGAGAGAGGGGGGGCAGGGAGAGTGAAGGTGGGGGCGGGTGGGAGTGCGGGAGGAAGAGAGAGGGGCAGTTAAACATCAGCTTCCAAACACATTAACCATACTGAACAGTTACTGTTTCTCTGTTCACCCTTGTGCAGCTGAGAATCTGTTGCTGTCTGCTTGTCTTGCTCTCCAGCTTATCCCTGGTCCCCTCTGCCATCAGGGACCATGCTTTCAGCCACTGTACCCTGAAGCTTTGGAAGCTCCCCCAATCCTCCGCCTTTCAGATCACCAATGAAGACCTTCCTCTTCGACCTTGCGCATGGTTACCTCCTCTCCCCCCACCTCCCCGGCTTAGAGTCAATCTCCGCCACTCCATGTTGTTAACCGGAGAGCTTCAGTGACGGATCCCAAACTCCATACCACATTCCCTTTGCCTCAACCCCTCCCTCGCCTCCTTCAATGCCTGTCTCAAGACCCATCCTCTTCAACCTTGCCTTTGATCACCCTCCTATTCCCCACCCTTCCTGCCCCACCACCCGCCCTGATCCCATCCCCTAGCTCAGGTCCGAATCACCGACTGTCCATCCTCCCAACGTGAGAGACAGTCGCTGTGTGAATGCGCTGTGTTGCCGTTGATGCGACTGTGGGCTGTACCTGCTCCAGGCTGTCGTCTTCGGTTAGGCCGCCCGCGGCTCCGTTCCTGTTCATGCCAATCTCCATGGTGGCCGCTTTGCCCATGATTCCGTCCGTCATTGTTCAGCTGTGGGGAGAAGCAGGGACCAGGGTGGGAGCTCGCACACAGATGCCGCGCCTGAAAACTCCCTGGGACACATCAGCCAACTGTGCCTCTCTGCTCACCGCAACCAGAGAGAGAGAGAGAGAGACGGCCTCGCTGGCATGTTCGCAAAAATCCAGGGTAATCATAGGTTACATTCTCTTCTCTCTGGGAGAGGGGCCAAAGTCTTAAAACTCAGAGCCCAAGAGGGTTAGAGTTTCTGGTGAGTATGGGTGGGATCACCAGGCCTCTTTAAATGAGACAGAGCAATAGGGGTATGGCCCGAAGGAAGGGCAATGGGAAAGGTGGAGCGAGCACCAGCACAGTCACGATGGGGAGAGAGAGATTGAGAGAGAGAGAGAGAGAGAGAGACAGCGCCGGGGATGGGATTAGAGGAGAGAGCTCCAGTAGAGGCTGAATTTAGCTGCCTGGCTGGATGAAGTGTATTACTGAACACGTGGAGAGATTACAAGGTTTAACCACAGAACGGATTGAAGTTACTATGACAACATACATGCCAATCTGCAAACCCACCACCAGCATCTGCAGGTCACTAAACCTTTTAATCTGCGGGGAAATACACATTCTTGTTCCTGCCTCTCTGTGACTGCCTCATGTCAGCCAGGAATTAGCACTGCGTGTAATACTGTCCAGCAGCCCGAGTCTGGCCACACGCTCACTCCTTCCCTTCTTCCATCACTCGCTCACACATTCACTCTCACTCTCACACCCACTTACTCCCTCACACACATTCATTCACTCTCACACTCAAGCGCTCACTCTCACACATACTCACTCTCACACATACTCACTCTCGCACTCACAAACAATCACTCATAGACAGTGACACACACACACACACACACACACACACATAAGCGCACAGACTCCAGCCCAGGTCATCGCCTCTCTCCCCCTACCCACCCCCACCTTGCACACTGCCAGTCTGTCCTCAGGCATTGAGCCCACACTCCCCACTCTGTGACCGGCTGCCAGCTCACACTGGCTTTGGTTGCCCGGCTGGCTGCTTTACAGCTCCTTGTTGATTGTGTAAACTCACCTCGCAGTTGTGTGGGAGAGGGCTGTGGTTACACATTAACACTGCCCGTACTAGGAGTGAGGCCACACACACCCCTCCCTCCCTCTCTCTCTCTCTCTCTCTCTCTCTATCTATCCCCGCTGAAAGTGTTGCTGAGAGCTTGGCTGCAGTTGAGCTCCCTTCCCCCCACCCGCACCCTGCTGGATAGCACTGTACATACAGCCACATGCCTCCCCTCTGCCGCCACCATCCCGGACACGTTCTACACCTGGACAATCCCTCCCATTACACAGGTATCCCTGGCCACATGCCAACAGCACACGCACACAGCCTGCCACGTCCTCACACACCACAAGTGACTGTAACCCAGAGAAGAATAGCCAGCTCACACACGGTCCCACACACACCACACATATATGCACACACGCACACACACACACACTCCCACACGTATAAGCACACGCTCCTGCACATGCATACTCCCACACACGCTCCCACACACACAAACAAACACACACACCCATACACACACTTGGTCCGACATACAGGCACACAAACATGCACACTCTTGCACTTGCATACGCTTGCACCCACATGCTCTCACACGTGCACTCGCACACTGCAAACACATAGACGATTGGGTTGGTTGATTCTGGGGAGGAGCAATAAGGTGTGAATGTGTGTGTGTGTGTGTTGGGATGGTGTAATTTGGTCACTCAATCCATGATTGTTTGTCTGTCCCCTGCCCACCCAGCAGTGCCCCACAAACAGCTGTGGATTGAATGACCAAATAATTTTTTTTTGGAAGCGATTATTCTCCCTGGAAAGTGATCCGCCACAGCCAACCATGTAAGGGAGCAAACAAAACGTAAAATACTGTGGATGCTGCAAATCTGCTTCCATATGTGGGAGCGATCTGCCAATTCCTACCAACTGCTCCAAGACGCTACCCGGGTTGCATGAACAACAAAAAACAACAACAAAATTAAATTTATAGAGTGCCTTTCACATCGGGAGAACGTACAATTAAGTGCATTGCATAAGTGCAAGTCGCCGTCGTATTTGCTGTTAGTTAAATGGAAGAGTATGGAGTGACGAAACATGGCTAAGCTTTTGCCCTGACCTGGGTATGGAACCTGGATCCTCTAGCTTGCGAGGTGAGTGCCTAACCACTGAGCTACAGAATTTGGAGCTAGGAGAAAACTTTGGTGTTTATATACACAGGGCAGTGAGTACCACACAAAAGCAATTATGTTCAGTTTGTTAACTAGAGAACTGGGTCCGGGATGCGATTTCACTCCAGTAAAGACCTTGGAGAGGAAGGCAAGAGGAGACAAGCCAGAACCAGGGCTGAGAGACTGCAGTGATGATGGTGGTTTGGGGAAGCTGGTGTGAAAGGGGAGAGAGAAAACCTGAGAGGGGAGAGGGACAGACTGAGCACGAGGGAGAGAGAGAGAGAGAGAGACAACGTGAGATGGAGACAGAGAGAATGTGAGATGGGGAGAGAGAATGTAGGAGGTGGGAGAGAGAGAGAACACTAGAGGGGAGAGAGAGAGAGAGAGAGAGAGACACTTTGTCACTGGAGAAGAGATTGTGAGGGGGGACCTGATCGTGACTGAAACGATGCTGAGGGTGAATGGGGAGAAGCTCTGCATTGTTCGGTGACTGGAGGACTTTTACAACCAAACAAATTTACGACACAGAAGGCGGCAAACTCTTTCAGTTCAATTGACCTGCCCTTAAACCTCGAAAACCACCTGGAGCCCTGGAGCTCAGTGGTTAGAGCACTCGCCTTTCAAGCAAGAGACCTGGGTTAAATTCCAGGCAGGTCAGGGCGAAACCTTGGGCAAGTTTCCTTACTCCACAGGCCTAATAACAATCCCTCAAAACAAACAATAATAAATTGGTTATTTCAATCCACAACTCTTTGTGAGTCACTGTTGTGCGCAATTGGCTGCCGCGTTTCGCCCACAAATATGCAGCCAATTCACTTTACAGTATATATTCTGTGAAGCGCTTTGAGACGTCAATAAGATGTGAAAAGCACTATATCAAATCCCAGAATTATCATTATATTTATTACCGCTCACACCGTCTCCACTTCATCCCCACAAACAGCTTCTCCTCAAGCCCCTGCACCATCTCGTCTGACAGAAAGTCGGTCAGACACCCCACACATGCACCCATACAAATGTGTACTATGGATGAGAGATAACTTTCTACAGTTGAATGTCAACAAGACCGAGGTCCCCCTAATTTGTTCCTGCCAGTGCCTCCACATCTCAGCCACTGGCAGCAGCATCATCCAAGTGATTGCTTGACCTTTCTGAGCCAGACCAGAACCTTGACATTTGACCCTCAACTATCGTTTCTACTCCACATCTATGCCATGACCCGCACTGCCTTTCCCCACCTCCGCAACATTGCCCAGCTCCGCCACTGTCTCACACTGCAGAATGCCGAGACCCTCATCCACGCATTCATAACATCCAGGCTTGACTATGCAAACTCCCTGCTTGTCGGGATTCCCTAAATCCTCCCGCCATAGGCTGCAGATCATCCAGAACTCTGCAGCCCGTGTCCTCTCCCACATCAGGCTCCGTGACCATATCACCCCCATCCTCGCCCGACTCCACTGGCTTCCCATCACACAGAGGATACAATTACACGATCCTGGTCCTCACCTTCAAAACCCCTCCAAGGCCTCGTTCCCCCTACCTCTGCGACTTCCCAACCCCCTACCAACCCACCACCCCCTCCACTCAGCGGGCTCTGGCCTGCATCAAGTACCCTGCCTCATCCGCTCCATCATTGGCAGGCTGGCTTTCTGCTACTTTGCCCCCACCCTCTGGAACCGCATTTCTCAGTCCCTCCAACTAGTCCCCTTCAAGACCCATCTCAAGACCTTCCTCTTCAACCATGCCTTTGGTTACCCTCCTCCCTCAACCACCCCCCCCACTCTCCACCCCGCGATCCCGACCCCCAGCTCGGGTCCGAAACACTGATTATCTGGCATCCTGGGACATCCTCCCAACGTAAATGTAATTTTGATGTAGTTGTTTTCAGACGAAGATGGATTCTACTTCAAACCCCGCTCCCAGCAGGGCATTCCATATCCTAACCTCTCTGTGTGTAACAACATCTCTTCTAACCTCCCCGTTTCCTTGTTTATTAACCACTTTACATTGATGTCCCCCAGCCACCAACTCCCGACCAGTGGGAATTCTGCTAGCTTATTGACTACCACAGTTTCTCATCATTATATAGAGCTCAACAGGTTCAGGTTCTTCAATCTTGAGAGAAGGTGACTTGGAGCCCATCTCATAAGCGTTTATAAAACTTTAAATGGGATTGAAAAAGTAAACCCAGATCAACACTTTTAGATGTACCAAGACAGCAAAACAAGTGGACACAGGTTTAGAGTTTGGTGTAAAGTGGCAATTTCAGGACAGAATCAGGAAGTGTTTCTTTACCCAATAATTAATAATCCTTGTATTTGATATAGAACTTTTCACGTCTTCCAGACGTCTCAGAAGAGCTTCACAGTATACACTGTAAAGTGAACTGACTATATTTGTGGGAGAAACACGGCAACCAATTGCGCACAGCAGTGTCCCTGCAAACAGTCCTGATTGAAAATGACCGATTATTTTCTTCAGGCATTTTGTTAGGCGTGTGTGGAGTAAGGAAACTTGCCCATGGTATCGCGCTGACCTGCCTGGAATTGAACCCAGGTTTCTCATTTGTAAGGCGAGTGCTCTAACCACTGAGCTATAGGACAGGACTACACCACTGCTGTGATGGGAAGATGGGCGGGTGTTGTGGAGGGAGGACATGAGAAGCTGAGACATTTTTATTCTTCCCCATCTCTCTTTATTCCCCTCATTCTCACTCCGATCTTTCTTTCTCCCCGCGCTCTCCCAATTTCTTTACGCCCTCTCCCCCTACTCTTTTCATGACAGCTGCAGCAGGTTCCTAATGTCCGCCTGAATACGTCGGCATATTCAGGAGCTCGGTTTAATCATCTGAAGAACAGAATTTCTGATAATGTGCCGCTCCCCCAGAACCCTGCTGGAGTGTCAGCACCAGCTATGGCGGCCGGCTCCAAGTGCTGAAGTCCCTATATACTCTGTTTATAATAATAATCATGTTTGTATTTTGATATAGCGCTTTCCACATTTTCTAGACGTCTCAAAGCACTTCACAGAATGTACTGTCAAGTGAATTCTGTAGAGCTCACAAATATACTGTAAAGTATATTTGTGAGCTCTCTCTCTCTCTCTGAAAACCTCTTGGTGACATTAATCGTAGAGAAGGGGTCAACTTCCACATGTACATGGATGACACCCAACTCTATCTCTCTGCCTCCATCCTTCACTCCAGGCCCATTGCTGCCCTGACAGAATGTCTGTTGGACATCAAGTCCTGGATGAGAGATAACTTTCTACAGTTGAACGTCAACAAGAGCGAGGTCCTATTGATTGGCTTGCGCCAGCGCCTTCACACAGCAGGCAATGGCAACATCACCATCTGTGTATGAACACTCCACCTCACTGAGCCAGTCCAGAATCTTGGCATCTTGTTTGACCCTCAGCTGTCCTTTGTCCCCCTCATCCGTGCCATATCCCTCACTGCCTTCCCCCACCTCCACAACATCGCCCGGCTCCACCACTATCTCACCCTTCAGGCTGGCAAAACTTTTAGTGATGCATTCATCACATCCAGGGCTAAACTTTACCAAATCTCTTCTTGTCAGCCTTCCCAACTCTATCCTCCACAAGCTGTACACTGTGTGTGTGTGTAAACAGTTTTGTGTTTGTACAGCACCTTGGGAGTACTGACGTGAAAATGTATTGACTATGCAAATGTAATTTGTTGGTGTGTGTGTGTACATTGTCTGTGTACAATGAGTTTGCACAGTGAGTGAGTATGTGTATATGTACAGTGTATAGTGAGCATACAATGAGTGTAAGTGTACAGTGTGTACAGTGAGTGTGTGCAGTGAGCATACAATGAGTGTGTATGTGTACAGTACATTTGTACATGTACATTGTATGCTGAGTGTACAATGTGTACATTAAGTGTGTATGTGTACAGTGAGTGTGTATAGTGAGCGTCTACAGTGAATGTACAATTTGTACTGTGAGTCTATAGTGTCTACAGTGAGTGTGTAGTGTGTACTGTGAGTGCAGTGTGTACAGTGAGTGTATAGAGGGCAAAGTGAGTGTGTACAGTAGGTGTATAGTGTACAGTGAGTGTGTACAATGAGTGTACAATTTGTATAGTATACAGAGTGAATGTATAGTGTGCACAATGATTGTGTACAGTGAGCATAGTGTGTAAAGTGAGTGTAGAGTGTACAGTGTGTAGTGACAGTAAGTGTGTAGTGACAGTGAGCGTGCTTGATTGTGTACAATGTACAGTAAGTGTGTACAGTGAGTGTGTTCAGTGACCGTGTGTGTGTTCAGTGACAGTAAGTATGTAGTGACAGTAAGTGTGTACAGTGAGTGTGTACAGTGACAGTGAGTGTGTACAATAATTATATACACTGAGTGTGTAGTGACAGTGAGCGTGTACAATGAGCATGTAAAGTGTACAGTGATTGTTTACAGTGAGTGTGTTGTGAGTGTGTGCAGTGAAAGTGAGTGTGTAGTGTCAGTAAGTGTGTACAATGAGTGAGCGAGAGAATAGTGTCAGTAAGTGTGTACAGTGAAACTGAGTGTGTACAGTGTCAGTGAGTGTGTACAGTGAGTGAGTGTATACAGTGACAGTGAGTGTGTACAGTGTGAGTGTGCACAGCGACAGTGAGTGTGTAGTGACAGTGAGTGTGTACAGTGACAGTGAGTGTGTAATGACAGTGAGTGTGTACAGTGAGTGAGTGTGTACAGTGACACTGAGTGTGTACAGTGACAGTGAGTGTGTACAGTGACAGTGAGTGTGTACAATGAGTGTATACAGTGACAGTGAGTGTGTACAGTGTCAGTGAGTGTGTACAGTGTCAGTGAGTGTGTACAGTGACAGTGAGTGTGTAGTTAGTGTAGTGACAGTGAGTGTGTAGTGAGTGTGTACAGTGAGTGTGTAGTGACAGTGAGTGTGTAGTGACAGTGAGTGTGTACAGTGACAGTGAGTGTGTAATGACAGTGAGTGTGTACAGTGACTGAGTGTGTACAGTGACACTGAGTGTGTACAGTGAGTGTGTACAGTGACAGTGAGTGTGTACAGTGACAGTGAGTGTGTACAGTGAGTGTGTACAGTGACAGTGAGTGTGTACAGTGTCAGTGAGTGTGTACAGTGACAGTGAGTGTGTAGTTAGTGTAGTGACAGTGAGTGTGTAGTGAGTGTGCAGTGAGTGTGTAGTGACAGTGAGTGTGTAGTGACAGTGAGTGTGTAGTGACAGTGAGTGTGTACAGTGAGTGTGTAGTGACAGTGAGTGTGTACAGTGAGTGTGTAGTGACAGTGAGTGTGTACAGTGAATGTGTACAGTGAGTGTGTAGTGACAGTGTGTAGTGACAGTGAGTGTGTACAGTGAGTGTGTAGTGACAGTGAGTGTGTACAGTGAGTGTGTAGTGACAGTGAGTGTGTAGTGACAGTGAGTGTGTACAGTGAGTGTGTACAGTGACAGTGAGTGTGTACAGTGACAGTGAGCGGGTACAGTGAGTGTGTAGTGACAGTGAGTGTGTACAGTGTCAGTGAGTGTACAGTGAGTGTGTACAGTGACAGTGAGTGTGTACAGTGAGTGTGTACAGTGACAGTGGGTGTGTACAGTGTCAGTGAGTGTGTACAGTGTCAGCGAGTGTGTACAGTGAGTGTGTACAGTGACAGTGAGTGTGTACAGTGAGTGTGTAGTGAGAGTGAGTGTGTACAGTGAGTGTGAGTGTGTAGTGACAGTGAGTGTGTACAGTGAGTGTGTAGTGATAGTGAGTGTGTACAGTGAGTGTGTAGTGACAGTGGGTGTGTACAGTGAGTGTGTAGAGTGAGTGTGTAGTGACAGTGAGTGTGTAGTGAGTGAGTGTGTAGTGACAGTGAGTGTGTAGTGACAGTGAGTGTGTACAGTGAGTGTGTAGTGACAGTGAGTGTGTAGTGACAGTGAGTGTGTACAGTGACAGTGAGTGTGTAATGACAGTGAGTGTGTACAGTGAGTGAGTGTGTACAGTGACACTGAGTGTGTACAGTGAGTGTGTACAGTGACAGTGAGTGTGTACAGTGACAGTGAGTGTGTACAATGAGTGTATACAGTGACAGTGAGTGTGTACAGTGTCAGTGAGTGTGTACAGTGTCAGTGAGTGTGTACAGTGACAGTGAGTGTGTAGTGAGTGTGTAGTGACAGTGAGTGTGTAGTGACAGTGAGTGTGTACAGTGACAGTGAGTGTGTAATGACAGTGAGTGTGTACAGTGACTGAGTGTGTACAGTGACACTGAGTGTGTACAGTGAGTGTGTACAGTGACAGTGAGTGTGTACAGTGACAGTGAGTGTGTACAGTGAGTGTGTACAGTGAGTGTGTACAGTGACAGTGAGTGTGTACAGTGTCAGTGAGTGTGTACAGTGACAGTGAGTGTGTAGTTAGTGTAGTGACAGTGAGTGTGTAGTGAGTGTGTACAGTGAGTGTGTAGTGACAGTGAGTGTGTAGTGACAGTGAGTGTGTACAGTGAGTGTGTAGTGACAGTGAGTGTGTACAGTGAGTGTGTAGTGACAGTGAGTGTGTACAGTGAATGTGTACAGTGAGTGTGTAGTGACAGTGTGTAGTGACAGTGAGTGTGTACAGTGAGTGTGTACAGTGACAGTGAGTGTGTACAGTGACAGTGAGCGGGTACAGTGAGTGTGTAGTGACAGTGAGTGTGTACAGTGTCAGTGAGTGTACAGTGAGTGTGTACAGTGACAGTGAGTGTGTACAGTGTCAGTGAGTGTGTACAGTGTCAGCGAGTGTGTACAGTGAGTGTGTACAGTGACAGTGAGTGTGTACAGTGAGTGTGTAGTGAGAGTGAGTGTGTACAGTGAGTGTGAGTGTGTAGTGACAGTGAGTGTGTACAGTGAGTGTGTAGTGACAGTGAGTGTGTACAGTGAATGTGTACAGTGAGTGTGTAGTGACAGTGTGTAGTGACAGTGAGTGTGTACAGTGAGTGTGTACAGTGACAGTGAGTGTGTACAGTGACAGTGAGCGGGTACAGTGAGTGTGTAGTGACAGTGAGTGTGTACAGTGTCAGTGAGTGTACAGTGAGTGTGTACAGTGACAGTGAGTGTGTACAGTGTCAGTGAGTGTGTACAGTGTCAGCGAGTGTGTACAGTGAGTGTGTACAGTGACAGTGAGTGTGTACAGTGAGTGTGTAGTGAGAGTGAGTGTGTACAGTGAGTGTGAGTGTGTAGTGACAGTGAGTGTGTACAGTGAGTGTGTAGTGATAGTGAGTGTGTACAGTGAGTGTGTAGTGACAGTGGGTGTGTACAGTGAGTGTGTAGAGTGAGTGTGTAGTGACAGTGAGTGTGTAGTGAGTGAGTGTGTAGTGACAGTGAGTGTGTACAGTGAGTGTGTAGTGACAGTGGGTGTGTACAGTGAGTGTGTAGAGTGAGTGTGTAGTGACAGTGAGTGTGTAGTGAGTGAGTGTGTAGTGACAGTGAGTGTGTAGTGACAGTGAGTGTGTACAGTGAGTGTGTAGTGACAGTGAGTGTGTAGTTAGTGTAGTGACAGTGAGTGTGTAGTGAGTGTGTACAGTGAGTGTGTAGTGACAGTGAGTGTGTAGTGACAGTGAGTGTGTACAGTGAGTGTGTAGTGACAGTGAGTGTGTACAGTGAGTGTGTAGTGACAGTGAGTGTGTACAGTGAGTGTGTACAGTGAGTGTGTAGTGACAGTGTGTAGTGACAGTGAGTGTGTACAGTGAGTGTGTAGTGACAGTGAGTGTGTACAGTGAGTGTGTAGTGACAGTGAGTGTGTACAGTGAGTGTGTAGTGACAGTGAGTGTGTAGTGACAGTGAGTGTGTACAGTGAATGTGTAGTGACAGTGAGTGTGTAGTGACCATGAGTGTGTACGGTGAGTGTGTAGTGACAGTGAGTGTGTAGTGACAGTGAGTGTGTACAGTGAGTGTGTAGTGACATTGTGTACAGTGAGTGTGTAGTGACAGTGTGTATGGTAAGTGTGTACAGTGAGTGTGTAGTGACAGTGAGTGTACAGTGTAGTGAGTGTGTACAGTGAGTGTGTAGTGACAGTTTGTACAGTGAGTGTGTACAGTGAGTGTGTAGTGACAGTGTGTACAGTGAGTGTGTAGTGACAGTGTGTACAGTGAGTGTGTACAGTGAGTGTGTAGTGAGTGAGTGTGTACAGTGTAGTGAGTGTGTATAGTGAGTGTGTAGTGACAGTGTGTACAGTGAGCGTGTACAGTGAGTGCGTAGTGACAGTGTGTACAGTGAGTGTGTAGTGACAGTGAGTGTGTAGTGACAGTGTGTGCAGTGAGTGTGTACAGTGTGTCGTGACAGTGTGTACAGTGAGTGTGTAGTGACAGTGAGTGTGCAGTGACAGTGTGTACAGTGAGTGTGTACAGTGTGTAGTGACAGTGAGTGTGTAGTGACAGTGAGTGTGTAGTGACAGTGTGTACAGTGAGTGTGTAGTGACAGTGAGTGTGTAGTGACAGTGTGTACAGTGAGTGTGTACAGTGTGTACAGTGACAGTGAGTGTGTACAGTGTCAGTGAGTGTGTACAGTGTCAGTGAGTGTGTACAGTGAGTGTGTACAGTGACAGTGAGTGTGTACAGTGAGTGTGTAGTGACAGTGAGTGTGTACAGTGACAGTGAGTGTGTACAGTGACAGTGAGTGTGTACAGTGAGTGTGTAGTGACAGTGAGTGTGTACAGTGAGTGTGTACAGTGAGTGTGTAGTGACAGTGTGTAGTGACAGTGAGTGTGTACAGTGAGTGTGTAGTGACAGTGAGTGTGTACAGTGAGTGTGTAGTGACAGTGAGTGTGTACAGTGAGTGTGTAGTGACAGTGAGTGTGTAGTGACAGTGAGTGTGTACAGTGAGTGTGTAGTGACAGTGAGTGTGTACAGTGAGTGTGTAGTGACAGTGAGTGTGTACAGTGAGTGTGTAGTGACAGTGAGTGTGTAGTGACAGTGAGTGTGTACAGTGAGTGTGTAGTGACCATGAGTGTGTACGGTGAGTGTGTAGTGACAGTGAGTGTGTACAGTGAGTGTGTAGTGACAGTGAGTGTGTAGTGACAGTGAGTGTGTACAGTGAGTGTGTAGTGACAGTGAGTGTGTACAGTGAGTGTGTAGTGACAGTGAGTGTGTACAGTGAGTGTGTAGTGACAGTGAGTGTGTAGTGACAGTGAGTGTGTACAGTGAGTGTGTAGTGACCATGAGTGTGTACGGTGAGTGTGTAGTGACAGTGAGTGTGTAGTGACAGTGAGTGTGTACAGTGAGTGTGTAGTGACATTGTATACAGTGAGTGTGTAGTGACAGGTGTATGGTGAGTGTGTACAGTGAGTGTGTAGTGACAGTGAGTGTACAGTGTAGTGAGTGTGTACAGTGAGTGTGTAGTGACAGTGAGTGTACAGTGAGTGTGTACAGTGAGTGTGTAGTGACAGTGTGTACAGTGACTGTGTAGTGACAGTGTGTACAGTGAGTGTGTAGTGACAGTGAGTGTGTACAGTGAGTGTGTAGTGACAGTGAGTGTGTACAGTGAGTGTGTAGTGACAGTGAGTGTGTAGTGACAGTGTGTACAGTGAGTGTGTACAGTGTGTAGTGACAGTGAGTGTGTAGTGACAGTGTGTACAGTGAGTGTGTACAGTGTGTAGTGACAGTGAGTGTGTAGTGACAGTGAGTGTGTAGTGACAGTGTGTACAGTGAGTGTGTAGTGACAGTGAGTGTGTAGTGACAGTGTGTACAGTGAGTGTGTAGTGACAGTGAGTGTGTAGTGACAGTGTGTACAGTGAGTGTGTAGTGACAGTGAGTGTGTAGTGACAGTGTGTACAGTGAGTGTGTACAGTGTGTAGTGACAGTGAGTGTGTAGTGACAGTGTGTACAGTGAGTGTGTAGTGACAGTGTGTGTGTACAGTGTGTAGTGACAGTGAGTGTGTAGTGACAGTGTGTGTGTACAGTGTGTAGTGACAGTGAGTGTGTAGTGACAGTGTGTGTGTACAGTGTGTAGTGACAGTGAGTGTGTAGTGACAGTGTGTGTGTACAGTGTGTAGTGACAGTGAGTGTGTAGTGACAGTGAGTGTGTAGTGACAGTGTGTGTGTACAGTGTGTAGTGACAGTGAGTGTGTACAGTGTGTAGTGACAGTGTGTACAGTGTGTAGTGACAGTGAGTGTGTACAGTGTGTAGTGACAGTGAGTGTGTACAGTGTGTAGTGACAGTGAGTGTGTACAGTGTGTAGTGACAGTGTGTACAGTGAGTGTGTAGTGACAGTGAGTGTGTAGTGACAGTGTGTGTGTACAGTGTGTAGTGACAGTGAGTGTGTAGTGACAGTGAGTGTGTACAGTGTGTAGTGACAGTGAGTGTGTAGTGACAGTGTGTACAGTGAGTGTGTAGTGACAGTGTGTACAGTGAGTGTGTAGTGACAGTGTGTGTGTACAGTGTGTAGTGACAGTGAGTGTGTACAGTGTGTAGTGACAGTGAGTGTGTACAGTGTGTAGTGACAGTGAGTGTGTACAGTGTGTAGTGTGTACAGTGAGTGTGTACAGTGTGTAGTGACAGTGTGTACAGTGAGTGTGTAGTGACTGTGTGTAGTGA
Source organism: Hydrolagus colliei (assembly GCA_035084275.1). NCBI lineage: Eukaryota > Metazoa > Chordata > Chondrichthyes > Chimaeriformes > Chimaeridae > Hydrolagus > Hydrolagus colliei. The sequence goes on along the minus strand of CM068745.1, from coordinate 88,458,647 downwards.
CAGTGTGTACAGTGAGTGTGTACAGTGTGTAGTGACAGTGTGTACAGTGAGTGTGTAGTGACTGTGTGTAGTGACAGTGTGTACAGTGAGTGTAGTAAGGAGGCCAGTGTTACCTGAGGCCTGCGGTCTGTGTTGGAGCCGGGGTGAGGGGTTGGGGGAGGGAGGGAGGGGGGGGTGAGAGGAGGAAGGTTCCAGGGCCCGAGCAGTGGCGGCGGCGACGGTGGCGGATCCCGGGCTCCGGTTCCCCGGGGCGACCGGCAGGAAGTGACGTTAGTCTCCCAGCGCGTGACACACACACGCACACGTGACATCCGCCAGAGACCAGGGAGGGAGCAGGGCGGGGCCAGGGCACGGAGCGTGTGCGAGTGTCAGGGAGGGAGCAGAGGTCAAAGCAAGATGGCGGCGGCGGCGGCGGGAAAGGGAGTCAGGTCAGTCAGAGAGTCACTTACACTGTAATGTAATACACACACACACTGTCATACTGTAATATACACTCATACTGTAATACACACACACTGGCATACTGTAATATACACACACACTGGCATACTGTAATATACACTCATACTGTAATACACTCACACTGGCATACTGTAATACACACACACACTGACATACTGTAATATACACACACTGGCATCCTGTAATACACACACACACTGACATACTGTAATATACACACACTGGCATACTGTAATACACACACACTGACATACTGTAATACACACACACACTGACATACTGTAATACACACACACTGGCATACTGTAATATACACACACTGACATACTGTAATACACACACACACTGACATACTGTAATACACACACACTGGCATACTGTAATATACACACACTGACATACTGTAATACACACACACTGGCATACTGTAATACACACACACACTGACATACTGTAATACACACACACACTGGCATCCTGTAATACACACACTGGCATACTGTACTACACACACACTGGCATACTGTAATACACACACACACTGACATACTGTAATACACACACACACTGGCATCCTGTAATACACACACTGGCATACTGTAATACACACACACACTGACATACTGTAATATACACACACACTGGCATCCTGTAATACACACACACTGGCATACTGTAATACACACACACACTGACATACTGTAATACACACACACACTGGCATCCTGTAATACACACACACTGACATACTGTAATACACACACACTGGCATACTGTAATACACACACACACTGACATACTGTAATACACACACACACTGGCATCCTGTAATACACACACTGGCATACTGTAATACACACACACACTGACATACTGTAATATACACACACTGGCATACTGTAATACACACACACACTGACATACTGTAATATACACACACTGGCATACTGTAATACACACACACACTGACATACTGTAATATACACACACTGTCATACTGTAATACACACACATACTGTAATACACACACTGTCATACTGTAATACACACACATACTGTCATACTGTAATACACACACACACTGTCATACTGTAATACACACACACTGGCATACTGTAATATACACACACTGGCATACTGTAATACACACACACACTGGCATACTGTAATACACACACACACTGTCATACTGTAATACACACACACACACTGGCATACTGTAATACACACACACTGGCATACTGTAATACACACACACACTGACCTACTGTAATACACACACACTGGCATACTGTAATACACACACACTGTCATACTGTAATACACACACTGTCATACTGTAATACACACACACTGGCATACTGTAATATACACACACACTGTCATACTGTAATACACACACACACACTGACATACTGTAATACACACACACACTGACATAATGTAATACACACACACTGGCATACTGTAATACACACACACACTGTCATACTGTAATACACACACACTGGCATACTGTAATACACACACACACTGACCTACTGTAATACACACACACTGGCATACTGTAATACACACACACACTGGCATACTGTAATACACACACACTGGCATACTGTAATACACACACACACTGTCATACTGTAATATACACACACACTGTCATACTGTAATACACACACACACACTGACATACTGTAATATATACACACACACTGACATACTGTAATATACACTCACACTGTCATACTGTAATACACACACACACTGTCATACTGTAATACACACACACTGGCATACTGTAATACACACACACTGGCATACTGTAATACACACACACTGGCATACTGTAATATACACACACTGACATACTGTAATACACACACACACTGTCATACTGTAATATACACACACACTGTCATACTGTAATACACACACACACTGTCATACTGTAATACACACACACACACACTGACATACTGTAATATATACACACACACTGACATACTGTAATATACACTCACACTGTCATACTGTAATACACACACACTGGCATACTGTAATATACACACACTGTCATACTGTAATACACACACACACTGTCATACTGTAATACACACACACACTGTCATACTGTAATACACACACACACACTGACATACTGTAATATACACACACACTGTCATACTGTAATACACACACTGGCATACAGTAATATACACACTGTCATACAGTAATACACACACTGTCATACAGTAATACACACATACTGTCATACAGTAATATACACACACACTGACATACTGTAATATATACACACACACTGACATACTGTAATATACACTCACACACTGTTATACAGTAACATACATTTACTCTGTTACACTGTAATTTGCACTCACACACTATAATAATAATAATCCTTACATGTGATATACCCTCCAGTCCGGTTTCCACCCTGCCCACAGTACAGGGACTGCGCTTGTGAAAGTCACAAGCGATGACCTCTCTGTATGTGACCAGGGCTCCCTCTGCCTCCTTATCCTCCTGAACCTGCCCGCTGCGTTTGATACGCCATCCTCCTCCACCGTCCGTCCTCCGTCATCCACCTCAGTGGGACCGCACTCACCTGGTTCGAGTCCTACCTCACAAACCGCCAGCAGTACATCTCCACAAACGGTTTTTCCTCCTGCTCTTACCCAGTTACTTGTGGAGCACCCCAGGGATCCATCCTTGGCCCCTTCCTCTTCCTCATCTACACACTCCCTCTTGGGGATGTGATCCGCAGACATGGGGGGGCACACTTCCACATGTATGCGGATGACACGCAACTCTATTTCTCCACTTCACTTTGTGACTCCCAGTCCCCTGATGTTCTGTCAGCCTGCCTGAACGCGAACTCCCTTCAGCTGAATGTTGACAAGACAGAAACCATAGTCTTTGGCTCTCGTCAGCGTCTTCAATCACACGGCTCTCACCTTCCTGGCCTGCCCCTACCCGGCGAAGGGAGTGAGGAAGGGAGTTTCAGAGCCTCGGAGCGTAGTAGCCGACGGCATGGCCGCCGATGGTGGAACAGAGGATTCAGGGGACAAGGGGGCCAGACCCGGTCGAGCAAATTATATATACACTCATACATACACTCACACACTGTCACACACACACACAGACACTGTCACAGACATTGTCACATGGTATTATACACACACACACAGAGTCTCTCTGCCGCCCGCATACTCACCCGCTCTAAGCTTCGCTCCCCCATTACCCCAGTCCTTGCCAGACTTCACTGGCTCCCTGTCCCAGAGAGGATCGACTTCAAGATCCTCACCCTTATTTTCAAATCCCTCCACTCCTCTGCACCCCCCTATCTCTCTGATCTCCTCTCCCCCCAAACCAACACCCGCTGCCTTCGCTCCTCTGGGTCTGGCCTCCTCCATGTCCCCCCGAATCCTCCGCTCCACCCTCGGCGGCCGTGCCTTCAGCCACTACGCCCCGAGGCTCTGGAACTCCCTCACTCCCTTCGCCTTGTCCTCTCTCTTCCCAGTTTCAGGAGACAGCTGAAGACCTTCCTCTTCGACCGCGCCTTTGGTCACCTTTCTCCCCCTGCCCCTGGCTCGGTCCCGGGATCCGCTATTGTGAAGCGCTCTGAGACGTCGTGGAGGGCGCTATATACATCGAAGTTGCTGTTGTTGTTGTTAGGGGGTATGGGCATAAGGGAGGCAGAAGGAGTTAGAGATCAGCCATGATTTTATTGAATGCCGGGGCATGCTCGAGGGACCAAATAGCCTACTGCTGCTCCTTATTCTTATGATCTTATGTCACACACACTGTTATACAACAACAACCACAAGGTGCTGAACAGTCACTGTTTCAGACCCGAGCTGTGGACAGATGTGGGGGTTGGTGGGAACGGGGGGGATTTAGGAGTTGCCAATGGGTCCAACGAAGTGGGGTAGGCCACAGCCTGCTGAGCGGAGTGGGCGGGAAGGTAAAAGGGGGTTAGGAGGTCTCCAATGTAGGGTGAGGTTGTGGAGGGCTTTAAATGTGAGGACTAGGATCTTGAATTGGATCCTCTGGATGATGGGGAGTCAATGGAGTCGGGCGAGGATGGGGGAGATGGGATCACGGAGTTTAGAACGGTAGAGGACACGGGCCGCAGAGTTCTCGATCATCTGCAGCCTGTGGAGGGAGGAATTGGAAAGGCCAATAAGCAGGACATTTGCATAGTCGAACCAGGATGTAATGAAGGCGTGAATGAGGGTTTCAGCGGCTTTGGGGGTGAGGTAGTGGCGGAGTCGGATAATGTTGAGGAGATGGGTAAAGGCAGAGCGAATCATTGTTTGGATGTGGGGTAGGAAAGACAGTTGAGGGTTGAATAAGACACCTAGGTTCCTTTGACTTGGTGAGGTTAAGTGCACAAGGAGGTTGATAATACCTGAGGTGTGACGGTGCTGGCGCGAGCCAATCGGTAGGACCTCTGTCATGTTGACATTCAACTGCAGATAGTTAGCTCTCATCCAGGACTTGATGTCTGTCAAGACAGACAGACAGTCTGTCGAGACAGTGATGGTCCTGGAGTCGAGGGTAGAGGCAGAGAGATAGGAGTAATACACACACTATAATGTCATTATACACACACAGTTATGCAGTAATACACACATACATTGTTGTACAGTAATAAATGTAATTAGAATTACATTATGAATGTAATTTAGTTGTTATTGTAATGTATACACAAGCTGAGAACAATATGATATACACTCACACACGTTGAGAGGTGTAAATTGTGACCGGAAACGTTGACTCGCTTTCCTCTCTCCATAGATGCTGCCTGACCTGCTGAGTGTTCCCAGTGACTTCATTTTATTTCAGAAGAATGAGCACACGGAGAGTGTGGAGACTGTAGTGACTGACAGACTCATACAAGGGTATACATCTACGTCGCACAAGGAAGCCGTTTCACCTACACTGACTGTCAGAGCGAGCAGATCGCTTCAATCCCACTGCATAATATCACCACCTTTGAGACATGTGGAGTCCTGTAGCTCAGTGGTTATAGCACCAGCCTCACAAGCTGGTCTCCCCCACGAGAGACCTAGGTTTGATTCCTAGCAGGTCAGGGCAAAACCTTGGGCAAGTTTCCTTACTTGCGCACACACGCCTGATAATAACCCCTCAAAAACACTAATAATAAATTGATCGTTTCAATCCACGAGTGTTTGCGGAGACTCTGCTGTGCACAATTGGTACCATTTTGCCCAAATACTGTATCCAGTTGATTCACTTTACAGTATACGTGAAAGGCGCTATACAAACGTAATTTTGTATTCTGTGAAGCGCTTTTAGACGTCTAATGCAAGGATTATTATTATTATTAGATAGACACTGTGGTGATGAGCTAAGAGTGTTTGAGAGACAAGGCTTGAGATCAGAGGTCTGCAGCCTGACATACAGACGCACAAACACACAGACATCTGAAGCTGACATCCAGAGAGAGTGAGCGAGACGGGGCTACCCTGAGCCATGGAATCAGATGGACAGTTACGCAATGTATGTATTGGGTGGCAACTTTACCATCTACCCTGGGAGTGGACACACAGTGTAGAGGGAGCTTTACTGTGTCTCTAACCCTGACCTGGGAGTGTGGATGCGCAATGTAGAGGGAGCTTTACTGTGTCTAATCCTGACCTAGGAGTGTGGACGGACAGATGCACAGTGTAAAGGGAGCTTTACTGTGCCTCTAACCTTGACCTGGGAGTGTGGACAGACAGTGTCTTCCTTTTCGACTGGGTAAGGGTGAGGGTGGGTGTGGGAGGGATTCCGGTGCTAATATCTCTCTGTTGGTTCCCAGCTCCGGGATTTCCTCCTCGTTTACAATAAAATGACAGAGATTTGCTTCAACAAGTGTATCAGTAACCTCAACTACCGCAGTGTGACAGTGCAGGAGGTGAGCTTCTCACACACCACTCCCCCCCCCCCACACACACACACACACCGCACTGCCCCCTCAGGTCAGTGTGTGGCCAGCTATTGTTGACTTGTGTTCTCTCTCAATCTCTCTCTGTGGCCAGGAGCACTGTGTGGCCAGCTGTGCCGGCAAACTCATCCGTACCAACCACCGGCTCATGGGCACGTACGTGCAGCTCATGCCCTCCATCGTACAGAAGAGAATCTCCGAGTACGAGAGCATGACGCCACCGGGAGCGCTTCCCGATCCACAGCCAGTGCCAGCCGTGTCTCCCAGTGAACCAGCTGCCGACATTGCAGCCAACGCTTCCGAAGGAAAGCCCACACTTCCCGCCGCTGAGGTCAAACTCGATCCGGCACACAGTAACTCCACCACCTCTGTGGATTCTCGGACCCACCAGAGTTAGCTGGTCTCTCGCTGGCACTGCCGAAACATCACCAGGACAAGGCTCTCCTGGCACGGCGGCTAGGGACGCTCTGTCCCTGCTCCCTCTCCTCCCCGTACACACTGTCCGAGCCTGGCCAGGCCTGAGATCTCTCTCTCTGGCTCACCGCGCAGAGCAGAGCACACCACCCTGTGCCGAGGACGAGGCCGCCATGGGTTCCACAAGAGCCGATTACCACAAGGACATTTATGCACGAGAGTCGTGTGCACTGCCGTCCGTTCACCAGGGCATCGCCGCGGCGAGACTGGTGGAAATCAAATTGTGTGATTAAAAGTTTCCGTTCACCACTTTGATTGCGCTGGCTTCCGCTCTGTAGCTCAAACCTTTACACCGGCACTCTCTTGGGTCTTGGGGCGATAGCTGCCGGAGTCCCTAGTTCATGGACACAACGTTCGTACGTCCAATAGTTGGTTTGCAGAGGAGTAAGCAGCTGCTGCCTAAACTCCGCATCTCCAACTGGTGGAACCGTGGCTCGAGGGGAAGGGTTATGGCGCTAACTGTGAGCAGGAAGATCGCGTCATTGCTCATATATTTTATGCCCACCGGGAATTCCTGTTCCCTACTGTCCACCTAGTGAGGGCTCACCCTCACAAAAGGGAGCTGGGGAAGGTGAGTGTTTGGGTGAGTAGAGAGAGAGGCCCTGGGGTGGGGAGAAACTGTTTGCTGCTGTCACCCGGTAACCAGACACGTGCACAACATATATCAGAGCACTTGCCTCGCAATTGGTAGACCTGCGTTCGATTCCAAGGTTTCGGCAGGGGGCGAAATCTAGGGTGTTTCTTTACTCCACACACCAGATAATAATCCCTCAAAAAAAACAATAAATAAGTGTAATTTGTTGTTGTTGTCATTTCAATTCACAATTGTTTGTGGAGACGTTGCTGTGTGCAATTGGCTGCTTTTCAGTGCGTTTTTGTGTGTTTCATCCACAAAATATACAGTCAATTCACTTTATAGTATGTTCTGTGAAGCGCTTTGAGATGTCTAGAAGACGTGTAAAGCGCTATATCAAATGCAAGGATATTATTATAAACAATCAAACCCTTAGATTAATAATAATCCTACATTTGATATAACTCTGGTCATGTCTGAGAATTTGTGATTGCACTTCAAGAAGGATCTCAACAACCGATTGATGTAGATGTGATTCATCATAGAGGCCTTGCATCTGGGAGTGACATTGCCATATTTTGTGAGACCTGTGTTCGAATCCAGGCGAGTCAGGGCGAAACCTTGGGCAAGTTTACTTACTCCACATGCCTAATAATCCTCAAAAAAAATTGGTCACTTCAATCCAGAGCTGTTTGGGATACTGCTGTGCGCAACTGGCTGCCATGTTTCGCCCACAAGTGTACAGTCAATTCACTTCACAGTATATTTTGCAAAGCACTTGTGAGATGTCTCACACTCGTTCAACCGTGGCTCCAATTCATATACAAATATTATAATGCATACGCAACACATTGACTGGAAAAACCCAGAGGTTACAGGGAACGTCACCAAACTGGGTAAGTGTTACCAGCGGAGTTACATAAGGGTCTGTTTTGGGACTTCTTGTTTAATACAGTATTTTTGTAAATGATCTGAAACACAGAGTCGCAAGCTCAATGACTTAAGTTTGCAGATCACTCCAAGCCAATGAAGGTGGTAAGATTGTGAAGCTGAACAAGTTGGGTTGCAGGAGGACTCACATATTTGGGAACCTGGCAGATCGGTGGCAGAAGAAATTCAATGTCGAGAAATGTAAAGTACTTCGCTAGGGTTAAGGACAAAAAATTTTGGAAGGGACTTTTATTTGAACAGAAGGGAAGTAATATGTATGGAAAATAAAAATAAGTTGAAGCTCTCCCCGTAATGCTGTGTTGTCAGCGAGTAAAGCAAACCAGATGTAGGGATGTATCAAAAGATCAGTAACAAGCCCAAATAGTGGGGTAATCCTGCCACTATATAAATAATTGGTAAAACCACATTTTGAGTACTGTGTACAATTCTGGTCACCGCAGAACAAAGGTGATCGGAGAAATCGAGAAGATACAGAGGAGGGCAATCCGTATGATTGAGGGAATGGAAGGACCGGACAATGGGGAGTGACAACGTAAATTGGGCCTGTTCAGGCTCGAAAAGAGGGGATCAAAAGGCAACGTGATTACTGTCTTTAGGATTCTAAAGGGGCCCAGACAATATAGATCATGACAGGCTGTTTCAACTTGTCCAGAACAGTAAAGCCAGAGGACACGGCCTGCGATTGAAGCGGGTGGTGGTGGTGGGGGGAGTAAATTCAGAACAACATTACAATTGTATAGCGCCTTTCAAATTTCACATACTATTTTAGTGAACAAATAGTGAAGCTCTATAATGAGATGGTTGAGGCACGAGATGTCAATCCGTTCCAACACAGATTAGCTAGTTTTCTTTGAGGGAAATCACATCATGGGATATAGTACATAGCTAGCTTGGGCTACATGTGTACAAGCAACTGCCGGGATGGTGGAACGTGAACTAGATGGACCTTGTTTTGTTTTTTGTCTAGCATGTCTTACGTTCAGCGCCTTGGGACGTCCTCCAGACGCGACAGGCGCTATATGCAAATGTAACGTAAAACTATTATTCTATGTGTCAATAGACAGTACCAGTGATATCCAGTAGGTGGCACTGCACACCATGGCTTCCAACAGCCAGTGGCGCCTCAGGCAAGGATTAAGTGGAATTGCGCCTCACTGCCATACCCAAATATGGGCATAAAAGTGACAGCCACTGACTGGCCCACAAAATACACAGTAACTACGCCAACCAAGGACTTCCCCGTGAGGCATTGCCATTTATTTCTGGTGTTGTCTCTTGAGAGAGACGGAGAGAGGGGGGCAAAACAGAAGAGGGGGCAAAACCCTTGGCGAGTTTTCTTGCTCCACACAAGCCTGTACACCCGGCAGTAAATGGGAACCCACTTTTTGAGTTGATTGGCAGATCTCTGTTCCAATCCCTCCAAAGATGAAGTTTTCAATATAATAATTTGTTCGCTCACTCCATGACTGGATTGCTGTGCGCAATTGGCTGCCGTGTTTTGGCCTCAAAATGCACAGTCAATCCACTTTACTGAGTAACCCGTGACAGCGCTCTGTGTCAAACGCAAGCATTATTATAATCCCAGAGAATCTTCTAATATTATAATTGAGTGACCACATTGACCAAATGTGTGTTGGGGAGACTGCTGGAGTTTTACTTGGACACAAGTAGTTGAGAGGCCAGCAGATAGATGTTGAGGCCAGTGAACAAATGCTGAGGGATGAGGTAGCCTTGCTGGTGACCCATGGATTGCGTAGAACTTGCCAAGGAGGAAGCTGAAAGAGACCTCAGGATGTGATTGAATCATCTCTTTGTGTCACAACAGTGAAGCACGTGAGATGCCGGGCCAAATTACCAAATCAATTCAGTTCAGTTCCTCAGACTTCAATGCTCAGGCTTTGCTCCTACTTGACTGTCCATCAGTGACCAGCTAATCCCACATCAACATCCGCTTCTTTCAATTAGCCGGCTCTGGCCCAATTCACGTCCCCCTCCTGACCCACCCCACCATCAGCAGTCAAGCCTTAAGCTTCTCTGTCCCCACCCTTTGGAACTCCATCCCACATTCCCTTCATCCCCTTTCCTCCCCAGCCTCCCTGTCTCAAGACCGTCCTGTATCCTACCCCTACCCTCCGTGCCCTCTACCCCTCCTGTTCCCAACCACCGGCTCGGGTCCAAATCACTGACTCCAGCACTTTGGGATGTCCTCCCGAAGTGAGGGTCATTGGGTAAATGTCATCTGTTGTTGCCCAGTGCTCTGGTCTGGCCATTACCATGAATACCGCCCACAGCTCCATTCACCACAACAAGGAGCTGCCCAAACCCTGCGAGAAGGTGCGGAGGAGGGTAATGAGGCTGATTCCAGTGTTACAGGAAAGAGCTTTGAACAGCAATTGTGTGTCAGCCTTGGGAGCGCTGGTGTTCGCACCTTTTGGGTCAAAAGCTTGTGGGTTCAAGATGGAGGTCTTTGGATGAGGCATTAAACCAAGGTCCCATCTTCTGTTCAGGCGGATATTAAAGATCACAAGGCACTAGTAGAAAAGAGAAGGGAGTTTCATTCTCTCTCCCGGTGTCTTAGCCAAGAATCCCCCAAATAGAGGCCTCAATCCCCCCAATGGACACTCATTGGAATTTGCTGTTTGTGGGACATTCATGTGTGCAAACAGGCTGCTGTCATCACACACACTCTTTACTGCCCCTCTCACACACACAGCCTTACACACATACACCCTCCAACATTTACCCTCTCTCACACACCCCTTACACTCATACCCACTATGGGAGGGATCCAACAGTTGGGATGAATGTACACAGGAGATTGGCGAGTGAAAGGGGGTGTGACCGGGGATAGGGGTGAGAGTGAAGTATTGAGATATGTGCGGGTAAGATCCCAAGATAAGGTGGTTGTTGAGTGGGATGTGTGAGTTTGTGTTGAGGGGTTATTTAGGGGGGTGAGGTGAGTGTTGTGGGATGTGGTTGTGGAGGTGTGATATTGGCGTGTGTGTATTGAGATGAGGGGTTAGAGTGGGTGGTGTAAGAGTGCGTGTTATAGAAACAGGACTAGCCATTCAGCCCGTCAAAAGAGGCCCGAGCCCCTGTTCCAGCCATTTAATTGGATCATGGCTGATCTGTATCTTTACTATTGTTTTCAATTCCAATTACCCACTTTCAATCAATCAAAATCAATCAAAACTTACATTTATATAGCGCCTTTCGCATCAAGAGGATGTCCCAAGGCGCTGTACAGTCAGGTAGGGACAAGAGAGGGTGGGAGGAGTTGGGGTTGGGGCAAGATGAAGGAGAGTAGGAGAATTTATTGTATATTTGTGGGCGAAACACGGCAGCCAAATTGCTCACAACAGTGTCCCACAAACAATCATGGAAGTGGGATGAGGGGAAAATGGGGGGAAATATGGCAAGGGGAGGGGTTAGGGTAGGGGGAAGGAGAGCAGGAAAACTGACTGTATATTTGTGGGTGAAACGCGGCAGTCAAATTGCGCACAGCAGTGTCCCACAAACAGTCGCGGAAATGGGGCCAGGGGAGAAAGGGGGCAAAGAGGGTAAGGGGGGAGAGGGAGGGAAAGGTGGGGTGGGGTGAAGTCAGGGAGAAATCGGGAGAAAGGGATATTTTCTCCCCGTATCACTAAATATCCGTCCTACGAAAAATCTGTCAATCTCATTCTTGAAGGTATGGATGGATCCAGCATCCACAACCTTTTGGGGGAGAGAATTGCATGTCAAAAGTCTTTCCTCCCCCACATCCAAGCCATGACCCGCTCTAGTCTTTCCTCACCTCCGCAACATTGCCCGACTCCACTACTACCTCACTTCTCAGGCCGCTGAAACCCTAATTCAGGCCTTCGTTACATCCAGGCTTGACTAGGATGCCTTGCTTGTCGGCCTCTCCAATTCCTCCCGCTATGGGCTGCAGATAATTCACAACTCTGCGGCACATGTCTACTGCACCAAGCTCCATGACCCCATCTCCTCCATTCTCGCCTCCATTGGCTCCCCATCATCTAAAGGATTCAATTCCGGATCCTGGTCCTCACATTCAAAGCCCTCCACGGCCTCACCCCATCCAAACTCTGCGACCTCCTAACCCCCTACAAACCTTCCCACCCCCCTAGACTCAGCAGGCTCCAACCTGCTCCAGGTCTCCCGACACAGCTGCCCCACCATTGGCGGGCAAGCCTTCAGCACTCTGCCCCTAACCTCTGAAATTCCATTCCTCCTCCTTGCCCCCTCCCTGGCCTCCTTCAAGTCCTGCCGTAAAACCCATCGGTCACCCCAATCCTCTCTTCTCCTTCCACCTTTCCTGATCTTGACCCCAGCTCAGGTCTTATACAATGACTATCCAATGCTTTGGGATGTCCTCCCGACATGAAAAGCACTATAATGTAATTTTGTTGTTGTATTGGAGTGAGTGTGTATTGCGGTGTTTGTGTGCACATTGGGGTATTGTGGGATGTGTGTTTTGTGGTGAGAGTGTATTGGGGGGGGAGTGTGTATTGATCTGAATGTGTATTGGGATATGTATTTGGTGAGTGTGTATTGGGTGAGTGTGCATTTGGATCAGTGTGTGTATTGGGGTGAGGGTGTATTGGGATGAGCGTGCATTGGGGTGAGTGTGTATTGGGGTGAGTGTATTTGAGGTGAGTGTAGGATGTACTTGGGGTGAGTGTATTGGGATGATTGTGTATTGGGGTGAGTGTATTTGAGGTGAGTGTATTGGGGTGTATACGAGTAGTTGCTTCCCAACTTTGTTTCTTTACTCTGTCCTTGGCCCCTTCAACATCTACGTGCTCCCACTTAGTGACATCATCCACAGACATGGGGTTCATTTCCATATGTATGTGGATGACACTCAACTCTATCTCTCTGCCTCTACCCTCAACTCCAGGACCTACTCTCTTGACAGACTGTCTGTCAGACATCATTCCTGGATGAGAGCTAACTTTCTACAGTTGAATGTCAACAAGACCGAGGCCCTACTGATTGGCTTGCACCAGCATCTTCACACCTCAGGCGCTGGCAGCATCAACCTCCATGGTTGCACTCTCCACCTCATCAAGCCAGTCAGGAAACTGGGTGTCTTGTTCGACCCTCAACTGTCTTTCCTCCCCCACATCCAAGTGTGGGGGAGGAATTTGTGGTTAGTATGTATATTGGGGTGAGTGTGTAGAGGTGTGTGTGTGCATCTGTGATGAGTGTAATTCTGGAATTCCCTCCCTCACTACCTTTGCCTGGCCCCCTCTCTTCTCAACTTCATGTCCCAGCTGAAGACCTTTCTCCTCGACCGTGCCTTTGGTCACCTTCCTCCCCCCTGCCCCTGGTTCGGTCCTGGGATCCGCTGTTGTGAAGTGCTCTGAGACACCGTCCGGCATGGAGGGCGCTATATAAATCGAAGTTGTTGTTGTTGTGCATATTGGGGTGAGTGTATTTGTGGTGTGTATTGGGGTGTGTATTGGGGTGAGTGTGTATTGGGGTGTATTTGGGGTGAGTGTGTATTGGGGTGTATTTGGGTGTGTGTATTGGGGTGAGTGTGTATTTAGGGTGAGTGTGTATCTGGGGTGTATTGGGGGTGAGTGTGTATTTGGGGTGAGTGTGTATCTGGGGTGTATTGGGGTGAGTGTGTGTCTGGGGTGTATTGGGGTGAGTGTGTATTTGGGGTGAGTGTGTGTCTGGGGTGTATTGGGGTGAGTGTGTATTTGGGGTGAGTGTGTATCTGGAGTGTATTGGGGTGAGTGTGTATTTAGGGTGAGTGTGTATCTGGGTTGAGTGTGTATTGGGGTGAGTGTGTATTTAGGGTGAGTGTGTATTGGAGTGAGTGTGTATTTGGGGTGAGTATGTGTCTGGGGTGTATTGGGGTGAGTGTGTATTTAGGGTGAGTGTGTGTCTGGGGTGTATTGGGGTGAGTGTGTATTTAGGGTGAGTGTGTGTCTGGGGTGAGTGTGTATTTGGGGTGAGTGTGTATTTATCATGAGTGTGTATTTAGGGTGAGTGTGTATTGGGGTGAGTGTGTATTTAGGGTGAGTGTGTATCTGGGGTGAGTGTGTATTTGGGGTGAGTGTGTATTTAGGGTGAGTGTGTATTGGGGTGTATTGGGGGTGAGTGTGTATTTGGGGTGAGTGTGTATCTGGGGTGTATTGGGGTGAGTGTGTGTCTGGGGTGTATTGGGGTGAGTGTGTATTTGGGGTGAGTGTGTGTCTGGGGTGTATTGGGGTGAGTGTGTATTTGGGGTGAGTGTGTATCTGGAGTGTATTGGGGTGAGTGTGTATTTAGGGTGAGTGTGTATCTGGGTTGAGTGTGTATTGGGGTGAGTGTGTATTTAGGGTGAGTGTGTATTGGAGTGAGTGTGTATTTGGGGTGAGTATGTGTCTGGGGTGTATTGGGGTGAGTGTGTATTTAGGGTGAGTGTGTGTCTGGGGTGAGTGTGTATTTGGGGTGAGTGTGTATTTATCATGAGTGTGTATTTGGGGTGAGTGTGTATTTATCATGAGTGTGTATTTAGGGTGAGTGTGTATTGGGGTGAGTGTGTATTTAGGGTGAGTGTGTATCTGGGGTGAGTGTGTATTTGGGGTGAGTGTGTATTTAGGGTGAGTGTGTATTGGGGTGAGTGTGTATTTGGGGTGAGTGTGTATTGGGGTGAGTGTGTATCTGGGGTGAGTGTGTATTTAGGGTGAGTGTGTATTTAGGGTGAGTGTGTATTGGGGTGAGTGTGTATTTAGGGTGAGTGTGTATTTAGGGTGAGTGTGTGTCTGGGGTGTATTGGGGTGAGTGTGTATTTGGGGTGAGTGTGTATTAGGGTGAGTGTGTGTCTGGGGTGTATTAGGGTGAGTGTGTATTGGGGTGAGTGTGTATCTGGGGTGTATTAGGGTGAGTGTGTATTGGGGTGAGTGTGTGTCTGGGGTGTATTGGCGTGAGTGTGTATTTGGGGTGAGTGTGTATTTGGGGTGAGTGTGTATTAGGGTGAGTGTGTGTCTGGGGTGTATTGGGGTGAGTGTGTATTTGGGGTGAGTGTGTATTTGGGGTGAGTGTGTATTGGGGTGAGTGTGTATTTGGGGTGAGTGTGTATTGGGGTGAGTGTGTATCTGGGGTGAGTGTGTATTTGGGGTGAGTGTGTGTCTGGGGTGTATTAGGGTGAGTGTGTATTTGGGGTGAGTGTGTGTCTGGGGTGTATTAGGGTGAGTGTGTATTTGGGGTGAGTGTGTGTCTGGGGTGTATTAGGGTGAGTGTGTATTGGGGTGAGTGTGTATCTGGGGTGTATTAGGGTGAGTGTGTATTGGGGTGAGTGTGTATCTGGGGTGTATTAGGGTGAGTGTGTATTGGGGTGAGTGTGTGTCTGGGGTGTATTAGGGTGAGTGTGTATTGGGGTGAGTGTGTGTCTGGGGTGTATTAGGGTGAGTGTGTATTGGGGTGAGTGTGTGTCTGGGGTGTATTAGGGTGAGTGTGTATTGGGGTGAGTGTGTGTCTGGGGTGTATTAGGGTGAGTGTGTATTGGGGTGAGTGTGTGTCTGGGGTGTATTAGGGTGAGTGTGTATTGGGGTGAGTGTGTGTCTGGGGTGTATTAGGGTGAGTGTGTATTAGGGTGAGTGTGTATCTGGGGTGTATTAGGGTGTGTATTAGGGTGAGTGTGTATCTGGGGTGTATTAGGGTGAGTGTGTATTGGGGTGAGTGTGTGTCTGGGGTGTATTAGGGTGTGTATTGGGGTGAGTGTGTATCTGGGGTGTATTAGGGTGAGTGTGTATTGGGGTGAGTGTGTATCTGGGGTGTATTAGGGTGAGTGTGTATTGGGGTGAGTGTGTATCTGGGGTGTATTAGGGTGTGTATTGGGGTGAGTGTGTATCTGGGGTGTATTAGGGTGAGTGTGTATTGGGGTGAGTGTGTATCTGGGGTGTATTAGGGTGTGTATTGGGGTGAGTGTGTATCTGGGGTGTATTAGGGTGAGTGTGTATTGGGGTGAGTGTGTA